>OU744737.1:39768083-40274212 GCA_916613615.1 Steromphala cineraria
GCCCTCCAGAGACAAACACTTAATCTCCATACACCGGTAGCGCCCTGGGATTACTTGCTACAAACAGAACCGATTCTATGTATCATAACAGGGAGATTTGTCTGCTACACCAGGACATGGATCAAATCGATACAAACATCTACAAAGATATCATCGATTGCTAAACGTCACATATTAAAAGCTTCCGGTTCAAAAAGGGGTAGAGGGACGAGGGGGTTAAGTGTGTGAGGAACCGAGTTTTTCTTTTCATTTATTCCAAAACGTAATTGTCATCTTTTTATAACATAAATCTATAAAGCCAATTTCACTCTATTTACGTCGAAATGTCTAATTCCCCAACCACGTAAATATTTATGACAGCGCTGAAAGAATGAATTTGCCCTTTTTATCATGGCTATTTATAAGCATAACACATCTCGGCAAATTATTATATCTTCAGCTTTCTTTAATTACCGTTGTCATCCATTATTATCATCGTAAATACCTTGTGTTCATCTCTAAATGCTCTCTCCTCGTGTTAGTGTTTCCATTTGTATTTCTGAACAGCCTTGACCCCTGACCCAAGACATGTTTACTTCCGGGTCACAGCTGTCAAACTTTCGCGGGTATGTTCAATGACTGTTGATAAGTGCTTGTATACCTATTTTCATGATTAGGACCATATCATTGCCTTTGAATGAATTATTATGCATTTAGGACCTAATAGATCTTATTTATATCAATTAATTGTATTTGTAACAATCAGCGTAGTTGCATCGATGTTGACTCGCCTAGTGTCACCGAGTGCGTATCCCACAAGAGCCGGTGCATTCCACAAGAACTGCACAACGATTCCACAAGAACTGCACAACGATTCCACAAGAACTGCACAACGATTCCACAAGAACTGCACAAGCGCTTCCACAAGAACTGCACAAGCGCTTGTGGATTCCACAAGGGTTCCACAAGAGTTCCACAAGAATTGCACAGGCGTGTCTTGTGGAACACGTGACCATAGGGTATAAATATAGCTGTCGTTTCACGGCTGTCAGTCTGCTAGTGATCTAGACCTTGAAAGGTTCGTCCCTGTCGCTCCTTACAATTAATCGGGTTAGCTTGGAATTTTAACGGGTTATCGTTCGCTTTGTGTTAATGCTAGAGACTCATATATAAGTTATGATAGGATGAAGTAGTGATATATTCTTTCGGCCGTTATTGTAGTAGCAAACACTTGCGCTCATATTAAAGTTTTTACCGAAGTGTTTGGGGGATTTATTTACATAAGTTTGAAGATGAATATGGCAGACTGAGCGAAGCTCAGGGTGCCGACGAGAAGTTGAATAAAGTTGAATGTAAAGTTCATAACACAGAGCCCATATAGATTATAGTGCACTCACATAACAATTACTGTTTAAGTGTTTACAGTCCCAGAATAGTTTATGTGATATTTTACGAGTTATCATTGTTGAAGTTTGTTGATAACGTGGTTTGACGTTTGGAGAATATTATTGTTGACAGTGGCATAGGCCATTCAGATATTCTGGTAGATTTTGACATATCTCCCAAGTATATATTTCATGCTAGTTGAGTGTGAGCGAATACAGTTCCAGCATAATCATTTCATGCTAGTTTAGTGTGAGCGAATATAAGTCCAGCATAATCCTTTCATGCTAGTTTAGTGTGATCGAATATATTTCCTAGCATAAATCTTCCATGCTATCTTAGTATCAGTTAATACATTTCTAGCATAATTCCTGTATGCTATCTTAATGTAAGTTACTACATTTCTAGCATAATTCCTGTATGCTATCTTAATGTAAGTTAATACATTTCTAGCATAATTCCTGTATGCTATCTTAATGTAAGTTAATACATTTCTAGCATAATTCCTGTATGCTATCTTAATGTAAGTTAATACATTTCTAGCATAATTCCTGTATGCTATCTTAATGTAAGTTAATACATTTCTAGCATAATTCTTTCATGCCATTTTGGTGTGATCTAGCATAGTATATTTTATAAATTCTTCATTGCTATTATAGTAGACTAATCTATTTTAGACTAATCTCAGTATTATAGTAATTATCTGTGAGTGTAGAATCCAAGTGTTCATATTTATCTACTACATTCCGTCCATTCTGGTATTGATATATTTAGTTTGTGATCAAAGAGTTAACTATATTTTTCTATTGCCATTGTTGTCGGCTGACACTCAACGCATATATATATATGCACCTCTTTTGTTTTGGGCGTCTCATCGCCAAATAAAATCGTTTTGAGTACACTTTACCACATGTGTTGATTTCTTTGCCTTGAATTGAAAGTTTGTGTTTTGGAGAAAGATATTAAAAGCCATCCTGACAAGAGGCTACTTTGCGTGGTCGTCACAAGTGTTTTAGAATGACGATACTTATTGTTCAAATTTCGTCTAGCCTGTGGATGTGAAGGGACAGTTGTACGTATTTTAGAAGAATAAATAAATCACGTGTAAACGTGAAAACGAAAATAAATGTTACCATCATGCTACTTGCTTTTCTAAAGAAAGTGATAACTATTCAAATATGGATCGATTCCTCAAAGAAGTTATCATGAAACGGATATCTCATCTGTAAAAAAACAAATTTAGACAATACTTTCCCAGCAAATAAGAAGTTTAAGGTCACTATCGTTTTATATGATTAACATGCTTTGGGTGAAAAACGTATAATTTTCAGAGTTTATTTATAATTATGAACATTTATGAAACATCAATTTCGTCGAGGTGCAAAAGCAGAGCAGTTTCAATACCAACAAAACTAATGGCATAATCAAACCCTATCGTAATAATGAAGGTTGTTCAAATTAAATCACAAACCACAAAATCTTTCGTCAAGGACATATTTAACAGTCATCACATCAAAACACTTGCAAACCTTTCTAAATCATAAGTAGCTACGCTGATTTGTATATTTCTTAAAGGGGCAGCAGCACGTTTTAAGGGGGACTATAAGGTGATGTCAGGTAAATGAAAATAAATGCATGGTTCCAATTGAAAGACAATGCATTTAAACAAAATGGAGCACTTATAAACCAAACATATGATGTGAAGTTTAGCCTTGCGATTCCTTTGTCTTACACAAACTGAATAAAAGGTGTTCACACAAAATGGCCGCATATGGATTTTAGGTGAATTTTCATTCTTTGTTCACCGACTATGGATAATTGGTTTGTGTTAAGAGATCTTTGACACTATCAAAATAATTCATTTAGTATTAATGTACAATTATCAGTGAACAATCTAAAATATAAAATAATATAAAAGCGTGCTACTGCCCCTTTGAATAAATACTTAAATTGAGTTCCGTGAGGTATTAATCAATCAATATTCTCTTTGACAAGTAGGTGAGTAGGCTCCAGTGTCACAGAGCGATCTCAAGATGATCAATCAAAAGTTCATCTACATAATAAATTAACAACTGATTAAAAAATCGTGGACATAAAGTACACAGATTGTCAGGATGATTCGCAGAGGATGTTGCCAGGTTGCATACAGAGTCGTTACTACCAGAACGTCAGGATGATTCGCAGAGGATGTTGCCAGGTTGCATACCGAGTCGATACTACCAGAACGTCAGGATGATTTGCAGAGGATGTTGCCAGGTTGCATACAGAGTCGTTACTACCAGAACGTCTGGATGATTCGCAGAGGATGTTGCCAGGTTGCATACAGAGCCGTTACTACCAGAACGTCAGGATGATTCGCAGAGGATGTTGCCAGGTTGCATACAGAGTCGTTACTACCAGAACGTCAGGATGATTCGCAGAGGATGTTGCCAGGTTGCATACAGAGTCGTTACTACCAGAATGTCAGGATGATTCGCAGAGGATGTTGCCAGGTTGCATACAGAGTCGTTACTACCAGAATGTCAGGATGATTCGCAGAGGATGTTGCAAGGTTGCATACAGAGTCGATACTACCAGAACGTCAGGATGATTCGAATCAGATGTTGCCAGGTTGCATACAGAGTCGTTACTACCAGAACGTCAGGATGATTCGCAAAGGATGTTGCCAGGTTGCATACCGAGTCGTTACTACCAGAACGTCAGGATGATTCGCAGAGGATGTTGCCAGGTTGCATACAGAGCCGTTACTACCAGAACGTCAGGATGATTCGCAGAGGATGTTGCCAGGTTGCATACAGAGTCGTTACTACCAGAACGTCAGGATTATTCGAAGAGGATGTTGCCAGGTTGCATACAGAACCGTTACTACAAGAACGTCAGGATGATTCGCAGAGGATGTTGCCAGGTTGCATACAGAGCCGTTACTACCAGAACGTCTGGATGATTCGAAGAGGATGTTGCCAGGTTGCATACAAAGCAGTTACTACCAGAACGTTAGGATGATTCGCAGAGGATGTTGCCAGGTTGCATACCGAGTCGTTACTACCAGAACGTCAGGATGATTCGCAGAGGATGTTGCCAGGTTGCATACCGAGCCGTTACTACCAGAACGTCAGGATGATTCGCAGAGGATGTTGCCAGGTTGCATACAGAGTCGTTACTACCAGAACGTCAGGATTATTCGAAGAGGATGTTGCCAGGTTGCATACGGAGCCGTTACTACCAGAACGTCAGGATGATTCGCAGAGGATGTTGCCAGGTTGCATACAGAGCCGTTACTACCAGAACGTCTGGATGATTCGAAGAGGATGTTGCCAGGTTGCATACAGAGCAGTTACTACCAGAACGTTAGGATGATTCGCAGAGGATGTTGCCAGGTTGCATACAGAGCCGTTACTACCAGAACGTCAGGATGATTCGCAGAGGATGTTGCCAGGTTGCATACAGAGCCGTTACTACCAGAACGTCTGGATGATTCGAAGAGGATGTTGCCAGGTTACATACAGAGCCGTTACTACCAGAACGTCTGGATGATTCGCAGAGGATGTTGCCAGGTTGCATACAGAGCCGTTACTACCAGAACGTCTGGATGATTCGAAGAGGATGTTGCCAGGTTGCATACAGAGCCGTTACTACCAGAACGTCAGGATGATTCGCAGAGGATGTTGCCAGGTTGCATACAGAGCCGTTACTACCAGAACGTCAGGATGATTCGCAGAGGATGTTGCCAGGTTGCATACAGAGCCGTTACTACCAGAACGTCTGGATGATTCGAAGAGGATGTTGCCAGGTTGCATACAGAGTCGTTACTACCAGAACGTCAGGATTATTCGAAGAGGATGTTGCCAGGTTGCATACAGAGCCGTTACTACCAGAACGTCAGGATGATTCGCAGAGGATGTTGCCAGGTTGCATACAGAGCCGTTACTACCAGAACGTCTGGATGATTCGCAGAGGATGTTGCCAGGTTGCATACAGAGCAGTTACTACCAGAACGTCAGGATGATTCGCAGAGGATGTTGCCAGGTTGCATACAGAGCCGTTACTACCAGAACGTCAGGATGATTCGCAGAGGATGTTGCCAGGTTGCATACAGAGCCGTTACTACCAGAACGTCTGGATGATTCGAATCAGATGTTGCCAGGTTGCATACCGAGTCGTTTCTACCAGAACGTCAGGATGATTCGAATCAGATGTTGCCAGGTTGCATACAGAGCCGTTACTACCAGAACGTCAGGATGATTCGAATCAGATGTTACCAGGTTGCATACCGAGTCGATACTACCAGAACGTCAGGATGATTCGCAGAGGATGTTGCCAGGGTGCATATAGAGCCGTTACTACAAGAACGTCTGGATGATTCGAAGAGGATTTTGCCAGGTTGCATACAGAGTCGTTACTACCAGAACGTCAGGATGATTCGCAGAGGATGTTGCCAGGTTGCATACAGAGTCGTTACTACCACAACGTCAGGATGATTCGAAGAGGATGTTGCCAGGTTGCATACAGAGCCGTTACTACCAGAAAGTCTGGATGATTCGCAGAGGATGTTGCCAGGTTGCATACAGAGTCGATACTACCAGAACGTCAGGATGATTCGCAGAGGAAGTTGCCAGGTTGCATACAGAGCCGTTACTACCAGAATGTCAGAATGATTCGCAGAGGATGTTGCCAGGTTGCATACAGAGTCGATACTACCAGAACGTCAGGATTATTCGAAGAGGATGTTGCCAGGTTGCATACAGAGTCGTTACTACCAGAACGTCAGGATTATTCGAAGAGGATGTTGCCAGGTTGCATACAGAGCCGTTACTACCAGAACGTCAGGATGATTCGCAGAGGATGTTGCCAGGTTGCATACAGAGCTTTACTACCAGAACGTCAGGATGATTCGCAGAGGATGTTGCCAGGTTAAATACAGAGCCGTTACTACCAGAACGTCAGGATGATTCGCAGAGGATGTTGCCAGGTTGCATACAGAACCGTTACTACCAGAACGTCAGGATGATTAGCAGGGGATGTTGCCAGGTTGCATACAGAGCAGTTACTACCATGTAGGGCTTAACTAACAGAGACGTAACTACCATATAGCTCAAAAAGCAAGTGCTTACACTTTGAAATTCCAAAAATATAATGTTTTGGAAATATTCGATTTGTGTTATTGGTGACAATGGTAAGATTGCAGTAGTCTTCGCAGAACACAATCTTAACCAATCATTCGATGATGACTAGTGTAGCAATGTTTAAAGAAGGGTAAAACATGTTTATAAATATTTAGACGTCTGGCATTAGCGTGTCAAGCTTGTGTTAGATAAAACGTTAATAGCAGTTTTGCAGAGCCGTTTTGTCACGTGGTTTAAGTCTGACTCTATTCTCGCCTCAATGCAAGTGTGTGAGCAAATCAGTGTTCAGGAAATTGCACAGCAAAATAGATCATTAATCATTTCGAGACGACTATTTCGGACATCATGAATAAAAAGTTTAAGAGTTAAAATTGTACAAAAATTATTGTTTTTTTGTAAAATTACATAGGTTCAGTCTTCTAATTCAAAAAATAATTCTTTGAAGGCGCGACTTGTAAACCTTCATTGCTTTCTGATTCACAGAAACCATCTGGTAGTTGGTCAGAAAGCAACTTAAATCAGAACAAATTCGTTCTTTTCTGCTGAGCAATTTAGATTCAACCGATGTCAGGGCTGACAAAACACTGAAATACCCGTTAACGGACATAAGAGGTGTGAAACGGAAATTTAATCCAACACATGTTAATCACAATGATTGGCTCCGATATTCTCCTTCCAAAGATGGCGTCATTTTCTTACCATGAGCTCTTTTCGGAAGTGACGGCCAAAAAGGTGCATTTGTTACCTCGTACATTCACGATTGGGCGAATATCGGGACACTTCTCAAGAGGCATACAAAACTTGATTCACATCATGTTTGTACAGAGGAATCTTTGAATGGTCGTCAGTAATAAACAGAATAATATTTGTTGTCAACGTGCCAATGCACACAAAGAAACAGTTGAAAGAAACCGTGCAATTCTCAAAATACTAATTGAGACACTTTTTTTGTGCGGATGTCAGAATATTGCAATCAGAGGTCATGATGATGAGAAAAGGAATTTTGTAGCTCTTTTGCAGTATCGTGCAAAAATAGATGAGTTATTGAACAGGCATTTGCACAACAACACAATTAGAAACAAATACTTATCACCAGCCATTCAAAATAAGCTTCTTGATATTTTTGCGTCACAAGTGAGAAAACAGTTGGTAAATAAGTGTAATTTGCAGTAATGCTTTTCATTCATTGCTAACGAGGCAACAGATTCCTCAACCGAAGAACAAAGCCGAATCCTTTCTATCAGAACTAGACAAATATCGAGAACAGAAAGGCTATATGCAGGGGCAAGGTTATGACGGTGCCTTACACATGAGTGGCCATTGGAATGGTGTCCAAACCACCATTAGATGTCAGTATCCTGATTAGTCTAGTAATTCTAGCAAAATATTCAGTCAACCCATCACAAATTGCAACAGAAATGATTTCAACTGATTAACACTCTATGACTATCCCTTCATAACATATAGAAAATCTAGGAAAATCTAAGTGGTGGATCAAGGTCAAATGTGGCTTTCAAGGTCACAGGGGTCACGGGAACAGATTTCGTATCAGATTTATTTATATTTTCCTCTTATATGTATCATGTTGCATATCAAATGAAAGCTGGTTGTTTTTCCGTTTCAAATATGTTATTTATAATACTCTTCTATACAACATATTGTTATAAAATCCAAATATTTGATTTTTAACCTTGTTTTATCTTTACATTCAGTTTAGGGTAACAGCAAGCCAGTGAGATCAAGCATGACTGACCTTGGGACTAAGTCCCAAATCAGAAATAGCGAAACCACACAAAGGTTTATGGATGTATTAACATAATGAAACATAACTCCAAATTTGTGTTGCACCAGACACAAGCAATAAACTTTGAGAAGATTTTTAGTTTACTTATTCGGCTTTTTCAAGGTTTTCTGGTCATTTTCCAGCCCTTTGAAGCATAAAACAGGATTTTAAGGCTTATTAAAGGCCATGCGCCCATGTTCAAGGCTTTTAAATCCAGGCTTGTACGAACCTTGCTTTCCAAAAGGAATGTCAGACTTCAAAAATTGAAATACAGATATCCATGGCATGAGCTGATTACTTTTTTTAATGTGAATAGAAGCAAACAAAACTGTATCATAGATGTTATGATATTGAGAAAGTACTAGGTTTCATATCTTAAATGTGTATTCTAATCTTAAAGATCATTAGAATAGGCCATTCCTAATATTGCAAAGAGGATCTGATAATTTTTAAGGGGGAAGCAACAATCATTATAGAAAAATGATAAAAGTGCATGAAACAAGACAAGAAGAGCTTTAAATGTAATTAAAACAGATAATGTATGGACTGGATGTGAACAAGGACATGTACATTAACATTGTACTTATTTGATTAAGGTTGAGAAGATGATAATCAATTCATTACAAACTGAATAGTTTTGTAGATGTACCGGTACTTCCTAAAAGCAAATCCTAGGAAGGTCTAAATATATTATATATATCATAATTGTGCACATGGTTGTATTAAAACAAAAAATACAAAGATGGATATTGCTGCATCTGTACAACTAAAACACACCTGTATAACAAAAGTTTATTTAACTCTTGAACTCAGTGGAAATATCAGGTAACAGCTATTTATTTTATCTTCTCATACAAGATGTTAATTCTGTTTGATGTTTTTTAGGATAAATGGAGTTTTAAATGAACTATCCATTGATACATGAAGGAAGCATGTGCTTCCAACTGTAAATAACCCAGAGTCACTTGACTCTGTAGCTAAACGTGCATGCCATACCTATAAGAATGAAGACTACAGTTCAGTTAATAAAATTTGCAAATAGGGTCGCTAGTATTGCATAGGTTAATTAAGAAATTTACAATACATTGTATTTAATTGTCAAATATATAGATCTACAAACAATATTAGTATTCCTTACTTTTACCTATGAAGAAGGAAGATTAAAACGTTGATCAATATTAGCTCAAAAATCTGATTCATTTATCAAATATGAAAATGTAAGGAGCAACAAATGGTTATTTGAGACAGTACTTAACTGCAGATCTAAACTTGCTTTACAAAAGGATTTATTAGGTTACAAGACCATTAACTACAGTTTCATGGAATGGACCTATTTTAAAGCATAGAAAGGATATTTTGCACTTTTGCACTGCTTTGACATTTCCACGACCTTATTTGGATAACCAGAATATGATTTAATCAGCTTTACTATTTAGTCTTATTCAAACAAAAACTCTTACATTGTCACTATGCAACACTCTATTAATGTGAAATATACAGTCTTTAGTCTTCCATAATAATTCTGATATTCTCAAAATATGACTTCCCTATGTTAACTGGTATTGGAAAAAGTCGTATTAAAGAGGGACTGAAATGCTATATGGCAACTTTCGGGATTCATGAAATAGTGATAATAATTTCACATGGACTCAACTTTAAATTTCTGAAATCGACCTAGAAACGGCTTAATTACGACTGTATAAAGAACACCCCCTAATTAGGCCGGCGAACAGAATAAAACGCACTGAAGCGTGACTGCCTCGTGACGTGTTAGTAGGCGATGTGATACCCCCTTGTGTGCCCTCGTTATGTAAAACAACACAAGCTAACAGTACAGCTCGATGTTTAACCGTCGATTAAACACCCTAAACAACATCCAAACATCTCAAACCTTCAATAAATCGGTAGTTTATTTATCCAACTGGCAATTTGTATTGATGAAAACGTAAGACCGTGATTAAAAACGAAGTTGTGCGCATAATGCTACAGCATGTAGGCCTAGATGGTCTCGCTTTGCGCAATGTTGTCATAAGACTGCACGTGAGGACCCGGATGTATATGTAAACAATTGCTCCCGTGTGAACTGTTTTATCTTCGTGCACAGTTGTTGGTTGTTATTGAATATTACTTTAGTAGCACAGCAGAAAGGATGTAATTATACAATACTATTTTATTTTTACATTTAAACCATTTCTTAAGAATTGCCTTTGACTTCATTTTGTTACAGAATAAAAAATATATACGTTTTTCTTAGTTATTTCATTTAGTGATGGACAAGTTACAATTCTCAATGAAAGACATGTATTGGATGATCACTGATGTCTTGTTTAAAACATTATTTTAATAGGGCATTTCACTGAAAATCTTAATGTTTTCACTCTTGTACATAGAGTGATATTTTCCACAACAATAGCCGATACATGGCCAAACAGAATGAAGATTTATCAAATGAACCTTATCCAAAATAATTATCAGATAGAGCAAAAATGGTATTCCTAATTTCAGGTTAATAGGTTATAATTTATCAATCGGAGAAAAAAGGGATGTTAAGGAATACAATTGCTATTCGATGTTACCTAATTAGCTGATGTCATAGAATAGACAGACAGACAGACAGACAGACAGAAAATCGGTGTAGTGATCGAAACACGTGAGTTCGATGTAGATTGTCACATTGCTCTGTTTGACCTAACACAGCGGGTCAATTTGGCGTGAAACCATCAATATGATGGGAATTTGTCTACGGAGACTTCATCAGGAGATACTCTAGGACAGTTGACAGCAATACAATGATATAGCATACTGTTAATCGCTTTGAAAAGGCAGAACTGCGGATTTCGCCTATCATTTTCCATATAAGCAGACGAACGCTTCGCCTACTGCCACGTCACTTCCGGTATCCCCTGCCCGTGGCCTCTCAGCCTTGTTTTGGTTTGTCGCTGGACGGCGACAAGCAGACGCCTTGTTACGCAATGTTTACTTAGCTGTAGCTTCATTGAGAAACTGTGTATCGTTGCTGTTTTGGCCTAATATTTATGTTATATAGTTATTTGACCAATATCTTTTGCAAAATATATTTAAAAAAGGTTATGCAGCCCTTCTTTAAGGTTTTAGGGATAACATGGTCATTTTTGAGGGGGCAGGTCTAAAATCAATTATCCCTGGGGTGCAAAGGTTCCTCCCATCTAGAAACAGCAACTCTGAAGTAGAAATGTAGCCCATAGAAACACTGGTGATAACAAGTACATGTGGTAGGAAATCAATTTTAGCTTTTCTTACTTCAACTCAATACCTGTGGATTGGACGATGTGTCTCTGAATAAATTTAATATATTGATACATCATTTTGGATAAATATGAACATTAAAATTAGAAAAAACTTAGGTTAGTTTCCCCATGATTTACTTATTGGTTCATGTAAATGTCTCTGGATGTCTTTGAGTATACAAACAAGAGCCTGTATTATGTATATGATTTTAAACCAATACCAATTCAAAGATACTTGGGGACACCTCATGCTCTATTATACTAATGAAAGTTATGACGGCAAAATGAAATCCTTGTGTTCACAAAGACAAAGTGCTTTCTTAAAATTCTAAATTTACTTATGCTGCTGTCACATTTAAAGGGGATCAACATCCTGGCTCGTGAAACCATTCAAAGTCGGGATTTTGATCGAAAAACCGGACAATGTGGCTCGAGTGGCGCTCGCAAATTCGCCAAACGTAATTTTGAAACCTTGTCATAAGCTGTCAGGAAGATATATTCGGTTCGATAGAGTTTATTAGGTATTGTAACTAATAGGTAGTTTAATTGGATGCGTATTTGAGATGTTTTCTTCTTTTCATTTTAGAGATATTATGCATAAATGGATATATTTGCAAGTCCAGTGATGAGATATGAACTTCAATCAGCATATTAGATATTTTGTAGCTTATCAAAACCAAATAAAATTTTAAGAAAGATAGTCTGTGTCCCTTTAATACTTAGAATTTGGAAAGAGAAGGGGATATGATGCTTCCAAGTAAGGACCTGTAACTTCAGCTAATCATTCACTGAATATTTCACATTGAAAATCATGTGACATCAACCTGTAGAAGTATGTTGGTGATATTTTCTTATGAAGTGACATTTAGATGGTATTGAACAGTATTTGGTCACAGATTTTTTTTTCTGACAACGTTGCAGTGGTTAATGTGCGAAAGAGGTCATACGGATCTGTGGTTAGCAGTTTTCGCCCTGAATATAATGTCAAAACAGGGTTCTAAATTAAATATTTGGATTTTATAACAATATGTTGTATAGTATACTATTATAAGTAACATATTTGAAAAGAAAAACAACTAGCTTTCATTTGATATGCAACATGATACATATAAGAGGAAAATATAAATAAATCTCTTGTAGCTTTCAGGTTTAGAGTACGACCGAAAACTAGATATAAAAAAACCGAAAATCGTAAATATGATAAAACCAATTGAGGTGTATCCTTTCTTTGTACCTCATTTTATATAGGTTTTTATATCAGTTTTAAAGTGTACACATTTTTGTACTTTCTACTCTCATGTGTCAAAACAAAATTATTATTTTCCAGCGGTTTTTTGTTGATAAAATACTTGGGCAATTGCTAGTGATTGTTTTGTTGATAAAATACTTGGGCAATTGCTAGTGATTGTTTTGTTGATAAAATACTTGGGCAATTGCTAGTGATTGTTTTGTTGATAAAATACTTGGGCAATTGCTAGTGATTGTTTTGTTGATAAAATACTTGGGCTATTGCTAGTGATTGTTTTGTTGATAAAATACTTGGGCAATTGCTAGTGATTGATTTGTTGATAAAATACTTGGGCAATTGCTAGTGATTGTTTTGTTGATAAAATACTTGGGCAATTGCTAGTGATTGTTTTGTTGATAAAATACTTGGGCAATTGCTAGTGATTGTTTTGTCAGCAGTCTAATATAAGGACCATCTAAATAATGAAGCAATACATTGTCACCAACAATACCAAGGAATAAATGAAAATCAATATAAGGAAGAAACGAGACGTCGCAACCTTGCTTTAAAGATAATAGAAAAACATAGAACTTGTTCACTACTTCAAGACAAGGGTATTATTAGAGACATATCTGCATCTCTGCATGACCTTCACCTTGTACGGTGCTAATGCAATGTATTTTTTTCTTTCTGAAAGACAGGGGCCACATTTTGCAAATTGGAGGGAAAAATGGCCCACTAAAATTTTAAAGTTTACTATTGTTTTAATGGGCAAGTGCCAATTTGAAATTCAGAAAATTACCAATATCCCTGAAAATGGCCCATTGGCAAAGATGTCTTTCCCAATAACTGCCTGAAGATGACTTTAAATGTTGAACAAAAATCCTCTCCGACGATGGTATATCAATAACCTTTATTGACAAATGCTAGTATCTCACATGAACTAACAAAGTAACATTAGTTCGTTATATCAAGCCAGTTCAAAATGTATAGTGTGAAAGTTTTGCGAAGGTCCATGGAATGTTTTCTTTTCGATATTGTTCATAATGAACGGAACATATTGATTTTTGAAAATTACTCAACTGAACATTTATCATATCTATGTTGAAAGACGGACTTCACTATTTATAGATAGTTTGTTGTTATTACATCTTAAAAAGCCACTCCGCGAGTTGTTGGGGGCCAGATATGACAAACTGAATAGTGTCATTTGATCGAAAAATATTGACTGTTGCAAGAAAATATAATTTTTAAGGTATCGACTTTGTATAGTGCCAATAACAAGTTTTAAAGTTTAAAGTCACGATTGTGGTCGCAAACCGAACAATGACGCAACAATAAGTCAAACATAATTTGGAAACTTATGTAAAGCATTCAGAATGACAATTACGAGTTAAACCTTTTTAAAAAGTTTTAAATAACTAATATTCATGTAAATTTGAAGTGTGGACTTGCCTTCCGTGAACATTTATGACTGTTTAAATATTTTCATTGAGTACATGTAATTATTGTATATTTGCCATTTGGTATGAATTTGTGAGACTTTTTGGATTTACCTAGCAATGTACGTATCAAAGCAAAATGATCACTGATGATATATGGTAAAGATCACGAAGGGGCTCTATATAAACGACCGATGACCATAACTGTGAATGAAGCTGAAGATACAGAGACGTCAAGGGACGATTATCGAGTCAATGTCCATATTGCGTGTTTGAGCCTCTTGCAAGCACTGCAGCTTGGCCTCGTCTTAGCATGCTGTCAACGTGCTGGCGAAAACTCTGCTCAAGTTCATAAAGATATGAACAGTATATGAAATTGAAATTGTCTCTCATCCAGTTTTGAAACTCATTTACTTGGAGTCAATGTCCATATTGCGTGTTTTAGTCTCCAGCAAGTACTGCAGCTTGGCCTCGTCTTCGCATGCTGTCAACGTGGCGAAAACGCTGCTCAAGTTGATAAAAGATATATGATCAGAATATTATATTGAAAATGTCTCTCATCCAGTTTTGAAACTCATTTACTTGGAATGAACACGAAAGAAAAGCAATGTTCTTGAACAAACCCTTTTTGATATCGTTTTTCATCTGGTTAACATTAACGTGTAAAATCTTTCACAATTCAATAACACACGATTCATCTGGATTTCTTGGAACTTTTATCTATTTAATACATTTACGGAATATATGCATGTAAGATCATCAGCATCTACAGTGTATATTTAAAGACATTATTCAAAGAAAACAGACAACCGAAATACGATCATAAATACAACACAAGGTAGAATAACACCCATAAAGTATTAAAGGGGCAGTAGCACGTTTTATTGAAAATTTTATATTTTCAATTTTTCACTGATAATTGTACGTTTATGCTAAATGTATCATTTTGATAGTGTCTAAAATATCATTACACGAACCAATCATCCATAGTCAGAGAACAAATTAAAAAGATTCACATAAAGTCCATTGGCAGCCATTTTTGTGTAAACACCTTTAATTCATTTTATGTAAGAAAAAGAAATGGCATGGCTGAAATTTACATTATATATTTGATTTATTACTGCTTCATTAAGTTTAAATACAGTGTCTTTCAATTAGAACCATTTATTTTTATTTTCCTGACATCACCTTATATTCCCCCTAAAAACGTGCTACTGGCTCTTTAAAAGCGTCTTCAAGCTACAGTCACAGAGATGATCTTGTCTTAGCAACTCCACAGTCCTTATAGCTGGTTTCACAGATCCAAGGAAGTAAACACCATGCTGGGATCCATAGTTTGAAGTAAGTTGAGTTGTGGAAGGGTGTGAGAAGGTACTCTAAGTTGGAGAACTTGTTCCTCATCCTTTTCTTTATGAATAAAATAGTTTAAATTAATTAAATTAAATATGGATGGATACCTGGCCAACTTCATGCCCTGAAAGGTTCACCATCTTTTCCACTGAATAGTTTTAATATTGAACTCCTGCCTGACATCAAGTGTCTTGGAGTTCTCGGAGTAATAATTCAAAACTGACGTTAACCAAATCAACCAAGAACCATTGTAAACCATTGAAAAATAAGAAGATTTGTGAAAACAAGACCCCAGGAGACAATTGCTCTTAAAGGGACCCGCCGTCCCCAACACAAATGGCCTTCGGCCCGTGCTGAGAAGCCTGCTCATTATTGAGCTGAGCTACGCATTACCGCTGAGATGGGGAGAAGAGAGCGGTTTAGGGTTCGCTTTTCTTTAGGGGAATCCCCTCGTTAATCATGCGCGCTGATTGGTTAATAATACATCCACTACTTTTGACATATATTGTATTGGGCGAGACTGTAATAAATAATATCTCTCTCTATATATATATATATAACGTTTTAGTTTCGTAAGAGTATTTTAATTTTAATATCCAAACGAATGCGCTTGCTAAGACATTGTAAGTTTTCAAGTTTCGCTAATGACTGGAGTATTGACAAAGCGTCATGAAACTTACTCAGTGAAACAATGCTAAGGATTTTCTAATTCTGATAAAAAAATTTTTTTAATTATGCTATTTTCATACAATCTCAATTGATGTCTGAATCACATGACAACGGTAAAGTGTTTTTAAAAGGAAATTGTATACAAACAGTATTGTCTGTATATCATGAACGCCTTCTAGCTTGTTTATTTAGAGTCCTCTTTGTTTAAATCACCACAAAATGTTATATATCTGTTTATATCGGAGTGGTATAACCATTAAAAAAAACCGCTCCAAAAACAAGATAAGGAACATGTCATGGTTTATTTACAAAATATGTGTATTTGGCTATTGTTTGTTTAATAATTTCAAATTAGGAAATAAACATGTTTCAATTTAGTTAAATTTATAAAACACTTAATTTTATCAACAAATTGTGATACAAATGTTTTTGAAAAGTTTGTTTAAAAAGTTATCAAATTGAAGAATAATTTCTGTCTAGTGTAAAATATGAAGATAATCAATCATTAAACAAACAAAAATTCTAAAAAATTCCATTCAACTTCATTGGATAGTAAGAAAGGACACGGGAATTTTCTATTAAGCTACGTATACTATTTGCTACAAATGATTGGCGAAACCTGCGTCTGTACGGTAGTGAAGAGTAACAGTGTGGGTTAAATCATTTTTCAATTAATTTGGTTTCATCTAGCTGATGCCGTAGACAACTTCAAAATGAGGCATACCAAATAATTAACATTTGAAAACCTACATGTAAACATTTAAACGGATCCCTTAGCTTTTGAATTTTCACAATTTCTTGTGTTTGTGTTCAGATTTATGAATCGTGAATAAGAGTGGATACTCAAATAAGCGTTGTACAGCCCGTTCGCCAATTGTTTGTGTTTATTGTTTTAAAAAAAAACAATGTTTAAACCAATCACTTTATAAAAACGTTGCTGCTCATAATAACTGCCGAGACATCTAATAGATAGGAAAGGTAAGAGGTTTGGAAATTGAAACAATTTTGTCATCTATTCATTTTGTTTTGTGATTTTTCATGGTTAAATAACATCGTTTTGAATATGTGTGATACACTGAACAGCCTGAAATAACACTTGATATAACGGGGAAATGTCATTTGATGTTGTGTATTATGGAGCCGGATGTAACAGATAACAGGTGTGAGACGTCAGTTTATTGACGTCCAGTGACTCTAGTCATGTGTCGTAACAGGTCATATAACTGCCGGGTCACTGTTTGATGGCGCCATCCTGTCTGGTTGAGTGGACGATGGATACACCTACAAGACATATACAAGACAATTGCCGCCAATTAAACGTTATTTCAATCCCCGACAGAATGTCTAGCTTTCAAAACCAAATGAGGCTGTAGAACATTATATCTGACTAATGAAAATCAGTATAGGTGAACGTTTCATCGTCCGCAATACATTTCCATTATTGATCACTTCTTATATGGTTCTTATTTACGATCTACAGAATACAAAATTAAATAGAAAAAAAATATCTCAACTTTACAAGCTGCAGCGAAAATTGGATGTGGTAACAACGTGGTGTTCTAAATGGCGTCTGAATGTTAATCAAGAGAAAACGAAGATAATCCATCGCCTACGATGTGGAAGCCTCCCCTTATACGTAGAGACAGGACGACACTGCAGACCCCCCACCCCATTAGAGAGTAGAATTTGTCGATTTTGTCATAATGTTGAAACAGAAGTTCATTTTATTTCAGAATGCCACTTTTACAATGATCAAAGAAGCAATTTTAATTTAGATTGTTATAATGCAACGGGGCCTTAGGACCTATTTATCGGAAAACAGTCCAAAACGCATTAAATGTATCAGTACAACAATAAGGAATATGTTTTTTAGAAGGCAATAATTTTTATAACTCTTACATGTATTTACTTATTTATCTATTTTTTTAAAAAATTTAAGCCTGTATTATCGCTACTTTTACATACCTATATTTACGAATATATTGTACACTGTTTTATGTTGTAAAGTGTCTCATAAGCCAAAAATTGGCTGGTTGTTAAATATATATTATGTCTTTTAATCATGCTTTTTACAATTTATATTTAACTTGTGACACTATAATAAACTATATCTGTCTGTCTGTGTTATCGATAACGTATTGGTGACAAATAACCAAATCGTAATCGATGCTTTTTCAAATTACATGACTGTCCCTCATTTAGATAATGATTATCTAAACTTCGGTACATGTGCGATGACTGCGCACCCGAAGGAGACATCTATTTTGCTTGACTACCCTTCATTATCCTCACATTATCGTGAATATTATCATATTTTGGAAACTACGTATAACTGATATTTCTTACGCAGTTTGAAACAGCACACTGTTTAATAAACGAATTGGTATATAATAGATTACATTTATTTTTAAAAATAATAATGTTAATTATTAATTATATGTCAAAGAATATGTTCTTGCGGTTGCATGTCTATTGTTACAGGACATTTGAAAGACAACACATTTTTATTTTATTTGTTTTATATTTTAGTAATTGAAATGGAAATTAATTATAAATTTCCAATTGAAAACAGTTATTCAATACAAGAAAATGTGTTGTAATGATGATTTAATAATGTTATGACATATGCAAAAGCTATTCTATTCAGAATTTGTAGATGCATTAATTTGTTACCAAAACAACTCACTGTCACAGTGAGATAACTCAATCAATCATGATATATTAAAGCCGCATTATAGCGGTTTAAACAATGTATTTGATTAAACAAACAATTCAATCAGAGAAACCGAAGAGTTTACGTAAACCGGTTCTCTGTCACAGTCAAGCTCCGTACAGCGATGAATAATCAACACTGCTGCGGAGCTTAGGAGAGACTCGGCGCACGGTAGCGGGCTACTAATTAATAAATGTGATGCATCACATTTACGGGGACGCAGACTCGCTTTAACTTTAGAAAATGATATTTCCATTCCTAACTGAGCGTGGTCGTCAATTCGTTATATATTTCATTTCGTTGAATCAGTTGTTGAATGTGTTGATGAACCTGTTGTTGAATCTGTTGTTGAATCTGTGACGGTTGTTGAATCTGTTGTTGAATCTGTGATGGTCGTTGAATCTGTTGTTGAATCTGTTGTTGAATCTGTTGTTGAATCTGTGACGGTTGTTGAATCTGTTGTTGAATCTGTAGGGGTTGTTGAATCTGTGATGGTTGTTAAATATGTTGTTGAATCTGTTGTTGAATCTATGATGGTGGTTGAATCTGTTGTTGAATCGGTTGTTGAATCTATGATGGTCGTTGAATCTGTTGTTGAATATGTGAGGGTTGTTGAATCGGTTGTTGAATCTGTAGGGGTTGTTGAATCTGTTGTTGAATCTATGATGGTGGTTGAATCTGTTGTTGAATCGGTTGTTGAATCAATGATGGTCGTTGAATCTGTTGTTGAATATGTGAGGGTTGTTGAATCGGTTGTTGAATCTATGACGATCGTTGAATCTGTTGTTGAATCTGTAGGGGTTGTTGAATCTGTTGTTGAATCTGTGATGGTCGTTGAATCTGTTGTTGAATCTGTTGTTGAAGATTTGAGGGTTGTTGAATCTATTGTTGAATCAGTGAGGGTTGTTGAATCTGTTGTTGAATCTGTGAGGGTTGTTGAATCTGTGATGGACATTAAATCTATTGTTGAATCTGTTGTTGAATCTATGATGGTGGTTGAATCTGTTGTTAAATCGGTTGTTGAATCTATGATGGTCGTTGAATCCGTTGTTGAATCAATGATTGTAGTTAATTCTATTGTTGAATCTGTGAAGGTCGTTAATTCTGTTATTGAATCTGTTGGTGAATCTGTTGTTGAATCTGTTGACGAATGACTTGTTGAATCGGTTGTTGAATCTGAGATGGTAGTTGAATCTGTTGACAATTGAGTTGTTAAATCGGTTGTGGAATATGTTGTTAAATCTGTGATGGTGTTTGAATATGTTGATGAATAAGTTGCTGAATCTGTTGTTGAAACTGCGATGGTTGTTGAATCTGTTGAGGAATACGTTGTTGAATCTGTGATGGTCGTTGGATCGGTTGTTGAATCTATGATTGACGTTGAATCTGTTGTTGAATCTATGAAAGTTGTTGCATCTGTTGTTAATTCTGTTATTGATTCTGTAGTTGAATCTGTTGTGGAATCTGTGATAGTCGTTGAATTAGTCGTTAAATCTGTACTGGACGAATAAGTTACTGAATCGGTAGTGAAATCTGTGATGGTCGTTGAATCTGTTGTTGCATCAGTTGACCAATGACTTGTTGAATAGGGTGTGGAATCTGTAGTTGAATTTGTCATTGAATCTGTTGTTGAAAATGGTGTTGAATCTGTGATGGTGGTTGACTCCGTTGTTAAATCTATGATAGGTGTTGAATCTGTTGTTGAATCTGTTGTTGAATCTTCGAGGGTTGTTGAATCTGTTGTTGAATCTGTGAGGATCGTTGAATGTAATGTGGAATCCGTTATGGCTGTTGAATCAGTGATTGTCGTTGAGTATGTTGAACCTGATGTTGAATCTGATGTTGAATCTGTTGTTGGATATGTTGTCGGATATGTTGCTGAATCTGTGATGATAGTTGAATCGGTTGTTGAATCAGTGATAGCTGTTGAATCTGTTGTTGAATCTTTTGTTGAATCTGTGGACGAAAATGTTGTTGAATCGGTTGTGGAATATGTGATGATCGTTGAATATGTTGTGGAATCTGTGATGATCGTTGAATCTGTTGTGTAATCTGTGGTGATTGTTGAATCTGTGGACGAAAATGTTGTTGAATCGGTTGTAGAATCTGTGATGATCGTTGAATCTGTTGACAAAAATGTTGTTGAATCAGTTGTGGAATCTGTGATGATCGTTGAATCTGTTGTGTAATCTGTGGTGATTGTTGAATCTGTTGACGAAAATGTTGTTGAATCGGTTGTAGAATCTGTGATGATCGTTGAATCTGTTGACGAAAATGTTGTTGAATCGGTTGTAGAATCTGTGATGATCGTTGAATCGGTTGTTGAATCAGTGATGGTCGTTGAATATATTGTTGAATCTGTTGCTGAATCCGTTGTTGAATCAGTGAAAGATGTTGAATATGATGTTATATCTGTTGTTGAATC
The DNA here is from genome assembly GCA_916613615.1 of Steromphala cineraria. Classification (NCBI taxonomy): domain Eukaryota; kingdom Metazoa; phylum Mollusca; class Gastropoda; order Trochida; family Trochidae; genus Steromphala; species Steromphala cineraria. The sequence goes on from OU744737.1 coordinate 39,789,445, forward strand.
TATGATAGGTATTGAATCTGTTGTTAAATCTGTTGTTGAATCTGTGAGGGTTGTTGAATCTGTTGTTGAATATGTGAGGGTTGTTGAATCTGTGATGAACGTTGAATCTGTGAGGGTTGTTGAATCTGTTGTTGAATCTGTTGTTGAATCTGTGATGGTCGTTGAATCTGTTGTTGAATCTGTTGTTGAATTTATTGTGGAATTTATTGTTGTTGAATCGGTAATTGATTCTGTTGATTGAACTGTTGTTGAATCTGAGCTGGGCGTTGAATCTTGTGATGAGGTTGTGGTTGAAATGAATGGCCTGACGCTCTCTGTAAAGAAAACATGGCACTATATATACATCATTGAAGCGTATATACTTGTACATTTAAAGGGACAGTATCACGTTTTTAAGTAAGTAGAGAAATCTCAAAAAGCGAGAAATTATTTGATATATGAGAAATTATTTCAAAAATTGTAGAAAATTAAGCAGCAGTTAACAAACGTTCCATTTTTAATAAGCAACGCAATTTAACTTCATTTCTGTTATGTCTAAAATGTGTTCATTCAACGATAGCTACCCTTTTCGGTTGATATTCTGAATTTCCTACGCTTATTGGGGTGAGAGATGAGATGTTTGACACACTAGGGAAATTTGGCATAAACTGGAACTCTTTGGGGGATTTCTAAAAAAAAACGTGCCACTGCCAACAAACTTGTATGAAATCTTATTCACATACTACTCATTCAGTGGGTTATAACATTTTGCGCTTGCATTTCAAGAATTGAAGGCCATATGGCCAAGAATACAACAGATATTATACATAAATGATATGGTGTGTAGAGTATAATAAATAATAATTATGTTAACGTAGGCTCAGCTTTAGAAATATACATATCTTCTTGAGAACAGTTGTATTTTGTACTCTCATGAGAGTTTGGAATTTAACAGTAGAAGGAGGGCTGTAATAAAAGCTGGTATACGTCTCGTAGTGACCTTGCTAATAAGGCAACCTACAGCCCCTGGAGTCTTTGTTCTCTCCCAGGAAGACAGGTAAAGGGGCTCAGGGCATATCCGTCTCACGACATTTAAAAAACTGGGCAAAATCTCATAGTGGCCTTGAAAATTAGGTAAAATCCACCTTTTCGACTTGTGACCTCTATGAAGAATAGGACCGATTTGAAGGCTCCGGGATCAACAGTTCATGAGATATCGCGCTACTTAAGTTTCAAAATCTTGTCAAAGTCCAATGTTAACAGTTGTGTATTTTAATTGTATTCGCAATTACGGTTGTGATATGCATATTCCTCGGTCCGCTGCGGTGTTGTGATTTTCATGTCAACCGGAAAACGTTTCGTTTTATGTAACCGGAAGGTGACACTTTTGGTGGAGTAAAGAAAACCACATGTGGTCTGTGATTAACAACGTGTTCTGTTCAATCATATATCCTGAATACATAACTTTGACCTTGTCACTAAGGTCAAGATCACTGAAATCGACTTGTGGCTGGTTAGGCCTATATGAAGGTCGGTACCAAATATGAAGAAATTCAATCGTTGAGAGACATTCAATCGTGGTATTAATCAAGAAGATCTAACTTTTTTCGTTTAATACCGGTTTAATATTGAAATAATAATATAATGAGCAAAAACAGTTTCTGTCAGCAAACAGATTTCATTTTGTCAGTAAAACAAAGTAATCAAAAAGTAGATATTGCATGTGAGTTGTACAAACGGATTACATATTCAGTTCAAACCTGGAAGATCGAAGGTCAGTGTAATTATGTTTAACGAGAAAATGATATCATACCTGGGAGATCGAAGGCGACCCAGCCGACCTGAGGGGAGAGTGAGAGACCAGACACTGGGTGTGAGTGGAGACGACAGGAAGTCAACCCCGGGTGGTAGAAGACAGCTCGACACTCAGCCCTGTTATAACACGTCACCACACACTCCGCTCTCAGGGACAGTGACGTCACGAGTATGACGTCATCTGTAGCAACAGTGTCAATGGTAGTATATTCAAGGTCACGCACTTGAACCTCAAAACAGCCCTGAATGGTGAATACAATTGCTGAAATAACAAACAGTCTTAGATTCGAATTAACGGAATAACTTCGTTTGAACTCCATGTCCGTCCATTAACCGGCAAATGACATTCGGTTTGTCGCCACGATGAGAAGGTCTTCAGATTTTACAAGAAATGAAACTTAAAAGTGTCACTAGTAGTTCACTGTCTTCTTTATGAACTTGATTCAGTTTAAGTTAAAAACAACATTACACATGTTGCCCTTCATATTCGTGAGGAATTCGGCTGTCACATGTTACTCTTGTATCTTTAAGCGTTTAAAGGATGTCACAGAAACATAACCACATTGTAACTTTTGAAACGTCTTCGCAGGAGTCTATTCCCTTTTTCATGATGAATTCTTTTAAAAGAAGCAAAACGCAAGGTGATAGAAACATTACCACCGGGCGAAAAATTTGAAACCTTTCCGTTAGAATCTGTTTCTATATCGCATGAAGATATTGTCAATTTTAAAGATCAGTACAGGGTCAATAGTGCTTCACCACATGGTAAAAACTTAAGGTCTCTTCCTCGGATTTTGTTTCTGTGTTTTGACGAAGAACACTATCAGGACATATCAAAGTCACACAAACATCATCACTGGAAATCTTTCCCTAGGAATCCGTTCCTCTTATACATTAACGATTCTGGCAAGAATAGAATACTTCCATACAAAAACGACATCACATGGGAATTTATTTTACTCTTTTTCATGAATAGGTCCCCCTTTTGTGAAGACGACTTTGTCCAAAGTATAGAAAAAAGTCAAAGAAACGTCATCAAAACATTGAAGAAGTTTAGAAACTTCCCAAGTCATCTGTTCATCCTCTTGCTCTCGAAATTAAAAACAAGCCTGATGTCTGTTTGCGACTCGAAATAGATAACCGGTGTGATAAGATATTACCATAAAGGCGATACAGGGACCAGACACAATCTAACAAACCATGCGTGAAGAGTTGTCTCACGAATCTGTAGAACTTTCAAGAACGGGTTCGCTTCAGGGAACAAAGAGGATCCGACGGTATTATCGGAGAGAGCTGTCGTCAACAATAGGACAAACCAGTCATTTCCTTAATGCAGAGCCAGTTAATACAACATAATAGCTACGGTTTGAAAAGGTTTGCCGTAATCATTTTAAGGGATGAATATTGTATATGCACAATCACATTGACAAAGGTTCGAGGTACTTTGATGTGAGACATTACGTCGTAGGCAAATCATTTTAATGGAACATATCTTTCAATGATATTGTGTAGATATTTAAATATTTGTATATATTTAGACCTTATTTCCACTTCATATGATGTGATTTATATTTCATATATAATCAGAATTTTCAAGTAATGATGTTGATATGTAGCATTATATTGAAATGAAATTATCCTTTTAACTGATTTGTAATGTGTTTTATAAATCCCTATTGGACCTTAAAACGTTCTATCGTATCAAATATTGATATACGTGGTCCTTGAAAATAACAAACTGAAGAATGGCATTTATATAAGTTCCTAACCATCCTGTTTCACAACATAGTGTTTATCGGGGTAACCTATTCACTGTTTCACAACATAGTGTTTATCGGGGTAACCTATTCACTGTGTCACTCATGGTATAGTGCAGACAATGGCATTTATATAAGTTCATAACCATCCTGTTTCACAACATAGTGTTTATCGGGGTAACCTATTCACTGTGTCACTCATGGTATAGTGCAAACAATGGCATTTATATAAGTTCATAACCATCCTGTTTCACAACATAGTGTTTATCGGGGTAACCTATTCACTGTTTCACAACATAGTGTTTATCGGGGTAACCTATTCACTGTGTCACTCATGGTATAGTGCAGACAATGGCATTTATATAAGTTCATAACCATCCTGTTTCACAACATAGTGTTTATCGGGGTAACCTATTCACTGTGTCACTCATGGTATAGTGCAAACAATGGCCTTTATATAAGTTCATAACCATCCTGTTTCACAACATAGTGTTTATCGGGGTAACCTATTCACTGTGTCACTCATGGTATAGTGCAAACAATGGCATTTATATAAGTTCATAACCATCCTGTTTCACAACATAGTGTTTATCGGGGTAACCTATTCACTGTGTCACCCATGGTATAGTGCAAACAATGGCATTTATATAAGTTCATAACCATCCTGTTTCACAACATAGTGTTTATCGGGGTAACCTATTCACTGTTTCACAACATAGTGTTTATCGGGGTAACCTATTCACTGTGTCACTCATGGTATAGTGCAGACAATGGCATTTATATAAGTTCATAACCATCCTGTTTCACAACATAGTGTTTATCGGGGTAACCTATTCACTATGTCACTCATGGTATAGTGCAAACAATGGCCTTTATATAAGTTCATAACCATCCTGTTTCACAACATAGTGTTTATCGGGGTAACCTATTCACTGTGTCACTCATGGTATAGTGCAAACAATGGCCTTTATATAAGTTCATAACCATCCTGTTTCACAACATAGTGTTTATCGGGGTAACCTATTCACTGTGTCACTCATGGTATAGTGCAAACAATGGCCTTTATATAAGTTCATAACCATCCTGTTTCACAACATAGTGTTTATCGGGGTAACCTATTCACTGTGTCACTCATGGTATAGTGCAAACAATGGCCTTTATATAAGTTTATAACCATCCTGTTTCACAACATAGTGTTTATCGGGGTAACCTATTCACTGTGTCACTCATGGTATAGTGCAAACAATGGCATTTATATAAGTTCATAACCATCCTGTTTCACAACATAGTGTTTATCGGGGTAACCTATTCACTGTGTCACTCATGGTATAGTGCAAACAATGGCCTTTATATAAGTTCATAACCATCCTGTTTCACAACATAGTGTTTATCGGGGTAACCTATTCACTGTTTCACAACATAGTGTTTATCGGGGTAACCTATTCACTATGTCACTCATGGTATAGTGCAAACAATGGCCTTTATATAAGTTCATAACCATCCTGTTTCACAACATAGTGTTTATCGGGGTAACCTATTCACTGTGTCACTCATGGTATAGTGCAGACAATGGCCTTTATATAAGTTCATAACCATCCTGTTTCACAACATAGTGTTTATCGGGGTAACCTATTCACTGTGTCACTCATGGTATAGTGCAAACAATGGCCTTTATATAAGTTCATAACCATCCTGTTTCACAACATAGTGTTTATCGGGGTAACCTATTCACTGTGTCACAACATAGTGTTTATCGGGGTAACCTATTCACTGTGTCACTCATGGTATAGTGCAAACAATGGCCTTTATATAAGTTCATAACCATCCTGTTTCACAACATAGTGTTTATCGGGGTAACCTATTCACTGTGTCACAACATAGTGTTTATCGGGGTAACCTATTCACTGTGTCACTCATGGTATAGTGCAAACAATGGCCTTTATATAAGTTCATAACCATCCTGTTTCACAACATAGTGTTTATCGGGGTAACCTATTCACTGTGTCACTCATGGTATAGTGCAAACAATGGCCTTTATATAGGTTCATAACCATCCTGTTTCACAACATAGTGTTTATCGGGGTAACCTATTCACTGTGTCACTCATGGTATAGTGCAAACAATGGCATTTATATAAGTTCATAACCATCCTGTTTCACAACATAGTGTTTATCGGGGTAACCTATTCACTGTGTCACTCATGGTATAGTGCAAACAATGGCCTTTATATAAGTTCATAACCATCCTGTTTCACAACATAGTGTTTATCGGGGTAACCTATTCACTGTTTCACAACATAGTGTTTATCGGGGTAACCTATTCACTGTGTCACTCATGGTATAGTGCAAACAATGGCCTTTATATAAGTTCATAACCATCCTGTTTCACAACATAGTGTTTATCGGGGTAACCTATTCACTGTGTCACTCATGGTATAGTGCAGACAATGGCCTTTATATAAGTTCATAACCATCCTGTTTCACAACATAGTGTATATCGGGGTAACCTATTCACTGTGTCACTCATGGTATAGTGCAAACAATGGCATTTATATAAGTTCATAACCATCCTGTTTCACAACATAGTGTTTATCGGGGTAACCTATTCACTGTGTCACTCATGGTATAGTGCAAACAATGGCATTTATATAAGTTCATAACCATCCTGTTTCACAACATAGTGTTTATCGGGGTAACCTATTCACTGTGTCACCCATGGTATAGTGCAGACAATGGCCTTTATATAAGTTCATAACCATCCTGTTTCACAACATAGTGTTTATCGGGGTAACCTATTCACTGTGTCACTCATGGTATAGTGCAAACAATGGCATTTATATAAGTTCATAACCATCCTGTTTCACAACATAGTGTTTATCGGGGTAACCTATTCACTGTGTCACTCATGGTATAGTGCAAACAATGGCCTTTATATAAGTTCATAACCATCCTGTTTCACAACATAGTGTTTATCGGGGTAACCTATTCACTGTTTCACAACATAGTGTTTATCGGGGTAACCTATTCACTGTGTCACTCATGGTATAGTGCAAACAATGGCATTTATATAAGTTCATAACCATCCTGTTTCACAACATAGTGTTTATCGGGGTAACCTATTCACTGTGTCACTCATGGTATAGTGCAAACAATGGCCTTTATATAAGTTCATAACCATCCTGTTTCACAACATAGTGTTTATCGGGGTAACCTATTCACTGTGTCACTCATGGTATAGTGCAAACAATGGCCTTTATATAAGTTCATAACCATCCTGTTTCCCAACATAGTGTATATCGGGGTAACCTATTCACTGTGTCACTCATGGTATAGTGCAAACAATGGCCTTTATATAAGTTCATAACCATCCTGTTTCACAACATAGTGTATATCGGGGTAACCTATTCACTGTTTCACAACATAGTGTTTATCGGGGTAACCTATTCACTGTGTCACTCATGGTATAGTGCAGACAATGGCCTTTATATAAGTTCATAACCATCCTGTTTCACAACATAGTGTTTATCGGGGTAACCTATTCACTGTTTCACAACATAGTGTTTATCGGGGTAACCTATTCACTGTGTCACTCATGGTATAGTGCAGACAATGGCATTTATATAAGTTCATAACCATCCTGTTTCACAACATAGTGTTTATCGGGGTAACCTATTCACTGTGTCACTCATGGTATAGTGCAGACAATGGCCTTTATATAAGTTCATAACCATCCTGTTTCACAACATAGTGTTTATCGGGGTAACCTATTCACTGTTTCACAACATAGTGTTTATCGGGGTAACCTATTCACTGTGTCACTCATGGTATAGTGCAGACAATGGCCTTTATATAAGTTCATAACCATCCTGTTTCACAACATAGTGTTTATCGGGGTAACCTATTCACTGTTTCACAACATAGTGTTTATCGGGGTAACCTATTCACTGTGTCACTCATGGTATAGTGCAGACAATGGCCTTTATATAAGTTCATAACCATCCTGTTTCCCAACATAGTGTTTATCGGGGTAACCTATTCACTGTTTCACAACATAGTGTTTATCGGGGTAACCTATTCACTGTGTCACTCATGGTATAGTGCAGACAATGGCCTTTATATAAGTTCATAACCATCCTGTTTCACAACATAGTGTTTATCGGGGTAACCTATTCACTGTGTCACTCATGGTATAGTGCAGACAATGGCCTTTATATAAGTTCATAACCATCCTGTTTCACAACATAGTGTTTATCGGGGTAACCTATTCACTGTGTCACTCATGGTATAGTGCAAACAATGGCATTTATATAATTTATAACCATCCTGTTTCACAACATAGTGTTTATCGGGGTAACCTATTCACTGTGTCACTCATGGTATAGTGCAAACAATGGCCTTTATATAAGTTCATAACCATCCTGTTTCACAACATAGTGTTTATCGGGGTAACCTATTCACTGTGTCACTCATGGTATAGTGCAGACAATGGCCTTTATATAAGTTCATAACCATCCTGTTTCACAACATAGTGTTTATCGGGGTAACCTATTCACTGTGTCACTCATGGTATAGTGCAGACAATGGCCTTTATATAAGTTCATAACCATCCTGTTTCACAACATAGTGTTTATCGGGGTAACCTATTCACTGTGTCACTCATGGTATAGTGCAAACAATGGCATTTATATAATTTATAACCATCCTGTTTCACAACATAGTGTTTATCGGGGTAACCTATTCACTGTGTCACTCATGGTATAGTGCAAACAATGGCCTTTATATAAGTTCATAACCATCCTGTTTCACAACATAGTGTTTATCGGGGTAACCTATTCACTGTGTCACTCATGGTATAGTGCAGACAATGGCCTTTATATAAGTTCATAACCATCCTGTTTCACAACATAGTGTTTATCGGGGTAACCTATTCACTGTGTCACTCATGGTATAGTGCAGACAATGGCCTTTATATAAGTTCATAACCATCCTGTTTCACAACATAGTGTTTATCGGGGTAACCTATTCACTGTGTCACTCATGGTATAGTGCAAACAATGGCATTTATATAAGTTCATAACCATCCTGTTTCACAACATAGTGTTTATCGGGGTAACCTATTCACTGTGTCACTCATGGTATAGTGCAAACAATGGCCTTTATATAAGTTCATAACCATCCTGTTTCACAACATAGTGTTTATCGGGGTAACCTATTCACTGTGTCACTCATGGTATAGTGCAAACAATGGCCTTTATATAAGTTCATAACCATCCTGTTTCACAACATAGTGTTTATCGGGGTAACCTATTCACTGTTTCACTCATGGTATAGTGCAAACAATGGCATTTATATAAGTTCATAACCATCCTGTTTCACAACATAGTGTTTATCGGGGTAACCTATTCACTGTGTCACTCATGGTATAGTGCAGACAATGGCATTTATATAAGTTCATAACCATCCTGTTTCACAACATAGTGTTTATCGGGGTAACCTATTCACTGTTTCACAACATAGTGTTTATCGGGGTAACCTATTCACTGTGTCACTCATGGTATAGTGCAGACAATGGCATTTATATAATTTATAACCATCCTGTTTCACAACATAGTGTATATCGGGGTAACCTATTCACTGTGTCACTCATGGTATAGTGCAAACAATGGCCTTTATATAATTTATAACCATCCTGTTTCACAACATAGTGTTTATCGGGGTAACCTATTCACTGTGTCACTCATGGTATAGTGCAAACAATGGCCTTTATATAAGTTCATAACCATCCTGTTTCACAACATAGTGTTTATCGGGGTAACCTATTCACTGTGTCACCCATGGTATAGTGCAAACAATGGCCTTTATATAATTTATAACCATCCTGTTTCACAACATAGTGTATATCGGGGTAACCTATTCACTGTGTCACTCATGGTATAGTGCAAACAATGGCCTTTATATAATTTATAACCATCCTGTTTCACAACATAGTGTTTATCGGGGTAACCTATTCACTGTGTCACTCATGGTATAGTGCAAACAATGGCCTTTATATAAGTTCATAACCATCCTGTTTCACAACATAGTGTTTATCGGGGTAACCTATTCACTGTGTCACCCATGGTATAGTGCAAACAATGGCCTTTATATAAGTTCATAACCATCCTGTTTCACAACATAGTGTTTATCGGGGTAACCTATTCACTGTGTCACCCATGGTATAGTGCAAACAATGGCCTTTATATAATTTATAACCATCCTGTTTCACAACATAGTGTATATCGGGGTAACCTATTCACTGTGTCACTCATGGTATAGTGCAAACAATGGCCTTTATATAATTTATAACCATCCTGTTTCACAACATAGTGTTTATCGGGGTAACCTATTCACTGTGTCACTCATGGTATAGTGCAAACAATGGCCTTTATATAAGTTCATAACCATCCTGTTTCACAACATAGTGTTTATCGGGGTATCCTATTCACTGTGTCACTCATGGTATAGTGCAAACAATGGCCTTTATATAAGTTCATAACCATCCTGTTTCACAACATAGTGTTTATCGGGGTAACCTATTCACTGTGTCACTCATGGTATAGTGCAAACAATGGCCTTTATATAAGTTCATAACCATCCTGTTTCACAACATAGTGTTTATCGGGGTAACCTATTCACTGTGTCACTCATGGTATAGTGCAAACAATGGCCTTTATATAAGTTCATAACCATCCTGTTTCCCAACATAGTGTTTATCGGGGTAACCTATTCACTGTTTCACAACATAGTGTTTATCGGGGTAACCTATTCACTGTGTCACTCATGGTATAGTGCAAACAATGGCATTTATATAAGTTCATAACCATCCTGTTTCACAACATAGTGTTTATCGGGGTAACCTATTCACTGTGTCACTCATGGTATAGTGCAGACAATGGCATTTATATAAGTTCATAACCATCCTGTTTCACAACATAGTGTTTATCGGGGTAACCTATTCACTGTTTCACAACATAGTGTTTATCGGGGTAACCTATTCACTGTGTCACTCATGGTATAGTGCAGACAATGGCATTTATATAATTTATAACCATCCTGTTTCACAACATAGTGTATATCGGGGTAACCTATTCACTGTGTCACTCATGGTATAGTGCAAACAATGGCCTTTATATAATTTATAACCATCCTGTTTCACAACATAGTGTTTATCGGGGTAACCTATTCACTGTGTCACTCATGGTATAGTGCAAACAATGGCCTTTATATAAGTTCATAACCATCCTGTTTCACAACATAGTGTTTATCGGGGTAACCTATTCACTGTGTCACCCATGGTATAGTGCAAACAATGGCCTTTATATAATTTATAACCATCCTGTTTCACAACATAGTGTATATCGGGGTAACCTATTCACTGTGTCACTCATGGTATAGTGCAAACAATGGCCTTTATATAATTTATAACCATCCTGTTTCACAACATAGTGTTTATCGGGGTAACCTATTCACTGTGTCACTCATGGTATAGTGCAAACAATGGCCTTTATATAAGTTCATAACCATCCTGTTTCACAACATAGTGTTTATCGGGGTAACCTATTCACTGTGTCACCCATGGTATAGTGCAAACAATGGCCTTTATATAATTTATAACCATCCTGTTTCACAACATAGTGTATATCGGGGTAACCTATTCACTGTGTCACTCATGGTATAGTGCAAACAATGGCATTTATATAATTTATAACCATCCTGTTTCACAACATAGTGTTTATCGGGGTAACCTATTCACTGTGTCACTCATGGTATAGTGCAAACAATGGCCTTTATATAAGTTCATAACCATCCTGTTTCACAACATAGTGTTTATCGGGGTATCCTATTCACTGTGTCACTCATGGTATAGTGCAAACAATGGCCTTTATATAAGTTCATAACCATCCTGTTTCACAACATAGTGTTTATCGGGGTAACCTATTCACTGTGTCACTCATGGTATAGTGCAAACAATGGCCTTTATATAAGTTCATAACCATCCTGTTTCACAACATAGTGTTTATCGGGGTAACCTATTCACTGTGTCACTCATGGTATAGTGCAAACAATGGCCTTTATATAAGTTCATAACCATCCTGTTTCCCAACATAGTGTTTATCGGGGTAACCTATTCACTGTTTCACAACATAGTGTTTATCGGGGCAACCTATTCACTGTGTCACTCATGGTATAGTGCAAACAATGGCCTTTATATAAGTTCATAACCATCCTGTTTCCCAACATAGTGTTTATCGGGGTAACCTATTCACTGTTTCACAACATAGTGTTTATCGGGGTAACCTATTCACTGTGTCACTCATGGTATAGTGCAAACAATGGCCTTTATATAAGTTCATAACCATCCTGTTTCCCAACATAGTGTTTATCGGGGTAACCTATTCACTGTTTCACAACATAGTGTTTATCGGGGTAACCTATTCACTGTGTCACTCATGGTATAGTGCAAACAATGGCCTTTATATAATTTATAACCATCCTGTTTCACAACATAGTGTTTATCGGGGTAACCTATTCACTGTGTCACTCATGGTATAGTGCAGACAATGGCCTTTATATAAGTTCATAACCATCCTGTTTCACAACATAGTGTTTATCGGGGTAACCTATTCACTGTGTCACTCATGGTATAGTGCAAACAATGGCCTTTATATAAGTTCATAACCATCCTGTTTCACAACATAGTGTTTATCGGGGTAACCTATTCACTGTGTCACAACATAGTGTTTATCGGGGTAACCTATTCACTGTGTCACTCATGGTATAGTGCAAACAATGGCATTTATATAAGTTCATAACCATCCTGTTTCACAAGATAGTGTTTATCGGGGTATCCTATTCACTGTGTCACTCATGGTATAGTGCAAACAATGGCCTTTATATAAGTTCATAACCATCCTGTTTCACAACATAGTGTTTATCGGGGTAACCTATTCACTGTGTCACTCATGGTATAGTGCAAACAATGGCCTTTATATAAGTTCATAACCATCCTGTTTCACAACATAGTGTTTATCGGGGTATCCTATTCACTGTGTCACTCATGGTATAGTGCAAACAATGGCCTTTATATAAGTTCATAACCATCCTGTTTCACAACATAGTGTTTATCGGGGTAACCTATTCACTGTGTCACTCATGGTATAGTGCAAACAATGGCCTTTATATAAGTTCATAACCATCCTGTTTCCCAACATAGTGTTTATCGGGGTAACCTATTCACTGTTTCACAACATAGTGTTTATCGGGGTAACCTATTCACTGTGTCACTCATGGTATAGTGCAAACAATGGCCTTTATATAAGTTCATAACCATCCTGTTTCCCAACATAGTGTTTATCGGGGTAACCTATTCACTGTTTCACAACATAGTGTTTATCGGGGTAACCTATTCACTGTGTCACTCATGGTATAGTGCAAACAATGGCCTTTATATAAGTTCATAACCATCCTGTTTCCCAACATAGTGTTTATCGGGGTAACCTATTCACTGTTTCACAACATAGTGTTTATCGGGGTAACCTATTCACTGTGTCACTCATGGTATAGTGCAAACAATGGCATTTATATAAGTTCATAACCATCCTGTTTCCCAACATAGTGTTTATCGGGGTAACCTATTCACTGTGTCACCCATGGTATAGTGCAAACAATGGCCTTTATATAATTTATAACCATCCTGTTTCACAACATAGTGTTTATCGGGGTAACCTATTCACTGTTTCACAACATAGTGTTTATCGGGGTAACCTATTCACTGTGTCACCCATGGTATAGTGCAAACAATGGCATTTATATAAGTTCATAACCATCCTGTTTCCCAACATAGTGTTTATCGGGGTAACCTATTCACTGTTTCACAACATAGTGTTTATCGGGGTAACCTATTCACTGTGTCACTCATGGTATAGTGCAAACAATGGCCTTTATATAAGTTCATAACCATCCTGTTTCCCAACATAGTGTTTATCGGGGTAACCTATTCACTGTTTCACAACATAGTGTTTATCGGGGTAACCTATTCACTGTGTCACCCATGGTATAGTGCAAACAATGGCATTTATATAAGTTCATAACCATCCTGTTTCACAACATAGTGTTTATCGGGGTAACCTATTCACTGTGTCACTCATGGTATAGTGCAAACAATGGCCTTTATATAATTTATAACCATCCTGTTTCACAACATAGTGTTTATCGGGGTAACCTATTCACTGTGTCACTCATGGTATAGTGCAGACAATGGCCTTTATATAAGTTCATAACCATCCTGTTTCACAACATAGTGTTTATCGGGGTAACCTATTCACTGTGTCACTCATGGTATAGTGCAGACAATGGCCTTTATATAAGTTCATAACCATCCTGTTTCACAACATAGTGTTTATCGGGGTAACCTATTCACTGTGTCACAACATAGTGTTTATCGGGGTAACCTATTCACTGTGTCACTCATGGTATAGTGCAAACAATGGCCTTTATATAAGTTCATAACCATCCTGTTTCACAACATAGTGTTTATCGGGGTAACCTATTCACTGTTTCACAACATAGTGTTTATCGGGGTATCCTATTCACTGTGTCACTCATGGTATAGTGCAAACAATGGCCTTTATATAAGTTCATAACCATCCTGTTTCCCAACATAGTGTTTATCGGGGTAACCTATTCACTGTTTCACAACATAGTGTTTATCGGGGTAACCTATTCACTGTGTCACCCATGGTATAGTGCAAACAATGGCATTTATATAAGTTCATAACCATCCTGTTTCACAACATAGTGTTTATCGGGGTAACCTATTCACTGTTTCACTCATGGTATAGTGCAAACAATGGCCTTTATATAAGTTCATAACCATCCTGTTTCCCAACATAGTGTTTATCGGGGTAACCTATTCACTGTTTCACAACATAGTGTTTATCGGGGTAACCTATTCACTGTGTCACCCATGGTATAGTGCAAAAAATGGCCTTTATATAAGTTCATAACCATCCTGTTTCACAACATAGTGTTTATCGGGGTAACCTATTCACTGTGTCACTCATGGTATAGTGCAAACAATGGCCTTTATATAAGTTCATAACCATCCTGTTTCCCAACATAGTGTTTATCGGGGTAACCTATTCACTGTTTCACAACATAGTGTTTATCGGGGTAACCTATTCACTGTGTCACCCATGGTATAGTGCAAACAATGGCCTTTATATAAGTTCATAACCATCCTGTTTCCCAACATAGTGTTTATCGGGGTAACCTATTCACTGTTTCACAACATAGTGTTTATCGGGGTAACCTATTCACTGTGTCACTCATGGTATAGTGCAGACAATGGCCTTTATATAAGTTCATAACCATCCTGTTTCACAACATAGTGTTTATCGGGGTAACCTATTCACTGTGTCACCCATGGTATAGTGCAAACAATGGCAAGGGACGTAATCCATGACGTCACTAAAATCATGAATGCGCCCTTACAATTCAATTCAGGGTATTTTCCTTCAATCGCTCTTTAATTTACTTCAGTTCTTCATTCTCTGGATATTATCTCGTGGGAAAATTGTGAACTGCGCATGTATCTATATGTGCTCTAAGGGGTATACAACTGCATACCAAAAGTTTGTTCACCTGCTTGAGATCTTAGTGCAAATATCATGTAATTTGGGTTTCGTTTCTACGTTCATAAAATAACTCCAGGAACACTTACAGAAGATCATCAATTGCCCATGTGTAAAAAAACCATTCCCAAACCATATTTCGGGATCGTCTTGTCACTGGTGCTGGGTGTCAATATTTGGCATTATAAAATAGACAGATTGGGTCATATTTGTGAAATTCAGATTTTCTTAAATTTTGATTAAAATCATCCATGTTAACTTTGTAGGAAAAAAATCAGCACGGTTACGTTGCCTTAAGAGCAAAAAAACACATATGAATAAGATCTAAAGCTGCTGGTCACTTATGAAGGATTTTGTAGAGCAAAATAGAAATCAGTGTTTTCGAAATTTTGACCCCAGGTCACTTCAATGACCTGCCAAATTTGTTACATATGACATACGAATATGTCAACGCAAACTAAATCTTAACTTATGCAGTGACATTTCATCATTATCGGTTTCGTTTTCACAATAATATGATGTTTCAAAGAGGATACAAATGACATGATATTTGCACTAGAATACGAAGGTTAGTGAACAAACTTTAGATACGCAGCTGTATACCTATAATTTGGTGTTGTATCCTGCTGTTTATACTCTCGGACTCTCGCTCTTATAATATTATATACCCCGTTGAACCAATATACTCTTCGCCACAACCAGCGCATTTATTACATATATAAGATATCTAGAGGCGCAAGACATATATTCATATATTCAAAATCAGTTTTAAAAGAATAATAACCATGATTTTCTCCTACATGTTTCAACTTTCTCCTCAGGGAGGTTTACATTACAGTGATAATGACGTCATGATATATGTACATCTGAAACCCCTAATTCCAAGTATCTAAACACTAAGGGTCTTTTTAAAAAAAACATATGCAATGACCTTTCAAGTATGATACAAAGTATATAAAATAGTTGCTGAACTAATCCAGTTCTCCCCTTCATCAAATATCTATATTTATATATGACCTATATTTAGTACAACACACATTTTTGTTTTCCCTCAATTGTCCTTTCCATTATCAACATCAACAACTTAAATTATGAACACAAACTAAGATAGAATGTAAACGATACAAGAAATACTTTTGAATAAGAACAATAAGAACCTTTTTGGTAAAACTTGACATTAACTCTTGTAATCGAATTCATTGATGCATTCACAATCATTAGTTCTTCAATTTAGAAAATGCGACTAACTGCATTACCTCGTAAAGAATTCGACGAAAATGTATAATAAACATTTACTGAATCTAAACGTGTTAACATCATGAGTGAAAATGATCTTTCAAGCTCATGCAGGTTACTTCTTGCTGTTCAAGTTTCATTATTCGAGTGGCTCCTATTGTGTGAGAAAATATTAAGAAACCTGATAAAATATGATATGATCACTTATGGTGCTTTTGTTCAACAGAGAGCGATCACTTGTTATAAATGATAACAGCTATGAGGATGTCTAGCGGCCAACTGTTATCTACCAGTATGTGATAACGGCGTGTATCAAACAGTTGGTGATGACATCAAGACTGTCATAAACACGAAGCTAAGAGACTAATTCGCTTGGTAATCAAGGTAAGCTGAGCAATGTCTATTTTATCTCAAATTGAATACGTCATGTTGAAAATCGATGAAATTAAGATTCTAATGTGATAATATGATTGGAAGAGGGAGGAATATTCATATTGTATTTCATAATGGGATAAATGCTTTTTCAGTTTTATAATTACAAATCGCGATAGGCGTTAGTCCATTACAACAATACTTATCATATACATGAGCCAATATGAGTCGCTGTACAGATACATGAGTTTAGTCTTTATTCAAATGAACAATAAGGGAATTCTTTTCTTCATGAACAACTTTATTCTGTGAAAGCAAAATATTTATCATTTGATAAATGTATCAAACCTCAGACCACGAGTGATCTCCCCTAGACATTTCCGGGATGAGTGACGGGTCCGACAACGAAGACAAGATCTCTTCACGTTACCTGCAATGCGGTCAGTGCGGAGTCCAATACGGAACCGGAAGTCGGTCCCCGCGTATTCTGCCGTGTCTGCACTCCTTCTGCCTGGGGTGTCTCGAGGGAAGCTGGGACTGGGCCAGCACAGGCATCACGTGCCAGATCTGCAATGCATCATGGGACGTCCACGGTTCCATATCCGGTACGTTTCCGGTCAACTACGTCGCTATGAAGCTGCTTACCCTTGCAAAGGTTGAAAACTCCCGAGCAGTGCGCTGCACCGACTGCATCGAGAACAAGGCGGCAACCCATCGCTGTATGGAGTGTCAGCACTTCGTGTGTGCTGAAGGATACCAAGCTCATCAGCAGTTCGTGCAACTGACGACTCACCGACTCCTCAGCATTGCCGACTTCCTCAAGTCCCCGAGCGAGATGTTCAGGAAGGATCAGACGTGTCCGGTGCACGTGCACCAGCCCCTCGACCTCTACTGTCAGAACGTCACGTGCAAACAGCCCATCTGCGCATCGTGCGCGCTGACAGCTCACAAGGAACGCGAGGGACACAACGTAGGTCAGTACTCATCTTTATAGGTCTAATTAGAGCCAGTCTCAGTTTTGCAAGGCAAATATCTTCATAATAGGTCTACTAAAAGTCATAGTTTTGGTTTTGCTTGTCAAACATATATGCACGCCAAACAATTAGTTCATCACACATATCAATCATCCACTGTAGTTTGCAATGACACCTATTATTTTAGAGTTTTAAAGTTCCGATTCACGTTTGACATACTCAGCTGGGGTATTGATGTACTCCTGAAATGTTTAAAGTATTGAAGGGGTTTTATTTTAAGGGCATTAAGATTTGACATACACAAAAACATCAAAACTTCTTGAAAATGTACAACAGGGATTATCGTCCTTTAACTTATGGACATTAACTACACATGTTCAGGGAGGCTGAAAGAGAAGTACTTGGACTTGAGTGATCGGTGCCGCGCCCTGATCGAGAATATCTTCATCAAGCTGGGAGAGACTCAGGAGGAACTCAAATCCACAGAGGTCAAGGTCAAACGACTGGAGGAGAGAGCAGACGACATCAAGATGGAGATCAGCAAGGCAAGTCTGAACAGATTGAAATTTAGTTATTGGTATATCTTATATAGCCCTGGTCGAGTTTTAAAAAAAAACAATTCAGAAATTTGAGTTATCGCCCTTTAATAGATGCAAATAATAGAAATATAAGAATGGCTTACATTCAGATCATAATCATTATCATTGATACATTTTGACATCAGCAAATTGAGCATCGAATGTTTCGTTGTCAATGATGCACAACTCTCTTCGTTATACCATACATAACCGTATGACCTATATTCAGCCTCGTTTAGTAAAAGACAGTTGACACAATTCCTCGGGTAATAATATTCATAGCACCATGTCACACATGCCACAGGTCTTTGAAGATATCACCGAGGCTATCAGAGAACGGAAAAATTCTCTGATGAAAGCCGTGGATGATGTCATCGAGAAGGAACAAACAGAACAGAAACAGCTTACCGTCCGGACATGCGCAACCGACACCAAGATAAGGGAGGCAATCGAGTACGCGAATCAAGCCCTCTCTGTCTGCAGCTATGTAGAGTTCCTTGGAATCAGTCCTCTACTCGAGGTTTGTCAGCTTATATATACTGAGAAACAAAATATAAGGAACATGTTTATATTTTTCAAGGTTTGCAATTTGATATATACTGTTCAAAATAACTTAAGGAACACTCAAGTAGTATGCAACAAGTTTAAATGTTTACAGCTCAAAAAGAGACTGTTAGTTTTCAGGTTTGTTAATGCATATCCGTTATCAAGCTGTGGATTTCGGAACCTTTAAGACTTTCTTTAAACTTCTAAGCTGATATCATTTCCCTTCCACTATCCCTATGCCTCTCTGTTCCTACCCCAGGAGATGCTGACACTATCTCTCTGTTCCTACCCCAGGAGATGCTGACACTATCTCTCTGTTCCTATCCAATGAGATGCTGACACTATCTCTCTGTTTCTATCCCAGGAGATGCTGACACTATCTCTCTTTTCCTACTCCAGGAGATGCTGCCACTATCTCTCTGTTTCTATCCCAGGAGATGCTGACACTATCTCTCTTTTCCTACTCCAGGAGATGCTGCCACTATCTCTCTGTTCCTACCCCAGGAGATGCTGACACTATCTCTCTGTTCCTACCCCAGGAGATGCTGACACTATCTCTCTGTTTCTATCCCAGGAGATGCTGACACTATCTCTCTTTTCCTACCCCAGGAGATGCTGACACTATCTCTCTGTTCCTACTCCAGGAGATGCTGCCACTATCTCTCTGTTTCTACCCTAGGAGATGCTGACACTATCTCTCTGTTTCTATCCCAGGAGATGCTGACACTATCTCTCTGTTCCTACCCCAGGAGATGCTGACACTATCTCTCTGTTCCTACCCCAGGAGATGCTGACACTATCTCTCTGTTTCTACCCCAGGAGATGCTGACACTATCTCTCTTTTCCTACTCCAGGAGATGCTGCCACTATCTCTCTGTTCCTACCCCAGGAGATGCTGCCACTATCTCTCTGTTCCTACCCCAGGAGATGCTGACACTATCTCTCTGTTTCTATCCCAGGAGATGCTGACACTATCTCTCTGTTCCTACCGCAGGAGATGCTGACACTATCTCTCTGTTTCTATCCCAGGAGATGCTGACACTATCTCTCTGTTTCTACCCCAGGAGATGCTGACACTATCTCTCTGTTCCTACCCCAGGAGATGCTGACACTATCTCTCTGTTTCTATCCCAGGAGATGCTGACACTATCTCTCTGTTCCTACCCCAGGAGATGCTGACACTATCTCTCTGTTTCTATCCCAGGAGATGCTGACACTATCTCTCTGTTTCTACCCCAGGAGATGCTGACACTATATCTCTGTTTCTACCCCAGGAGATGCTGACACTATCTATCTGTTTCTATCCCAGGAGATGCTGACACTATCTATCTGTTTCTATCCCAGGAGATGCTGACACTATCTCTCTGTTTCTATCCCAGGAGATGCTGACACTATCTATCTGTTCCTACCCCAGGAGATGCTGACACTATCTCTCTGTTTCTATCCCAGGAGATGCTGACACTATCTCTCTGTTTCTACCCCAGGAGATGCTGATACTATCTCTCTGTTTCTATCCCAGGAGATGCTGACACTATCTCTCTGTTTCTATCCCAGGAGATGCTGACACTATCTATCTGTTTCTATCCCAGGAGATGCTGACACTATCTCTCTGTTCCTACCCCAGGAGATGCTGACACTATCTCTCTGTTTCTATCCCAGGAGATGCTGACACTATCTCTCTGTTCCTACCCCAGGAGATGCTGACACTATCTCTCTGTTCCTACCCCAGGAGATGCTGACACTATCTATCTGTTTCTATCCCAGGAGATGCTGACACTATTTCTCTGTTTCTATCCCAGGAGATGCTGACACTATCTCTCTGTTCCTACTCCAGGAGATGCTGACACTATCTATCTGTTTCTATCCCAGGAGATGCTGCCACTATCTCTCTGTTCCTACCCCAGGAGATGCTGACACTATCTCTCTGTTCCTACCCCAGGAGATGCTGACACTATCTATCTGTTTCTATCCCAGGAGATGCTGACACTATCTATCTGTTCCTACCCCAGGAGATGCTGACACTATCTCTCTGTTTCTATCCCAGGAGATGCTGACACTATCTCTCTGTTTCTACCCCAGGAGATGCTGACACTATCTCTCTGTTTCTATCCCAGGAGATGCTGACACTATCTCTCTGTTTCTATCCCAGGAGATGCTGACACTATCTATCTGTTTCTATCCCAGGAGATGCTGACACTATCTCTCTGTTCCTACCCCAGGAGATGCTGACACTATCTCTCTGTTTCTATCCCAGGAGATGCTGACACTATCTCTCTGTTCCTACCCCAGGAGATGCTGACACTATCTCTCTGTTCCTACTCCAGGAGATGCTGACACTATCTCTCTGTTCCTACCCCAGGAGATGCTGACACTATCTATCTGTTTCTATCCCAGGAGATGCTGACACTATCTCTCTGTTCCTACCCCAGGAGATGCTGACACTATCTCTCTGTTCCTACCCCAGGAGATGCTGACACTATCTCTCTGTTCCTACCCCAGGAGATGCTGACACTATCTCTCTGTTTCTATCCCAGGAGATGCTGACACTATCTCTCTGTTCCTACCCCAGGAGATGCTGACACTATCTCTCTGTTCCTACCCCAGGAGATGCTGACACTATCTCTCTGTTTCTATCCCAGGAGATGCTGACACTATCTCTCTGTTTCTATCCCAGGAGATGCTGACACTATCTCTCTGTTCCTACTCCAGGAGATGCTGACACTATCTATCTGTTTCTACTCCAGGAGATGCTGACACTATCTCTCTGTTTCTATCCCAGGAGATGCTGACACTATCTCTCTGTTTCTATCCCAGGAGATGCTGACACTATCTCTCTGTTCCTACCCCAGGAGATGCTGACACTATCTCTCTGTTTCTATCCCAGGAGATGCTGACACTATCTCTCTGTTCCTACTCCAGGAGATGCTGACACTATCTCTCTGTTTCTATCCCAGGAGATGCTGACACTATCTCTCTGTTTCTATCCCAGGAGATGCTGACACTATCTCTCTGTTTCTAGCCCAGGAGATGCTGACACTATCTCTCTGTTTCTATCCCAGGAGATGCTGACACTATATCTCTGTTTCTATCCCAGGAGATGCTGACACTATCTCTCTGTTTCTATCCCAGGAGATGCTGACACTATCTATCTGTTTCTATCCCAGGAGATGCTGACACTATCTCTCTGTTCCTACTCCAGGAGATGCTGACACTATCTCTCTGTTTCTATCCCAGGAGATGCTGACACTATCTCTCTGTTTCTAGCCCAGGAGATGCTGACACTATCTCTCTGTTTCTATCCCAGGAGATGCTGACACTATCTCTCTGTTTCTATCCCAGGAGATGCTGACACTATCTCTCTGTTTCTATCCCAGGAGATGCTGACACTATCTCTCTGTTTCTATCCCAGGAGATGCTGACACTATCTCTCTGTTTCTATCCCAGGAGATGCTGACACTATCTCTCTGTTTCTAGCCCAGGAGATGCTGACACTATCTCTCTGTTTCTATCCCAGGAGATGCTGACACTATCTATCTGTTTCTATCCCAGGAGATGCTGACACTATCTCTCTGTTCCTACTCCAGGAGATGCTGCCACTATCTCTCTGTTTCTATCCCAGGAGATGCTGACACTATCTCTCTGTTTCTATCCCAGGAGATGCTGACACTATATCTCTGTTTCTACCCCAGGAGATTCTGACACTATCTCTCTGTTTCTATCCCAGGAGATGCTGACACTATCTATCTGTTTCTACCCCAGGAGATGCTGACACTATCTCTCTGTTTCTATCCCAGGAGATGCTGACACTATATCTCTGTTTCTATCCCAGGAGATGCTGACACTATCTCTCTGTTCCTACTCCAGGAGATGCTGACACTATCTCTCTGTTTCTATCCCAGGAGATGCTGACACTATCTCTCTGTTTCTAGCCCAGGAGATGCTGACACTATCTCTCTGTTTCTATCCCAGGAGATGCTGACACTATCTATCTGTTTCTACCCCAGGAGATGCTGACACTATCTCTCTGTTTCTATCCCAGGAGATGCTGACACTATATCTCTGTTTCTATCCCAGGAGATGCTGACACTATCTCTCTGTTTCTATCCCAGGAGATGCTGACACTATATCTCTGTTTCTATCCCAGGAGATGCTGACACTATCTCTCTGTTCCTACTCCAGGAGATGCTGACACTATCTCTCTGTTTCTATCCCAGGAGATGCTGACACTATCTCTCTGTTTCTAGCCCAGGAGATGCTGACACTATCTCTCTGTTTCTATCCCAGGAGATGCTGACACTATATCTCTGTTTCTATCCCAGGAGATGCTGACACTATCTCTCTGTTTCTATCCCAGGAGATGCTGACACTATCTATCTGTTTCTATCCCAGGAGATGCTGCCACTATCTCTCTGTTTCTATCCCAGGAGATGCTGCCACTATCTCTCTGTTTCTATCCCAGGAGATGCTGACACTATCTATCTGTTTCTATCCCAGGAGATGCTGACACTATCTCTCTGTTTCTATCCCAGGAGATGCTGACACTATCTATCTGTTTCTATCCCAGGAGATGCTGACACTATCTCTCTGTTCCTACTCCAGGAGATGCTGACACTATCTCTCTGTTTCTATCCCAGGAGATGCTGACACTATCTATCTGTTCCTACTCCAGGAGATGCTGACACTATCTCTCTGTTTCTATCCCAGGAGATGCTGACACTATCTATCTGTTTCTATCCCAGGAGATGCTGACACTATCTATCTGTTTCTATCCCAGGAGATGCTGACACTATCTCTCTGTTCCTACTCCAGGAGATGCTGACACTATCTCTCTGTTTCTATCCCAGGAGATGCTGACACTATCTCTCTGTTTCTAGCCCAGGAGATGCTGACACTATCTCTCTGTTTCTATCCCAGGAGATGCTGACACTATATCTCTGTTTCTACCCCAGGAGATGCTGACACTATCTCTCTGTTTCTATCCCAGGAGATGCTGACACTATCTCTCTGTTCCTACCCCAGGAGATGCTGACACTATCTCTCTGTTTCTAGCCCAGGAGATGCTGCCACTATCTCTCTGTTCCTACTCCAGGAGATGCTGACACTATCTCTCTGTTCCTACCCCAGGAGATGCTGACACTATCTCTCTGTTTCTATCCCAGGAGATGCTGACACTATCTCTCTGTTCCTACCCCAGGAGATGCTGACACTATCTCTCTGTTCCTACTCCAGGAGATGCTGACACTATCTCTCTGTTTCTACACTAGGAGATGCTGACACTATCTCTCTGTTTCTATCCCAGGAGATGCTGACACTATCTATCTGTTTCTATCCCAGGAGATGCTGACACTATCTCTCTGTTTCTATCCCAGGAGATGCTGACACTATATCTCTGTTTCTACCCCAGGAGATGCTGACACTATCTCTCTGTTCCTACCCCAGGAGATGCTGCCACTATCTCTCTGTTCCTACCCCAGGAGATGCTGACACTATCTCTCTGTTTCTATCCCAGGAGATGCTGACACTATCTCTCTGTTCCTACTCCAGGAGATGCTGACACTATCTCTCTGTTCCTACTCCAGGAGATGCTGACACTATCTCTCTGTTTCTATCCCAGGAGATGCTGACACTATCTCTCTGTTTCTAGCCCAGGAGATGCTGACACTATCTCTCTGTTTCTATCCCAGGAGATGCTGACACTATATCTCTGTTTCTACCCCAGGAGATGCTGACACTATCTCTCTGTTCCTACCCCAGGAGATGCTGACACTATCTCTCTGTTTCTATCCCAGGAGATGCTGACACTATCTCTCTGTTCCTACTCCAGGAGATGCTGACACTATCTCTCTGTTTCTACCCTAGGAGATGCTGACACTATCTCTCTGTTTCTATCCCAGGAGATGCTGACACTATCTCTCTGTTTCTAGCCCAGGAGATGCTGACACTATCTCTCTGTTTCTATCCCAGGAGATGCTGACACTATCTCTCTGTTTCTATCCCAGGAGATGCTGACACTATTTCTCTGTTTCTATCCCAGGAGATGCTGACACTATCTCTCTGTTTCTAGCCCAGGAGATGCTGACACTATCTCTCTGTTTCTATCCCAGGAGATGCTGACCCGCTTCCAGCAAGAGAGCGTGCTGTTCCACTGTGTGGAGAAGGACATCCAGTTCGACCGGAGCCTGCTGGAAGACATCAAAACCAACATCAGCAAGTTCGGCGACATTGTAGAGAGCTGCACAAACTCCTACTCCTGGCAACCCGTCGTAGAGGTCATCGATTCACATCCGGGTCACGAGACTAACATCATGGAGATCAAATTCCTGAATGAGATCAACAAAGCGGCATCCAGCGAGGTTCCAAAGGTCGAGGTGAAGGTCGAACGGTGTGAACCTTCGGTCGGCGCGCGCATCCTCCGTCTGCAGTCTCATGGCGAACACCGGAAGGCGGCTTATAAGGTGCCCTTGAACATGAACATGAATATGAACATGAAAATATGCTCTTGAACAGTGGACACAAACATAAACATGAACATATGACTTTAACATCATTATGTTCATAAACAACACACATGTATGGACCTAAACATTAACTTTAGATGAACATAAACATGAAATTGTAAGAAAATCAATCTCAATAAATAAAGATCCATACTGCTTCACGACATTTATCTAGATCTCACCGGGCTCGGTTAATCGATCTGTTAGAATGACGTCAAGTCCAGCAAATCAAAGTACCCCCGTGAAGAAACCTGGTGAGATTTATATTTGATTATATTGTTATTATTTATTAGGCTACGTTATAGAGACTCTGTTGCCCTATGAATAAATAATATTAAGGGTGATGAGAAATAGAACCAATGTCTCGTGCTATTACCAACAGGTGCGCTTCTCTCCCCCACGTGACGTCACGTACAGAACCAAGTTAAAGATCGGTCACACCCGGCTCCTGCATAACAACTTCTCCTTCAGATGTATCGAGGAGCGAGGTGAGGGTTAAAGGGGCAGTAGCACGTTTTTGATAATTTTATATTTTAAAATGTTCACTGATAATTGTAAGTTACTGCTAAATGTATCATTTTGAAAGTGTCAAAAATCTCATTACACAAGCCAATCATCCATAGTCAGAGGACACGTATGAAGATTCACATAAAATCCTGTGTCGGCCATTTTGTGTGAACACCTTTAATTCATTTTGTGTAGGAAAAAGGAATGGCATGGCTAAACTTTACATTATATATTTGAATCATTACTGCTCCATTTTGTTTAAATACGTTGTCTTTCAATCGGGACCATTAATTTTCATTTTCCTGACCTCACCTTATATTCCCCCTAAAACGTGCCACTGTCCCTTTAAGGTTAATAGTCAGAAGTGTGAGGCAATCTATAGATTATTCATGTGTACACTTGAAAGAAGTTAAGATTAGCTTTCTAGGTTTACTAGGTCATGTTTTACGGTTAAACACGACAGCACTTCTAAAAGGATAAAGAGATTCTCAAAAAAGCATTTTCTTCAAACTTTAGGATTTCTTAGACAAATTGATTGGTTAAAAAATAGAGCCATTGGCTCTGTAGCTCATCAGGCTTCATCGTCAATTACAATATATGCTGTAGAGTGTGACCAATGTGATTCCCCCTTTGTAGAGGCCAAAGGGTCACCAATCATAAAATTAAGTATAAAGGCGACAGGTTTCAGTTTTCTTGGCCTTGTACTTCAGGAGAATAAGATGAAAATAGATTTGAAGGGCGTTCCTGTTGCCTTTATTGGAGCAACAGGGTCACCAAACCTACATTTCATAATCCTCACTTGTCAAAGAGTCTGTACACAAAGTTTCAGCTTTCTAGGCCCTATGGTTCTGGAGAAGAAGATGAAAAAAGTTCTTAAAGGTGTGGCTCCTGTGGCCCTTATTAGGGGTCACAGGGCCACCAAAGCTACACTTTATAATCCTCACTAGCCAAGGAGTCTGAACACAAAGTTTCAGCTTTCTGAGCCTTATGCTTCTGGAGAAGAAGATTAAAATAGGTTTTAAGGGCGTGGCCCCTGTGGCCCGTATTAGGGGTCACAGGGCCACCAAAGCTACAATTTATAATCCTCACTAGCCAAGGAGTCTGTACACAAAGTTTCAGCTTTCTAGGCCCTATGGTTCTGGAGAAGAAGATGAAAATAGGTTTTAAGGATGTGGCCCCTATGGCCCTTATTAGGGGTCACAGGGCCACCAAAGCTACAATTTATAATCCTCACTAGTCAAGAAGTCTGTACACAAAGTTTCAGCTTTCTAGCCCCTATGGTTCTGGAGAAGATGTCGAAATTCCACAAAGTTTACGGACGGACGGATGGACGGACGGACGGACGGACGGACGCCGGACACCATGCCATGCCATAAGCCCATCGGGCCTTACAGGCCAGATAAGCTAAAAATTCATATCCCTTTCCCCAACTCGAAGGATTTAAAGGTGATCGCATCGAGTTTTCTCTTAATAGTTAATTAATACTAGACACCATTCTCTATGTTGCATTTTTTACGAGATAAATTATATTTTGCATAGATTTATTTGTGGAAATTTGAACAAATCAAAAAGAAAAAATCTGATTATTTATTTCAGGTGATGGACGGGGCCGAGCTGTTTACATTGCCAGGGAGGGGCGGAGCACAAGTGGGCGTTCCTTCTTGTTCGCTGTAAGTTTGTATACACTCTGAGACTAAAGAAACGATACAAACTTATCAAGAGAGTAAAACACAAGATTCTGTTGTCAGTTATAGGCGTTTTGGGTTTGGATAGGTCATTATTTCATTCATCATAGTATGATACTTTTATTTCATGTATGTTCAAATACACTTGGGTCGTTCATAGCATTTTAAATTAAGATAAGAAATAATGAAATTCACGTACTTATCATATTTCAATTCCATTAGTTTCTTGTAATTTTGGCCACAGGCTCATATACAAATACACACAATAATATACATTATATATAAGTGCATTTGTTAATGCATCTTTACTGTAGGTCGCCTATCCATAGATTTCAAAACGACAGTTATTGGTAAACATAAAGAGACATTCTTTAAAATCCATACCTTAGTTCTGCTGAAGATATAAAGTAATCATGTTTCAGTCGTAAATATCACTCGTTGCATATAATATCCTGCATTTTATATATATTAACGGAAACCAAGAAGTTGATATATCTGGCAAAACGTTATCTAATAAAGGATTGATAGTGAGTGTGATAGTGAGTGTGATAGTGAGTGTGATAGTGAGGGTGATAGTGAGTGTGATAGTGAGTGTGATAGTGAGTGTGATAGTGAGGGTGATAGTGAGGGTGATAGTGAGGGTGATAGTGAGGGTGATAGTGAGTGTGATAGTGAGGGTGATAGTGAGTGTGATAGTGAGTGTGATAGTGAGGGTGATAGTGAGTGTGATAGTGAGGGTGATAGTGAGGGTGATAGTGAGGGTGATAGTGAGGGTGATAGTGAGGGTGATAGTGAGTGTGATAGTGAGTGTGATAGTGAGTGTGATAGTGAGGGTGATAGTGAGGGTGATAGTGAGGGTGATAGTGAGTGTGATAGTGAGTGTGATAGTGAGTGTGATAGTGAGTGTGATAGTGAGTGTGATAGTGAGTGTGATAGTGAGGGTGATAGTGAGGGTGATAGTGAGGGTGATAGTGAGTGTGATAGTGAGGGTGATAGTGAGTGTGATAGTGAGTGTGATAGTGAGGGTGATAGTGAGGGTGATAGTGAGTGTGATAGTGAGGGTGATAGTGAGTGTGATAGTGAGTGTGATAGTGAGTGTGATAGTGAGGGTGATAGTGAGGGTGATAGTGAGGGTGATAGTGAGTGTGATAGTGAGTGTGATAGTGAGGGTGATAGTGAGGGTGAAAATGAGGGTGATAGTGAGTGTGATAGTGAGTGTGATAGTGAGTGTGATAGTGAGTGTGATAGTGAGTGTGATAGTGAGTGTGATAGTGAGTGTGATAGTGAGTGTGATAGTGAGGGTGATAGTGAGGGTGATAGTGAGTGTGATAGTGAGTGTGATAGTGAGGGTGATAGTGAGGGTGAAAGTGAGGGTGATAGTGAGTGTGATAGTGAGGGTGATAGTGAGTGTGATAGTGAGTGTGATAGTGAGTGTGATAGTGAGTGTGATAGTGAGTGTGATAGTGAGGGTGATAGTGAGGGTGATAGTGAGTGTGATAGTGAGTGTGATAGTGAGGGTGATAGTGAGGGTGATAGTGAGGGTGATAGTGAGGGTGATAGTGAGTGTGATAGTGAGTGTGATAGTGAGTGTGATAGTGAGTGTGATAGTGAGGGTGATAGTGAGGGTGATAGTGAGGGTGATAGTGAGTGTGATAGTGAGTGTGATAGTGAGTGTGATAGTGAGTGTGATAGTGAGTGTGATAGTGAGGGTGATAGTGAGGGTGATAGTGAGGGTGATGGTGAGGGTGATGGTGATGGTGAGGGTGATGGTGAGTGTGATAGTGAGGGTGATAGTGAGGGTGATAGTGAGTGTGATAGTGAGTGTGATAGTGAGTGTGATAGTGATGGTGAGGGTGATGGTGAGTGTGATAGTGAGGGTGATAGTGAGTGTGATAGTGAGTGTGATAGTGAGTGTGATAGTGAGTGTGATAGTGAGGGTGATAGTGAGGGTGATAGTGAGTGTGATAGTGAGGGTGATAGTGAGTGTGATAGTGAGTGTGATAGTGAGTGTGATAGTGAGTGAGATAGTGAGTGTGATAGTGAGTGTGATAGTGAGGGTGATAGTGAGTGTGATAGTGAGTGTGATAGTGAGGGTGATAGTGAGGGTGATAGTGAGGGTGATAGTGAGTGTGATAGTGAGTGTGATAGTGAGTGTGATAGTGAGTGTGATAGTGAGTGTGATAGTGAGTGTGATAGTGAGGGTGATAGTGAGTGTGATAGTGAGTGTGATAGTGAGTGTGATAGTGAGTGTGATAGTGAGGGTGATAATGAGTGTGATAGTGAGGGTGATAGTGAGGGTGATAGTGAGTGTGATAGTGAGGGTGATAGTGAGGGTGATAGTGAGGGTGATAGTGAGTGTGATAGTGAGTGTGATAGTGAGTGTGATAGTGAGTGTGATAGTGAGGGTGATAGTGAGTGTGATAGTGAGAGTGATAGTGAGTGTGATAGTGAGTGTGATAGTGAGTGTGATAGTGAGTGTGATAGTGAGGGTGATAGTGAGTGTGATAGTGAGGGTGATAGTGAGTGTGATAGTGAGGGTGATAGTGAGTGTGATAGTGAGGGTGATAGTGAGGGTGATAGTGAGTGTGATAGTGAGGGTGATAGTGAGGGATATAGTGAGGGATATAGTGAGTGTGATAGTGAGTGTGATAGTGAGTGTGATAGTGAGTGTGATAGTGAGTGTGATAGTGAGTGTGATAGTGAGGGTGATAATGAGTGTGATAGTGAGGGTGATAGTGAGGGTGATAGTGAGTGTGATAGTGAGGGTGATAGTGAGGGTGATAGTGAGGGTGATAGTGAGTGTGATAGTGAGTGTGATAGTGAGTGTGATAGTGAGTGTGATAGTGAGGGTGATAGTGAGTGTGATAGTGAGGGTGATAGTGAGTGTGATAGTGAGTGTGATAGTGAGTGTGATAGTGAGTGTGATAGTGAGTGTGATAGTGAGTGTGATAGTGAGGGTGATAGTGAGTGTGATAGTGAGTGTGATAGTGAGTGTGATAGTGAGGGTGATAGTGAGGGTGATAGTGAGTGTGATAGTGAGGGTGATAGTGAGGGTGATAGTGAGGGTGATGGTGAGTGTGATGGTGAGTGTGATGGTGAGTGTGATGGTGAGTGTGATGGTGAGGGTGATGGTGAGGGTGATGGTGATAGTGAGGGTGATAGTGAGTGTGATAGTGAGGGTGATAGTGAGTGTGATAGTGAGTGTGATAGTGAGGGTGATAGTGAGTGTGATAGTGAGTGTGATAGTGAGGGTGATAGTTAGTGTGATAGTGAGGGTGATAGTGAGGGTGATAGTGAGTGTGATAGTGAGTGTGATAGTGAGTGTGATAGTGAGTGTGATAGTGAGGGTGATAGTGAGGGTGATAGTGAGGGTGATAGTGAGGGTGATAGTGAGGGTGATAGTGAGGGTGATAGTGAGTGTGATAGTGAGTGTGATAGTGAGTGTGATAGTGAGTGTGATAGTGAGTGTGATAGTGAGTGTGATAGTGAGTGTGATAGTGAGTGTGATAGTGAGGGTGATAGTGAGTGTGATAGTGAGTGTGATAGTGAGTGTGATAGTGAGGGTGATAGTGAGGGTGATAGTGAGGGTGATAGGGAGTGTGATAGTGAGTGTGATAGTGAGGGTGATAGTGAGTGTGATAGTGAGGGTGATAGTGAGTGTGATAGTGAGTGTGATAGTGAGGGTGATAGTGAGGGTGATAGTGAGGGTGATAGTGAGTGTGATAGTGAGTGTGATAGTGAGGGTGATAGTGAGGGTGATAGTGAGTGTGATAGTGAGTGTGATAGTGAGGGTGATAGTGAGGGTGATAGTGAGGGTGATAGTGAGTGTGATAGTGAGGGTGATAGTGAGTGTGATAGTGAGTGTGATAGTGAGGGTGATAGTGAGGGTGATAGTGAGGGTGATAGTGAGTGTGATAGTGAGTGTGATAGTGAGTGTGATAGTGAGTGTGATAGTGAGGGTGATAGTGAGGGTGATAGTGAGTGTGATAGTGAGTGTGATAGTGAGGGTGATAGTGAGGGTGATAGTGAGTGTGATAGTGAGTGTGATAGTGAGGGTGATAGTGAGGGTGATAGTGAGGGTGATAGTGAGTGTGATAGTGAGGGTGATAGTGAGTGTGATAGTGAGGGTGATAGTGAGGGTGATAGTGAGGGTGATAGTGAGGGTGATAGTGAGTGTGATAGTGAGTGTGATAGTGAGTGTGATAGTGAGTGTGATAGTGAGGGTGATAGTGAGTGTGATAGTGAGTGTGATAGTGAGTGTGATAGTGAGTGTGATAGTGAGTGTGATAGTGAGTGTGATAGTGAGGGTGATAGTGAGTGTGATAGTGAGTGTGATAGTGAGTGTGATAGTGAGTGTGATAGTGAGGGTGATAGTGAGTGTGATAGTGAGTGTGATAGTGAGTGTGATAGTGAGTGTGATAGTGAGGGTGATAGTGAGGGTGATAGTGAGTGTGATAGTGAGGGTGATAGTGAGTGTGATAGTGAGTGTGATAGTGAGTGTGATAGTGAGTGAGATAGTGAGTGTGATAGTGAGTGTGATAGTGAGGGTGATAGTGAGTGTGATAGTGAGTGTGATAGTGAGGGTGATAGTGAGGGTGATAGTGAGGGTGATAGTGAGTGTGATAGTGAGTGTGATAGTGAGTGTGATAGTGAGGGCGATAGTGAGTGTGATAGTGAGTGTGATAGTGAGGGTGATAGTGAGGGTGATAGTGAGGGTGATAGTGAGTGTGATAGTGAGGGTGATAGTGAGGGTGATAGTGAGGGTGATAGTGAGGGTGATAGTGAGTGTGATAGTGAGTGTGATAGTGAGTGTGATAGTGAGTGTGATAGTGAGTGTGATAGTGAGGGTGATAGTGAGGGTGATAGTGAGTGTGATAGTGAGTGTGATAGTGAGTGTGATAGTGAGGGTGATAGTGAGGGTGATAGTGAGGGTGATAGTGAGTGTGATAGTGAGTGTGATAGTGAGGGTGATAGTGAGGGTGATAGTGAGTGTGATAGTGAGTGTGATAGTGAGGGTGATAGTGAGGGTGATAGTGAGGGTGATAGTGAGTGTGATAGTGAGGGTGATAGTGAGTGTGATAGTGAGTGTGATAGTGAGGGTGATAGTGAGGGTGATAGTGAGGGTGATAGTGAGTGTGATAGTGAGTGTGATAGTGAGTGTGATAGTGAGTGTGATAGTGAGGGTGATAGTGAGGGTGATAGTGAGTGTGATAGTGAGTGTGATAGTGAGGGTGATAGTGAGGGTGATAGTGAGTGTGATAGTGAGTGTGATAGTGAGGGTGATAGTGAGGGTGATAGTGAGGGTGATAGTGAGTGTGATAGTGAGGGTGATAGTGAGTGTGATAGTGAGGGTGATAGTGAGGGTGATAGTGAGGGTGATAGTGAGGGTGATAGTGAGTGTGATAGTGAGTGTGATAGTGAGTGTGATAGTGAGTGTGATAGTGAGGGTGATAGTGAGTGTGATAGTGAGTGTGATAGTGAGTGTGATAGTGAGTGTGATAGTGAGTGTGATAGTGAGTGTGATAGTGAGGGTGATAGTGAGTGTGATAGTGAGTGTGATAGTGAGTGTGATAGTGAGTGTGATAGTGAGGGTGATAGTGAGTGTGATAGTGAGTGTGATAGTGAGTGTGATAGTGAGTGTGATAGTGAGGGTGATAGTGAGGGTGATAGTGAGTGTGATAGTGAGGGTGATAGTGAGTGTGATAGTGAGTGTGATAGTGAGTGTGATAGTGAGTGAGATAGTGAGTGTGATAGTGAGTGTGATAGTGAGGGTGATAGTGAGTGTGATAGTGAGTGTGATAGTGAGTGTGATAGTGAGGGTGATAGTGAGGGTGATAGTGAGTGTGATAGTGAGTGTGATAGTGAGTGTGATAGTGAGGGCGATAGTGAGTGTGATAGTGAGTGTGATAGTGAGGGTGATAGTGAGGGTGATAGTGAGGGTGATAGTGAGTGTGATAGTGAGGGTGATAGTGAGGGTGATAGTGAGGGTGATAGTGAGGGTGATAGTGAGTGTGATAGTGAGTGTGATAGTGAGTGTGATAGTGAGTGTGATAGTGAGTGTGATAGTGAGGGTGATAGTGAGGGTGATAGTGAGGGTGATAGTGAGGGTGATAGTGAGTGTGATAGTGAGTGTGATAGTGAGGGTGATAGTGAGTGTGATAGTGAGTGTGATAGTGAGTGTGATAGTGAGTGAGATAGTGAGTGTGATAGTGAGTGTGATAGTGAGTGTGATAGTGAGTGTGATAGTGAGGGTGATAGTGAGTGTGATAGTGAGGGTGATAGTGAGGGTGATAGTGAGTGTGATAGTGAGTGTGATAGTGAGGGTGATAGTGAGGGTGATAGTGAGTGTGATAGTGAGTGTGATAGTGAGTGTGATAGTGAGGGTGATAGTGAGGGTGATAGTGAGTGTGATAGTGAGGGTGATAGTGAGGGTGATAGTGAGGGTGATAGTGAGGGTGATAGTGAGTGTGATAGTGAGTGTGATAGTGAGTGTGATAGTGAGTGTGATAGTGAGTGTGATAGTGAGTGTGATAGTGAGGGTGATAGTGATTGTGATAGTGAGGGTGATAGTGAGGGTGATAGTGAGTGTGATAGTGAGGGTGATAGTGAGTGTGATAGTGAGTGTGATAGTGAGGGTGATAGTGAGGGTGATAGTGAGGGTGATAGTGAGTGTGATAGTGAGTGTGATAGTGAGTGTGATAGTGAGTGTGATAGTGAGGGTGATAGTGAGTGTGATAGTGAGTGTGATAGTGAGTGTGATAGTGAGTGTGATAGTGAGGGTGATAGTGAGTGTGATAGTGAGGGTGATAGTGAGGGTGATAGTGAGGGTGATAGTGAGTGTGATAGTGAGGGTGATAGTGAGTGTGATAGTGAGTGTGATAGTGAGTGTGATAGTGAGGGTGATAGTGAGGGTCATAGTGAGGGTGATAGTGAGTGTGATAGTGAGTGTGATAGTGAGGGTGATAGTGAGCGTGATAGTGAGTGTGATAGTGAGTGTGATAGTGAGTGTGATAGTGAGTGTGATAGTGAGTGTGATAGTGAGTGTGATAGTGAGTGTGATAGTGAGTGTGATAGTGAGGGTGATAGTGAGGGTGATAGTGAGGGTGATAGTGAGTGTGATAGTGAGTGTGATAGTGAGTGTGATAGTGAGTGTGATAGTGAGTGTGATAGTGAGTGTGATAGTGAGTGTGATAGTGAGTGTGATAGTGAGTGTGATAGTGAGTGTGATAGTGAGTGTGATAGTGAGGGTGATAGTGAGTGTGATAGTGAGGGTGATAGTGAGTGTGATAGTGAGGGTGATAGTGAGTGTGATAGTGAGGGTGATAGTGAGTGTGATAGTGAGTGTGATAGTGAGGGTGATAGTGAGTGTGATAGTGAGGGTGATAGTGAGTGTGATAGTGAGTGTGATAGTGAGGGTGATAGTGAGGGTGATAGTGAGGGTGATAGTGAGTGTGATAGTGAGTGTGATAGTGAGGGTGATAGTGAGTGTGATAGTGAGTGTGATAGTGAGGGTGATAGTGAGGGTGATAGTGAGGGTGATAGTGAGTGTGATAGTGAGTGTGATAGTGAGTGTGATAGTGAGTGTGATAGTGAGGGTGATAGTGAGGGTGATAGTGAGGGTGATAGTGAGTGTGATAGTGAGTGTGATAGTGAGTGTGATAGTGAGTGTGATAGTGAGGGTGATAGTGAGTGTGATAGTGAGTGTGATAGTGAGTGTGATAGTGAGGGTGATAGTGAGGGTGATAGTGAGGGTGATAGTGAGGGTGATAGTGAGGGTGATAGTGAGTGTGATAGTGAGTGTGATAGTGAGTGTGATAGTGAGGGTGATAGTGAGGGTGATAGTGAGGGTGATAGTGAGTGTGATAGTGAGTGTGATAGTGAGGGTGATAGTGAGGGTGATAGTGAGTGTGATAGTGAGTGTGATAGTGAGGGTGATAGTGAGGGTGATAGTGAGGGTGATAGTGAGGGTGATAGTGAGGGTGATAGTGAGTGTGATAGTGAGTGTGAAAGTGAGTGTGATAGTGAGTGTGATAGTGAGTGTGATAGTGAGTGTGATAGTGAGTGTGATAGTGAGTGTGATAGTGAGTGTGATAGTGAGTGTGATAGTGAGTGTGATAGTGAGTGTGATAGTGAGTGTGATAGTGAGTGTGATAGTGAGTGTGATAGTGAGGGTGATAGTGAGGGTGATAGTGAGTGTGATAGTGAGGGTGATAGTGAGGGTGATAGTGAGGGTGATAGTGAGGGTGATAGTGAGTGTGATAGTGAGTGTGATAGTGAGTGTGATAGTGAGGGTGATAGTGAGTGTGATAGTGAGTGTGATAGTGAGTGTGATAGTGAGTGTGATAGTGAGTGTGATAGTGAGTGTGATAGTGAGTGTGATAGTGAGTGTGATAGTGAGGGTGATAGTGAGTGTGATAGTGAGGGTGATAGTGAGTGTGATAGTGAGGGTGATTGTGAGGGTGATAGTGAGGGTGATAGTGAGGGTGATAGTGAGGGTGATAGTGAGGGTGATAGTGAGTGTGATAGTGAGTGTGATAGTGAGTGTGATAGTGAGTGTGATAGTGAGGGTGATAGTGAGTGTGATAGTGAGGGTGATAGTGAGTGTGATAGTGAGTGTGATAGTGAGTGTGATAGTGAGTGTGATAGTGAGTGTGATAGTGAGTGTGATAGTGAGGGTGATAGTGAGTGTGATAGTGAGGGTGATAGTGAGTGTGATAGTGAGTGTGATAGTGAGGGTGATAGTGAGTGTGATAGTGAGGGTGATAGTGAGGGTGATAGTGAGTGTGATAGTGAGGGTGATAGTGAGGGTGATAGTGAGGGTGATAGTGAGGGTGATAGTGAGGGTGATAGTGAGGGTGATAGTGAGGGTGATAGTGAGGGTGATAGTGAGTGAGATAGTGAGGGTGATAGTGAGGGTGATAGTGAGGGTGATAGTGAGGGTGATAGTGAGGGTGATAGTGAGGGTGATAGTGAGGGTGATAGTGAGGGTGATAGTGAGGGTGATAGTGAGGGTGATAGTGAGTGTGATAGTGAGTGTGATAGTGAGTGAGATAGTGAGGGTGATAGTGAGGGTGATAGTGAGTGAGATAGTGAGGGTGATAGTGAGGGTGATAGTGAGGGTGATAGTGAGGGTGATAGTGAGTGTGATAGTGAGGGTGATAGTGAGGGTGATAGTGAGTGTGATAGTGAGGGTGATAGTGAGGGTGATAGTGAGTGTGATAGTGAGTGTGATAGTGAGTGTGATAGTGAGGGTGATAGTGAGTGAGATAGTGAGGGTGATAGTGAGGGTGATAGTGAGGGTGATAGTGAGGGTGATAGTGAGTGTGATAGTGAGGGTGATAGTGAGGGTGATAGTGAGTGTGATAGTGAGGGTGATAGTGAGGGTGATAGTGAGGGTGATAGTGAGTGTGATAGTGAGTGTGATAGTGAGTGAGATAGTGAGGGTGATAGTGAGGGTGATAGTGAGTGTGATAGTGAGTGTGATAGTGAGTGTGATAGTGAGTGTGATAGTGAGGGTGATAGTGAGGGTGATAGTGAGGGTGATAGTGAGGGTGATAGTGAGTGTGATAGTGAGGGTGATAGTGAGGGTGATAGTGAGGGTGATAGTGAGGGTGATAGTGAGTGTGATAGTGAGGGTGATAGTGAGGGTGATAGTGAGGGTGATAGTGAGTGTGATAGTGAGGGTGATAGTGAGGGTGATAGTGAGGGTGATAGTGAGTGTGATAGTGAGGGTGATAGTGAGGGTGATAGTGAGGGTGATAGTGAGGGTGATAGTGAGGGTGATAGTGAGTGAGATAGTGAGGGTGATAGTGAGGGTGATAGTGAGTGTGATAGTGAGGATGATAGTGAGGATGATAGTGAGTGTGATAGTGAGTGTGATAGTGAGTGTGATAGTGAGTGTGATAGTGAGTGTGATAGTGAGTGTGATAGTTAGTGTGATAGTGAGGGTGATAGTGAGGGTGATGGTGAGGGTGATAGTGAGTGTGATGGTGAGTGTGATAGTGAGGGTGATAGTGAGGGTGATAGTGAGGGTGATAGTGAGGGTGATAGTGAGTGTGATAGTGAGGGTGATAGTGAGGGTGATAGTGAGTGTGATAGTGAGGGTGATAGTGAGTGTGATAGTGAGTGTGATAGTGAGTGTGATAGTGAGGGTGATAGTGAGTGTGATAGTGAGGGTGATAGTGAGGGTGATAGTGAGTGTGATAGTGAGTGTGATAGTGAGTGTGATAGTGAGTGTGATAGTGAGGGTGATAGTGAGGGTGATAGTGAGTGTGATAGTGAGTGTGATAGTGAGTGTGATAGTGAGGGTGATAGTGAGGGTGATAGTGAGTGTGATAGTGAGTGTGATAGTGAGTGTGATAGTGAGTGTGATAGTGAGTGTGATAGTGAGGGTGATAGTGAGGGTGATAGTGAGGATGATAGTGAGTGTGATAGTGAGTGTGATAGTGAGGGTGATAGTGAGTGTGATAGTGAGTGTGATAGTGAGTGTGATAGTGAGGGTGATAGTGAGTGTGATAGTGAGGGTGATAGTGAGGGTGATAGGGAGTGTGATAGTGAGGGTGATAGTGAGTGTGATAGTGAGGGTGATAGTGAGGGTGATAGTGAGTGTGATAGTGAGTGTGATAGTGAGTGTGATGGTGAGTGTGATAGTGAGTGTGATAGTGAGTGTGATAGTGAGTGTGATAGTGAGGGTGATAGTGAGTGTGATAGTGAGTGTGATAGTGAGGGTGATAGTGAGTGTGATGGTGATAGTGAGGGTGATAGTGAGGGTGATAGTGAGTGTGATAGTGAGTGTGATAGTGAGTGTGATAGTGAGGGTGATAGTGAGGATGATAGTGAGGGTGATAGTGAGGGTGATAGTGAGTGTGATAGTGAGTGTGATAGTGAGGGTGATAGTGAGTGTGATAGTGAGTGTGATAGTGAGTGTGATAGTGAGTGTGATAGTGAGGGTGATGGTGATAGTGAGGGTGATAGTGAGTGTGATAGTGAGGGTGATAGTGAGGGTGATAGTGAGTGTGATAGTGAGTGTGATAGTGAGTGTGATAGTGAGTGTGATAGTGAGTGTGATAGTGAGGGTGATAGTGAGTGTGATAGTGAGGATGATAGTGAGGGTGATAGTGAGTGTGATAGTGAGGGTGATAGTGAGTGTGATAGTGAGGGTGATAGTGAGTGTGATAGTGAGGGTGATAGTGAGTGTGATAGTGAGGGTGATAGTGAGGGTGATAGTGAGTGTGATAGTGAGTGTGATAGTGAGTGTGATGGTGAGTGTGATAGTGAGTGTGATAGTGAGTGTGATAGTGAGGGTGATAGTGAGGATGATAGTGAGGGTGATAGTGAGTGTGATAGTGAGGATGATAGTGAGGGTGATAGTGAGTGTGATAGTGAGGATGATAGTGAGTGTGATAGTGAGTGTGATAGTGAGGGTGATAGTGAGTGTGATAGTGAGGGTGATAGTGAGTGTGATAGTGAGGATGATAGTGAGGGTGATAGTGAGTGTGATAGTGAGGATGATAGTGAGTGTGATAGTGAGTGTGATAGTGAGGGTGATAGTGAGTGTGATAGTGAGGGTGATAGTGAGTGTGATAGTGAGGGTGATAGTGAGTGTGATAGTGAGGGTGATAGTGAGGGTGATAGTGAGTGTGATAGTGAGTGTGATAGTGAGTGTGATGGTGAGTGTGATAGTGAGTGTGATAGTGAGTGTGATA
Source organism: Steromphala cineraria (assembly GCA_916613615.1). Lineage (NCBI taxonomy): Eukaryota > Metazoa > Mollusca > Gastropoda > Trochida > Trochidae > Steromphala > Steromphala cineraria. The sequence goes on from OU744737.1 coordinate 39,828,767, forward strand.
GTGAGGGTGATAGTGAGGATGATAGTGAGGGTGATAGTGAGTGTGATAGTGAGGATGATAGTGAGTGTGATAGTGAGTGTGATAGTGAGGGTGATAGTGAGTGTGATAGTGAGTGTGATAGTGAGGGTGATAGTGAGTGTGATAGTGAGGGTGATAGTGAGTGTGATAGTGAGGGTGATAGTGAGTGTGATAGTGAGTGTGATAGTGAGTGTGATGGTGAGTGTGATAGTGAGTGTGATAGTGAGTGTGATAGTGAGTGTGATAGTGAGGGTGATAGTGAGTGTGATAGTGAGTGTGATAGTGAGGGTGATAGTGAGGATGATAGTGAGTGAGATAGTGAGGGTGATAGTGAGGGTGATAGTGAGGGTGATAGTGAGGGTGATAGTGAGTGTGATAGTGAGGGTGATAGTGAGTGTGATAGTGAGTGTGATAGTGAGGGTGATAGTGAGGGTGATAGTGAGGATGATAGTGAGTGTGATAGTGAGGGTGATAGTGAGGGTGATAGTGAGGGTGATAGTGAGTGTGATAGTGAGTGTGATAGTGAGTGTGATAGTGAGGGTGATAGTGAGTGTGATAGTTAGTGTGATAGTGAGTGTGATAGTGAGTGTGATAGTGAGTGTGATAGTGAGGGTGATAGTGAGTGTGATAGTTAGTGTGATAGTGAGGGTGATAGTGAGGGTGATAGTGAGTGTGATAGTTAGTGTGATAGTGAGGGTGATAGTGAGTGTGATAGTGAGGGTGATAGTGAGGGTGATAGTGAGGGTGATAGTGAGTGTGATAGTGAGGGTGATAGTGAGGGTGATAGTGAGTGTGATAGTGAGTGTGATAGTGAGGGTGATAGTGAGTGTGATAGTGAGTGTGATAGTGAGGGTGATAGTGAGGGTGATAGTGAGGATGATAGTGAGTGTGATAGTGAGGGTGATAGTGAGGGTGATAGTGAGGGTGATAGTGAGTGTGATAGTGAGTGTGATAGTGAGTGTGATAGTGAGGGTGATAGTGAGTGTGATAGTTAGTGTGATAGTGAGTGTGATAGTGAGTGTGATAGTGAGTGTGATAGTGAGGGTGATAGTGAGTGTGATAGTTAGTGTGATAGTGAGGGTGATAGTGAGGGTGATAGTGAGTGTGATAGTTAGTGTGATAGTGAGGGTGATAGTGAGTGTGATAGTGAGGGTGATAGTGAGGGTGATAGTGAGGGTGATAGTGAGTGTGATAGTGAGGGTGATAGTGAGGGTGATAGTGAGTGTGATAGTGAGTGTGATAGTGAGGGTGATAGTGAGTGTGATAGTGAGGGTGATAGTTAGTGTGATAGTGAGTGTGATAGTGAGTGTGATAGTGAGGGTGATAGTGAGCGTGATAGTGAGGGTGATAGTGAGTGTGATAGTGAGTGTGATAGTGAGGGTGATAGTGAGTGTGATAGTGAGTGTGATAGTGAGGGTGATAGTGAGTGTGATAGTGAGTGTGATAGTGAGGGTGATAGTGAGTGTGATAGTGAGGGTGATAGTGAGGGTGATAGTGAGTGTGATAGTGAGTGTGATAGTGAGTGTGATAGTGAGGGTGATAGTGAGTGTGATAGTGAGGGTGATAGTGAGTGTGATAGTGAGTGTGATAGTGAGGGTGATAGTGAGGGTGATAGTGAGGATGATAGTGAGGGTGATAGTGAGTGTGATAGTGAGTGTGATAGTGAGGGTGATAGTGAGTGTGATAGTGAGGGTGATAGTTAGTGTGATAGTGAGTGTGATAGTGAGTGTGATAGTGAGGGTGATAGTGAGTGTGATAGTGAGGGTGATAGTGAGTGTGATAGTGAGTGTGATAGTGAGGGTGATAGTGAGTGTGATAGTGAGTGTGATAGTGAGGGTGATAGTGAGTGTGATAGTGAGGGTGATAGTGAGTGTGATAGTGAGTGTGATAGTGAGGGTGATAGTGAGGGTGATAGTGAGTGTGATAGTGAGTGTGATAGTGAGGGTGATAGTGAGTGTGATAGTGAGTGTGATAGTGAGGGTGATAGTGAGGGTGATAGTGAGGGTGATAGTGAGGGTGATAGTGAGGGTGATAGTGAGGATGATAGTGAGTGTGATAGTGAGGGTGATAGTGAGGGTGATAGTGAGGGTGATAGTGAGTGTGATAGTGAGTGTGATAGTGAGTGTGATAGTGAGGGTGATAGTGAGTGTGATAGTTAGTGTGATAGTGAGTGTGATAGTGAGTGTGATAGTGAGTGTGATAGTGAGGGTGATAGTGAGTGTGATAGTTAGTGTGATAGTGAGGGTGATAGTGAGGGTGATAGTGAGTGTGATAGTTAGTGTGATAGTGAGGGTGATAGTGAGTGTGATAGTGAGGGTGATAGTGAGGGTGATAGTGAGGGTGATAGTGAGTGTGATAGTGAGGGTGATAGTGAGGGTGATAGTGAGTGTGATAGTGAGTGTGATAGTGAGGGTGATAGTGAGTGTGATAGTGAGGGTGATAGTTAGTGTGATAGTGAGTGTGATAGTGAGTGTGATAGTGAGGGTGATAGTGAGTGTGATAGTGAGGGTGATAGTGAGTGTGATAGTGAGTGTGATAGTGAGGGTGATAGTGAGGGTGATAGTGAGGATGATAGTGAGTGTGATAGTGAGGGTGATAGTGAGGGTGATAGTGAGGGTGATAGTGAGTGTGATAGTGAGTGTGATAGTGAGTGTGATAGTGAGGGTGATAGTGAGTGTGATAGTTAGTGTGATAGTGAGGGTGATAGTGAGTGTGATAGTGAGTGTGATAGTGAGTGTGATAGTGAGTGTGATAGTGAGTGTGATAGTGAGGGTGATAGTGAGGGTGATAGTGAGTGTGATAGTGAGTGTGATGGTGAGGGTGATGGTGAGTGTGATAGTGAGGGTGATAGTGAGTGTGATAGTGAGTGTGATAGTGAGGGTGATAGTGAGGGTGATGGTGAGTGTGATGGTGAGTGTGATGGTGAGTGTGATAGTGAGTGTGATAGTGAGTGTGATAGTGAGTGTGATAGTGAGTGTGATAGTGAGTGTGATAGTGAGTGTGATAGTGAGTGTGATAGTGAGTGTGATAGTGAGTGTGATAGTGAGTGTGATAGTGAGGGTGATAGTGAGGGTGATAGTGAGTGTGATAGTGAGTGTGATAGTGAGGGTGATAGTGAGTGTGATAGTGAGTGTGATAGTGAGGATGATAGTGAGTGTGATAGTGAGGGTGATAGTGAGTGTGATAGTGAGGGTGATAGTGAGTGTGATAGTGAGTGTGATAGTGAGTGTGATAGTGAGTGTGATAGTGAGTGTGATAGTGAGTGTGATAGTGAGTGTGATAGTGAGTGTGATAGTGAGTGTGATAGTGAGTGTGATAGTGAGTGTGATAGTGAGGGTGATAGTGAGGGTGATAGTGAGTGTGATAGTGAGTGTGATAGTGAGGGTGATAGTGAGTGTGATAGTGAGTGTGATAGTGAGGATGATAGTGAGTGTGATAGTGAGGGTGATAGTGAGGGTGATAGTGAGTGTGATAGTGAGGGTGATAGTGAGTGTGATAGTGAGTGTGATAGTGAGTGTGATAGTGAGTGTGATAGTGAGTGTGATAGTGAGGGTGATAGTGAGTGTGATAGTGAGTGTGATAGTGAGTGTGATAGTGAGGGTGATAGTGAGTGTGATAGTGAGTGTGATAGTGAGTGTGATAGTGAGGGTGATAGTGAGTGTGATAGTGAGTGTGATAGTGAGGGTGATAGTGAGGGTGATAGTGAGTGTGATAGTGAGTGTGATAGTGAGTGTGATAGTGAGGGTGATAGTGATGGTGATAGTGAGTGTGATAGTGAGTGTGATAGTGAGGATGATAGTGAGTGTGATAGTGAGTGTGATAGTGAGTGTGATAGTGAGGGTGATAGTGAGTGTGATAGTGAGTGTGATAGTGAGTGTGATAGTGAGGGTGATAGTGATGGTGATAGTGAGTGTGATAGTGAGTGTGATAGTGAGGGTGATAGTGAGGGTGATAGTGAGTGTGATAGTGAGTGTGATAGTGAGTGTGATAGTGAGGGTGATAGTGAGGGTGATAGTGAGTGTGATAGTGATGGTGATAGTGAGTGTGATAGTGAGTGTGATAGTGAGTGTGATAGTGAGTGTGATAGTGAGGATGATAGTGAGGGTGATAGTGAGTGTGATAGTGAGGGTGATAGTGAGTGTGATAGTGAGTGTGATAGTGAGGATGATAGTGAGGGTGATAGTGAGGGTGATAGTGAGTGTGATAGTGAGTGTGATAGTGAGGGTGATAGTGAGTGTGATAGTGAGTGTGATAGTGAGTGTGATAGTGAGGGTGATAGTGAGTGTGATAGTGAGGATGATAGTGAGTGTGATAGTGAGGGTGATAGTGAGGGTGATAGTGAGGGTGATAGTGAGTGTGATAGTGAGTGTGATAGTGAGTGTGATAGTGAGTGTTATAGTGAGGGTGATGGTGAGGGTGATGGTGAGGGTGATGGTGAGTGTGATAGTGAGTGTGATAGTGAGGGTGATAGTGAGGGTGATAGTGAGTGTGATAGTGAGTGTGATAGTGAGTGTGATAGTGAGTGTGATAGTGAGGGTGATAGTGAGTGTGATAGTGAGTGTGATAGTGAGTGTGATAGTGAGGGTGATAGTGAGTGTGATAGTGAGTGTGATAGTGAGGGTGATAGTGAGTGTAATAGTGAGTGTGATAGTGAGTGTGATGGTGAGGGTGATGGTGAGTGTGATAGTGAGTGTGATAGTGAGGGTGATAGTGAGTGTAATAGTGAGTGTGATAGTGAGTGTGATAGTGAGTGTGATAGTGAGTGTGATAGTGAGTGTGATAGTGAGTGTGATAGTGAGTGTGATAGTGAGGGTGATAGTGAGTGTGATAGTGAGTGTGATAGTGAGGGTGATAGTGAGGGTGATAGTGAGTGTGATAGTGAGTGTGATAGTGAGGGTGATAGTGAGTGTGATAGTGAGGGTGATAGTGATGGTGATAGTGAGTGTGATAGTGAGTGTGATAGTGAGTGTGATAGTGAGTGTGATAGTGAGGGTGATAGTGAGTGTGATAGTGAGGATGATAGTGAGTGTGATAGTGAGTGTGATAGTGAGTGTGATAGTGAGTGTGATAGTGAGGGTGATAGTGAGGGTGATAGTGAGGGTGATAGTGAGGGTGATAGTGAGGATGATAGTGAGTGTGATAGTGAGTGTGATAGTGATGGTGATAGTGAGTGTGATAGTGATGGTGATAGTGAGGGTGATAGTGAGGGTGATAGTGAGTGTAATAGTGAGTGTGATAGTGAGTGTGATAGTGAGTGTGATAGTGAGTGTGATAGTGAGGGTGATAGTGAGTGTGATAGTGAGTGTGATAGTGAGGGTGATAGTGAGTGTGATAGTGAGGATGATAGTGAGTGTGATAGTGAGTGTGATAGTGAGTGTGATAGTGAGGGTGATAGTGAGTGTGATAGTGAGTGTGATAGTGAGTGTGATAGTGAGTGTGATAGTGAGGGTGATAGTGAGTGTGATAGTGAGTGTGATAGTGAGGGTGATAGTGAGTGTGATAGTTAGTGTGATAGTGAGTGTGATAGTGAGTGTGATAGTGAGTGTGATAGTGAGTGTGATAGTGAGTGTGATAGTGAGTGTGATAGTGAGTGTGATAGTGAGTGTGATAGTGAGTGTGATAGTGAGGGTGATAGTGAGTGTGATAGTGAGGGTGATAGTGAGGGTGATAGTGAGTGTGATAGTGAGGATGATAGTGAGTGTGATAGTGAGTGTGATAGTGAGGATGATAGTGAGTGTGATAGTGAGGATGATAGTGAGTGTGATAGTGAGTGTGATAGTGAGGGTGATAGTGAGTGTGATAGTGAGGGTGATAGTGAGTGTGATAGTGAGGATGATAGTGAGTGTGATAGTGAGTGTGATAGTGAGGATGATAGTGAGTGTGATAGTGAGGGTGATAGTGAGGGTGATAGTGAGTGTGATAGTGAGGGTGATAGTGAGGGTGATGGTGAGTGTGATAGTGAGTGTGATAGTGAGGGTGATGGTGAGTGTGATAGTGAGTGTGATAGTGAGGGTGATAGTGAGTGTAATAGTGAGTGTGATAGTGAGTGTGATAGTGAGTGTGATAGTGAGTGTGATAGTGAGGGTGATAGTGAGTGTGATAGTGAGTGTGATAGTGAGGGTGATAGTGAGTGTAATAGTGAGTGTGATAGTGAGTGTGATAGTGAGTGTGATAGTGAGTGTGATAGTGAGGGTGATAGTGAGTGTGATAGTGAGGATGATAGTGAGTGTGATAGTGAGTGTGATAGTGAGTGTGATAGTGAGGGTGATAGTGAGTGTGATAGTGAGGGTGATAGTGAGGGTGATAGTGAGGGTGATAGTGAGGGTGATAGTGAGGATGATAGTGAGTGTGATAGTGAGGGTGATAGTGAGGGTGATAGTGAGGGTGATAGTGAGGGTGATAGTGAGGATGATAGTGAGTGTGATAGTGAGGGTGATAGTGAGGGTGATGGTGAGTGTGACAGTGAGTGTGATAGTGAGGGTGATAGTGAGTGTAATAGTGAGTGTGATAGTGAGTGTGATAGTGAGTGTGATAGTGAGTGTGATAGTGAGGGTGATAGTGAGTGTGATAGTGAGGATGATAGTGAGTGTGATAGTGAGGGTGATAGTGAGGGTGATAGTGAGTGTGATAGTGAGGGTGATAGTGAGGGTGATAGTGAGGGTGATAGTGAGTGTGATAGTGAGGATGATAGTGAGTGTGATAGTGAGTGTGATAGTGAGTGTGATAGTGAGGGTGATAGTGAGGGTGATAGTGAGTGTGATAGTGAGGGTGATAGTGAGGGTGATAGTGAGTGTGATAGTGAGTGTGATAGTGAGGGTGATAGTGAGTGTGATAGTGAGTGTGATAGTGAGGGTGATAGTGAGTGTGATAGTGAGGGTGATAGTGAGGGTGATAGTGAGTGTGATAGTGAGTGTGATAGTGAGTGTGATAGTGAGTGTGATAGTGAGTGTGATAGTGAGTGTGATAGTGAGGGTGATAGTGAGGATGATAGTGAGGGTGATAGTGAGTGTGATAGTGAGGGTGATAGTGAGGGTGATAGTGAGGATGATAGTGAGTGTGATAGTGATGGTGATAGTGAGTGTGATAGTGAGGGTGATAGTGAGGGTGATAGTGAGGGTGATAGTGAGGATGATAGTGAGGGTGATAGTGAGTGTGATAGTGAGGGTGATAGTGAGTGTGATAGTGAGGGTGATAGTGAGTGTGATAGTGAGGATGATAGTGAGTGTGATAGTGAGGGTGATAGTGAGGGTGATAGTGAGTGTGATAGTGAGGGTGATAGTGAGGGTGATAGTGAGGGTGATAGTGAGGGTGATAGTGAGGGTGATAGTGAGGGTGATAGTGAGGGTGATAGTGAGTGTGATAGTGAGGGTGATAGTGAGGGTGATAGTGAGGGTGATAGTGAGGATGATAGTGAGGGTGATAGTGAGTGTGATAGTGAGGGTGATAGTGAGGGTGATAGTGAGGGTGATAGTGAGGGTGATAGTGAGGATGATAGTGAGGGTGATAGTGAGGGTGATAGTGAGGGTGATAGTGAGGATGATAGTGAGGGTGATAGTGAGTGTGATAGTGAGGGTGATAGTGAGGGTGATAGTGAGTGTGATAGTGAGGATGATAGTGAGTGTGATAGTGAGGGTGATAGTGAGGGTGATAGTGAGTGTGATAGTGAGGGTGATAGTGAGGGTGATAGTGAGGGTGATAGTGAGGGTGATAGTGAGTGTGATAGTGAGTGTGATAGTGAGTGTGATAGTGAGTGTGATAGTGAGTGTGATAGTGAGGGTGATAGTGAGGGTGATAGTGAGGGTGATAGTGAGTGTGATAGTGAGTGTGATAGTGAGTGTGATAGTGAGGGTGATAGTGAGTGTGATAGTGAGTGTGATAGTGAGTGTGATAGTGAGGGTGATAGTGAGTGTGATAGTGAGGGTGATGGTGAGTGTGATAGTGAGTGTGATAGTGAGGGTGATAGTGAGTGTAATAGTGAGTGTGATAGTGAGTGTGATAGTGAGTGTGATAGTGAGTGTGATAGTGAGGGTGATAGTGAGTGTGATAGTGAGTGTGATAGTGAGGGTGATAGTGAGTGTAATAGTGAGTGTGATAGTGAGTGTGATAGTGAGTGTGATAGTGAGTGTGATAGTGAGGGTGATAGTGAGTGTGATAGTGAGGATGATAGTGAGTGTGATAGTGAGTGTGATAGTGAGTGTGATAGTGAGGGTGATAGTGAGTGTGATAGTGAGGGTGATAGTGAGGGTGATAGTGAGGGTGATAGTGAGGGTGATAGTGAGGATGATAGTGAGTGTGATAGTGAGGGTGATAGTGAGGGTGATAGTGAGGGTGATAGTGAGGGTGATAGTGAGGATGATAGTGAGTGTGATAGTGAGGGTGATAGTGAGGGTGATGGTGAGTGTGACAGTGAGTGTGATAGTGAGGGTGATAGTGAGTGTAATAGTGAGTGTGATAGTGAGTGTGATAGTGAGTGTGATAGTGAGTGTGATAGTGAGGGTGATAGTGAGTGTGATAGTGAGGATGATAGTGAGTGTGATAGTGAGGGTGATAGTGAGGGTGATAGTGAGTGTGATAGTGAGGGTGATAGTGAGGGTGATAGTGAGGGTGATAGTGAGTGTGATAGTGAGGATGATAGTGAGTGTGATAGTGAGGGTGATAGTGAGGATGATAGTGAGGGTGATAGTGAGTGTGATAGTGAGGGTGATAGTGAGGGTGATAGTGAGTGTGATAGTGAGGATGATAGTGAGTGTGATAGTGAGTGTGATAGTGAGTGTGATAGTGAGGATGATAGTGAGTGTGATAGTGAGGGTGATAGTGAGGGTGATAGTGAGTGTGATAGTGAGGGTGATAGTGAGGGTGATAGTGAGGGTGATAGTGAGGGTGATAGTGAGTGTGATAGTGAGGGTGATAGTGAGGGTGATAGTGAGGGTGATAGTGAGGATGATAGTGAGGGTGATAGTGAGTGTGATAGTGAGGGTGATAGTGAGGGTGATAGTGAGGGTGATAGTGAGGGTGATAGTGAGGATGATAGTGAGGGTGATAGTGAGGGTGATAGTGAGGGTGATAGTGAGGATGATAGTGAGGGTGATAGTGAGTGTGATAGTGAGGGTGATAGTGAGTGTGATAGTGAGTGTGATAGTGAGGGTGATAGTGAGTGTGATAGTGAGTGTGATAGTGAGTGTGATAGTGAGTGTGATAGTGAGGATGATAGTGAGTGTGATAGTGAGGGTGATAGTGAGGGTGATAGTGAGTGTGATAGTGAGGGTGATAGTGAGGGTGATAGTGAGGGTGATAGTGAGGGTGATAGTGAGTGTGATAGTGAGTGTGATAGTGAGTGTGATAGTGAGTGTGATAGTGAGTGTGATAGTGAGGGTGATAGTGAGGGTGATAGTGAGGGTGATAGTGAGTGTGATAGTGAGTGTGATAGTGAGTGTGATAGTGAGGGTGATAGTGAGTGTGATAGTGAGTGTGATAGTGAGTGTGATAGTGAGGGTGATAGTGAGTGTGATAGTGAGGGTGATAGTGAGTGTGATAGTGAGTGTGATAGTGAGGGTGATAGTGAGTGTGATAGTGAGGGTGATAGTGAGTGTGATAGTGAGTGTGATAGTGAGGGTGATAGTGAGGATGATAGTGAGTGTGATAGTGAGGGTGATAGTGAGGGTGATAGTGAGGGTGATAGTGAGTGTGATAGTGAGTGTGATAGTGAGTGTGATAGTGAGGGTGATAGTGAGTGTGATAGTTAGTGTGATAGTGAGTGTGATAGTGAGTGTGATAGTGAGTGTGATAGTGAGTGTGATAGTGAGTGTGATAGTGAGGGTGATAGTGAGTGTGATAGTGAGTGTGATAGTGAGGGTGATAGTGAGTGTGATAGTGAGTGTGATAGTGAGGGTGATAGTGAGTGTGATAGTGAGGGTGATAGTGAGTGTGATAGTGAGGGTGATAGTGAGTGTGATAGTGAGGGTGATAGTGAGTGTGATAGTGAGGGTGATAGTGAGGGTGATAGTGAGTGTGATAGTGAGTGTGATAGTGAGGGTGATAGTGAGTGTGATAGTGAGTGTGATAGTGAGGGTGATAGTGAGTGTGATAGTGAGGGTGATAGTGAGTGTGATAGTGAGGGTGATAGTGAGGGTGATAGTGAGGGTGATAGTGAGTGTGATAGTGAGTGTGATAGTGAGGGTGATAGTGAGTGTGATAGTGAGGGTGATAGTGAGTGTGATAGTGAGGGTGATAGTGAGTGTGATAGTGAGGGTGATAGTGAGGGTGATAGTGAGTGTGATAGTGAGTGTGATAGTGAGGGTGATAGTGAGGGTGATAGTGAGGGTGATAGTGAGTGTGATAGTGAGTGTGATAGTGAGTGTGATAGTGAGGGTGATAGTGAGTGTGATAGTGAGGGTGATAGTGAGGGTGATAGTGAGTGTGATAGTGAGTGTGATAGTGAGTGTGATAGTGAGGGTGATAGTGAGTGTGATAGTGAGTGTGATAGTGAGGGTGATAGTGAGTGTGATAGTGAGGGTGATAGTGAGTGTGATAGTGAGTGTGATAGTGAGTGTGATAGTGAGGGTGATAGTGAGGGTGATAGTGAGGGTGATAGTGAGTGTGATAGTGAGGGTGATAGTGAGTGTGATAGTGAGGGTGATAGTGAGGGTGATAGTGAGGGTGATAGTGAGTGTGATAGTGAGTGTGATAGTGAGTGTGATAGTGAGGGTGATAGTGAGTGTGATAGTGAGGGTGATAGTGAGTGTGATAGTGAGTGTGATAGTGAGGATGATAGTGAGTGTGATAGTGAGTGTGATAGTGAGGGTGATAGTGAGTGTGATAGTGAGGGTGATAGTGAGTGTGATAGTGAGTGTGATAGTGAGGGTGATAGTGAGGGTGATAGTGAGGGTGATAGTGAGTGTGATAGTGAGTGTGATAGTGAGTGTGATAGTGAGTGTGATAGTGAGGGTGATAGTGAGGGTGATAGTGAGGATGATAGTGAGTGTGATAGTGAGGGTGATAGTGAGGGTGATAGTGAGGGTGATAGTGAGTGTGATAGTGAGGGTGATAGTGAGGATGATAGTGAGTGTGATAGTGAGTGTGATAGTGAGTGTGATAGTGAGGGTGATAGTGAGTGTGATAGTGAGTGTGATAGTGAGGGTGATAGTGAGTGTGATAGTGAGTGTGATAGTGAGGGTGATAGTGAGGGTGATAGTGAGGGTGATAGTGAGTGTGATAGTGAGTGTGATAGTGAGGGTGATAGTGAGGGTGATAGTGAGTGTGATAGTGAGGGTGATAGTGAGTGTGATAGTGAGTGTGATAGTGAGGGTGATAGTGAGGGTGATAGTGAGGATGATAGTGAGTGTGATAGTGAGGGTGATAGTGAGGGTGATAGTGAGGGTGATAGTGAGTGTGATAGTGAGTGTGATAGTGAGGGTGATAGTGAGTGTGATAGTGAGGGTGATAGTTAGTGTGATAGTGAGTGTGATAGTGAGTGTGATAGTGAGGGTGATAGTGAGTGTGATAGTGAGGGTGATAGTGAGTGTGATAGTGAGTGTGATAGTGAGGGTGATAGTGAGGGTGATAGTGAGGATGATAGTGAGTGTGATAGTGAGGGTGATAGTGAGGGTGATAGTGAGGGTGATAGTGAGTGTGATAGTGAGTGTGATAGTGAGTGTGATAGTGAGGGTGATAGTGAGTGTGATAGTGAGTGTGATAGTTAGTGTGATAGTGAGTGTGATAGTGAGTGTGATAGTGAGTGTGATAGTGAGTGTGATAGTGAGTGTGATAGTGAGTGTGATAGTGAGGGTGATAGTGAGTGTGATAGTGAGGGTGATAGTGAGTGTGATAGTGAGTGTGATAGTGAGTGTGATAGTGAGGGTGATAGTGAGTGTGATAGTGAGTGTGATAGTGAGGGTGATAGTGAGTGTGATAGTGAGGGTGATAGTGAGTGTGATAGTGAGGGTGATAGTGAGGGTGATAGTGAGGGTGATAGTGAGTGTGATAGTGAGTGTGATAGTGAGTGTGATAGTGAGTGTGATAGTGAGGGTGATAGTGAGTGTGATAGTGAGTGTGATAGTGAGGGTGATAGTGAGTGTGATAGTGAGGGTGATAGTGAGGGTGATAGTGAGTGTGATAGTGAGTGTGATAGTGAGGGTGATAGTGAGTGTGATAGTGAGGGTGATAGTGAGGGTGATAGTGAGGGTGATAGTGAGGGTGATAGTGAGGGTGATAGTGAGTGTGATAGTGAGGGTGATAGTGAGTGTGATAGTGAGTGTGATAGTTAGGGTGATAGTGAGTGTGATAGTGAGGGTGATAGTGAGGGTGATAGTGAGTGTGATAGTGAGTGTGATAGTGAGGGTGATAGTGAGGGTGATAGTGAGTGTGATAGTGAGGGTGATAGTGAGGGTGATAGTGAGGGTGATAGTGAGGGTGATAGTGAGGGTGATAGTGAGGGTGATAGTGAGGGTGATAGTGAGGGTGATAGTGAGGGTGATAGTGAGTGTGATAGTGAGTGTGATAGTGATGGTGATAGTGATGGTGATAGTGAGTGTGATAGTGAGGATGATAGTGAGTGTGATAGTGAGTGTGATAGTGAGGGTGATAGTGAGTGTGATAGTGAGTGTGATAGTGAGGGTGATAGTGAGGGTGATAGTGAGGGTGATAGTGAGCGTGATAGTGAGTGTGATAGTGAGTGTGATAGTGAGGGTGATAGTGAGGATGATAGTGAGTGTGATAGTGAGTGTGATAGTGAGTGTGATAGTGAGGGTGATAGTGAGTGTGATAGTGAGGATGATAGTGAGGGTGATAGTGAGTGTGATAGTGAGTGTGATAGTGAGTGTGATAGTGAGGGTGATAGTGAGGGTGATAGTGAGGGTGATAGTGAGGGTGATAGTGAGTGTGATAGTGAGGGTGATAGTGAGTGTGATAGTGAGTGTGATAGTGAGTGTGATAGTGAGTGTGATAGTGAGTGTGATAGTGAGTGTGATAGTGAGTGTGATAGTGAGGGTGATAGTGAGTGTGATAGTGAGTGTGATAGTGAGGGTGATAGTGAGGGTGATAGTGAGTGTGATAGTGAGGGTGATAGTGAGTGTGATAGTGAGGGTGATAGTGAGGGTGATAGTGAGTGTGATAGTGAGTGTGATAGTGAGTGTGATAGTGAGTGTGATAGTGAGTGTGATAGTGAGGGTGATAGTGAGGGTGATAGTGAGGGTGATAGTGAGGGTGATAGTGAGTGTGATAGTGAGGGTGATAGTGAGGGTGATAGTGAGGGTGATAGTGAGGATGATAGTGAGGGTGATAGTGAGTGTGATAGTGAGGGTGATAGTGAGGGTGATAGTGAGTGTGATAGTGAGGGTGATAGTGAGGGTGATAGTGAGGGTGATAGTGAGTGTGATAGTGAGTGTGATAGTGAGTGTGATAGTGAGTGTGATAGTGAGGGTGATAGTGAGTGTGATAGTGAGTGTGATAGTGAGTGTGATAGTGAGTGTGATAGTGAGTGTGATAGTGAGTGTGATAGTGAGTGTGATAGTGAGTGTGATAGTGAGTGTGATAGTGAGTGTGATAGTGAGGGTGATAGTGAGTGTGATAGTGAGTGTGATAGTGAGTGTGATAGTGAGTGTGATAGTGAGTGTGATAGTGAGTGTGATAGTGAGGGTGATAGTGAGTGTGATAGTGAGTGTGATAGTGAGTGTGATAGTGAGTGTGATAGTGAGTGTGATAGTGAGTGTGATAGTGAGTGTGATAGTGAGTGTGATAGTGAGGGTGATAGTGAGGGTGATAGTGAGTGTGATAGTGAGTGTGATAGTGAGTGTGATAGTGAGTGTGATAGTGAGTGTGATAGTGATAGTGAGGGTGATAGTGAGGGTGATAGTGATGGTGATAGTGAGTGTGATAGTGAGTGTGATAGTGAGTGTGATAGTGAGTGTGATAGTGAGGGTGATAGTGAGTGTGATAGTGAGTGTGATAGTGAGGGTGATAGTGAGGGTGATAGTGAGTGTGATAGTGAGTGTGATAGTGAGGGTGATAGTGAGGGTGATAGTGAGTGTGATAGTGAGTGTGATAGTGAGTGTGATAGTGAGTGTGATAGTGAGTGTGATAGTGAGTGTGATAGTGATAGTGAGGGTGATAGTGAGGGTGATAGTGATGGTGATAGTGAGTGTGATAGTGAGTGTGATAGTGAGTGTGATAGTGAGTGTGATAGTGAGGGTGATAGTGAGTGTGATAGTGAGTGTGATAGTGAGTGTGATAGTGAGGGTGATAGTGAGTGTGATAGTGAGTGTGATAGTGAGTGTGATAGTGAGTGTGATAGTGAGGGTGATAGTGAGGGTGATAGTGAGTGTGATAGTGAGTGTGATAGTGAGTGTGATAGTGAGTGTGATAGTGAGTGTGATAGTGAGTGTGATAGTGAGTGTGATAGTGAGGGTGATAGTGAGGGTGATAGTGAGTGTGATAGTGATGGTGATAGTGAGGGTGATAGTGAGTGTGATAGTGAGGGTGATAGTGAGGGTGATAGTGAGGGTGATAGTGAGTGTGATAGTGAGGGTGATAGTGAGGGTGATAGTGAGGGTGATAGTGAGTGTGATAGTGAGTGTGATAGTGAGGGTGATAGTGAGGGTGATAGTGAGGGTGATAGTGAGGGTGATAGTGAGTGTGATAGTGATGGTGATAGTGAGTGTGATAGTGAGGGTGATAGTGAGTGTGATAGTGAGGGTGATAGTGAGGGTGATAGTGAGGGTGATGGTGATAGTGAGTGTGATAGTGAGTGTGATGGTGAGTGTGATGGTGAGGGTGATGGTGAGGGTGATGGTGATAGTGAGGGTGATAGTGAGTGTGATAGTGAGGGTGATAGTGAGTGTGATAGTGAGTGTGATAGTGAGGGTGATAGTGAGGGTGATAGTGAGGGTGATAGTGAGGGTGATAGTGAGTGTGATAGTGAGGGTGATAGTGAGGGTGATAGTGAGTGTGATAGTGAGGGTGATAGTGAGTGTGATAGTGAGGGTGATAGTGAGGGTGATAGTGAGTGTGATAGTGAGTGTGATAGTGAGGGTGATGGTGATAGTGAGTGTGATAGTGAGTGTGATGGTGAGTGTGATAGTTAGTGTGATAGTGAGGGTGATAGTGAGGGTGATAGTGAGGGTGATAGTGAGTGTGATGGTGAGTGTGATAGTTAGTGTGATAGTGAGGGTGATAGTGAGGGTGATAGTGAGTGTGATAGTGAGTGTGATAGTGAGTGTGATAGTGAGGGTGATAGTGAGGGTGATAGTGAGTGTGATAGTGAGGGTGATAGTGAGTGTGATAGTGAGTGTGATAGTGAGTGTGATAGTGAGGGTGATAGTGAGTGTGATAGTGAGGGTGATAGTGAGGGTGATAGTGAGGGTGATAGTGAGGGTGATAGTGAGGGTGATAGTGAGTGTGATAGTGAGTGTGATAGTGAGTGTGATAGTGAGTGTGATAGTGAGGGTGATAGTGAGGGTGATAGTGAGGGTGATAGTGAGGGTGATAGTGAGGGTGATAGTGAGTGTGATAGTGAGGGTGATAGTGAGGGTGATAGTGAGGGTGATAGTGAGTGTGATAGTGAGTGTGATAGTGAGTGTGATAGTGAGGGTGATAGTGAGGGTGATAGTGAGGGTGATAGTGAGTGTGATAGTGAGTGTGATAGTGAGTGTGATAGTGAGGGTGATAGTGAGGGTGATAGTGAGGGTGATAGTGAGGGTGATAGTGAGGGTGATAGTGAGTGTGATAGTGAGTGTGATAGTGAGTGTGATAGTGAGTGTGATAGTGAGTGTTATAGTGAGTGTGATAGTGAGTGTGATAGTGAGTGTGATAGTGAGGGTGATAGTGAGTGTGATAGTGAGTGTGATAGTGAGTGTAGTGAGTGTGATAGTGAGGGTGATAACTAATATCGTGGTAACAATGTTCCGCTTTGTCAACGAAAGGTGACGGTTAGCGTTGGGCGTGATCTGTTGCCTTTATTACCCCGTCAGTCTGTATCCATTTCTTTTCCAGAGCGGAACTTAAACAGCAAGATTTAGCTTAATGAAATGTATGATATACCTAGTTTGGTGCATTAGTCACAATTGGTAGAAATGCCTTTTGGGACTTTTAATTTATTGTTTTGAAAAAAAATGTTATTACGGTTTCCATATATCCAAAAGAAACTAAGAATTTCGTTTCCGGATTGAAATATCCCTGGTTCGAATTTGAGTACTACATAAAATGTATTGATTTGGTGTCACTAGGTGTCATATGGACGGAAATATTTTTATGAGCATCGCAATCTCGAAAAATCGAAGTGCGTGTCGTTAATTTGATTAATCAGTTATTTATAAAACGTCTCTTTTGATTCACTTACGGGTCAATGAACTTGTTTGATAACAAAGCACACGCAAATCTCATACAACTTGTATTCAACGAATATATTCTAGTAATCTATTTAATTTGTTGTAGCGGCTTCGCTATTACTTGAAACATGGAACTGATTTGAACTGTTTATTATTTTGTTGAAATACATCTATATAGAATATTCATGCAATCTTCCCGTTTACGATAGGGTGTGTTTTAACTGTATTGATTGGGTAGCAAGAGATGCATGTTTTACTCAAAGTTACAGTTTATAATGACCTTAAAGAGATCCTGTGACTGAAGTGATGTTGGCCTTAATTTATCAGTAAAATTATTGACGGGACATTGCCCGGTTTTCGATCATAATCGCGACTTTAGAATAATCTCTTTAGGAGGTCGAGAAGCTTAAACATGATACGTTCCTGCAACAGTCGATACTCGCGATCAGAAGTGTTTGGCATATATCACACCCAACATCTCACGGAGAGGGCCCGTAAATGTAATCTGTCCGTTATTCTGCACCGTGCTGCGTTCTTCATTAAAGTGCTGACAAAGTAGCCTATCAGCGACGACCTAATAAACAACACGAACTATGTTTTATGGTTTCTTATTGGTTGAATTGACACAATCTTATGGAGAAACACTCAGATCAGAAACACACAGAGGTACGAGTGAGAGGTTCGGGCTGATTTCACTTAGATCGGGTTTGAGCAGGATTGTTAAATGATAAAGGGTTTGTATGTTACACATTTTCATAAATTAGATCTTGTTTGGGTTTATTGCGACATAAATTATTTACTTAATATACAGTTTAGTTCCTTCTTTCAATGTAAGGTTGAGAATAAAGTCAGTTTCCCCTGAGTAACAAGGACTACCTAAATAAGATTATCTGTGAAGACGTTTTTGTTTTCAAAATAAGTGTTGAATATCGGGACTTATGTTGCAGGTCCGCACATTCGATTGTCAGAGGACACTGTGAACATCGACTGGTGTCGGATCCGCGAGCGCACTGTGCTTCTGAACAAGCCCTCCATGAAACAGGTGCTCGATTCGCCAATCCGCCTCCGCTCATACCCTGGTGCCGTTGCCACAGCAACCATCAACATGGAGGGCAAGTGTTACTGAGAGGTTCTTTGCCGCACCCAGGTGAAGCAGAGATGGTGGGGATCTATCTTCGAGGCAGGGATTGCACGTCGGGCCGCCATGGACACCCTCTACATCGTCGGTTACAGTCCCTACGGCTGGACCCTGCAGGTCGTGTATTGTACTGTTCACAGGAGCGTTTGTGCGCAGGCGTGGAACAACAGACAGACCTTGTATGACCTTCCGGTTATAACGGAAGATCTCGATAGTGTTCTCACGTGAAGAAAAATGCTCGTATACTTGACCAGTATACGTCAGTAAACCACCCTAATATACTGAGGTATACTAATTAGGAAACCACCCTAATTTACTGACGTATACTGGTCAGTATACTCTGAATTTCCATAGCTCAGTATATCTCAGTATATCTCAGTATATCTCAGTTTACGTCATTTAAACAAATTCAAGATACATTTGATTTTTGTGTTATTTATAATGTAGTATTTATATATTGTTTGGTTTATTCCAGCTGCAATTCTTCTAATCGAACTTTTAGTTAGATAAATAGATAAAAGTGATAGATAACGTACGACACCATAAACCCAAATGACCTACTCGTTTTTAAATGAGTTGTGTAATACTGTGTACACAATTGAATTTATCGGCGGGTCAAAGTGAGTAATAACATTGATAGGATAGAGTAAAAACCATTAACAGTGAATTAGATTTGAAGGTCATAAACTAAATGATTTTGTAACAATGTTTCAGATTCTGTAATATCGTATGGAAACAGGTCTGAAGTATTGCTAGGGGAGAATGAACAGTTATGAAATAACACTTTTACTGATTTATTCATGACTTGAATTAGCCTTACATAGATATCATCATAATAGAAATTTAAAAACCAATGGATATCTATATCAATGCGGCTTATTAAACGTTGTTCTTTAAAGGGGCAGTAGCACGTTTTTTGAGAATTTTATATTTAAAAATTTTCACTGATAATTGTATGTTAACGCTAAATGTATTACTTTGATAGTGTCAAATATCTCATTACACAAGCCAATCATTCATAGTCAGAGAACAAAGTATGAAGATTTACCTAAAATCCATTGGCGGCCATTTTTGTGTGAACACCTTTAATTCATTTTGTGTAAGAAAAAGAATCACATGGCTAAACTTTACATTATATATTTGAATTATTACTGCTCCATTTGGTTTGAATACTTTGCCTTTCAATTGGAACCATTTATTTTCATGACATCACCTTATATTCCCTCTTAAAACGTGCTACTGCCCCTTTAAGCGTAATATTGTGGACTATTCAATATAAAGTGAAATTCATCTTCAACATCGTCTTGGCAATAAACGTGTTGATCTGGATAACTGGCTAAAATCAATAATCCTTTTTTTCAAATAACTCCCAGTAAAAAGTCTCTAATAATCTAAACATTGCAGGATATTGTGAAATATTAATATCAATGGTTGGTGGAAAGCTTTTTCATATCATTTTAATAGGTATCCATTGGTTAGAAATCCATTTCCTCTTATGAGGGATTGAAATGTAGAATTATATAACTGTGCAATGTATAATGGGCCGGTGGCCTAGTTACTGAATAAACTCTCTCTCTATGAGGGATTAAGAATCAGAAAGATTTAGTTTACAATCTTAAGAATTTAGTTTTTGAAATACATGGCAACCATATATCATTTATACATATTATGTGACATCGGCATTACAAAGTATGCCAAAAGATCGGCTGCATAAACAACATGTGAAACTAACCGTATCGAAAATGAAATCCTCTATATTAAAGCACATATATCCATCAATGAATAGTGATAACACTATGTTGCAGCACTTGCAGTCTCTGCCTTACTTCAACAAAAGTTAGGTACAAATGAATATGCAGAAATATAGGGAAAGAAACTTTGCATTGGGTCTTGGTTAACCTCTAACATCTGATTGGATAACTAGATAAGAGAGACCAGTGACAAACAATGCCTCGAGTATTACTCACCTGTCAGCGTGGATTGTCAATACACGTGTCAATCTGTCTAATTGACGCCATAAGCTAATGAGGAAATGGTATCGTCTAATTGACACCAATAGTTAATGAGGGCTGAATGCTACAAAAACAGATTCCAATATACGGCTTACATTGATGAGCTTGTCTTTGAAAAGAGAAATACATTACTGAATATATAGATACATATATACAGCAACAGATATATAAGTGAAACATATTTCATTACACCAAAAGTGCCAAAACCTGCTATCATTGTGTTCATATTCAGTTAAAATTTTGTTTGCGGTTTTAAAGAAAGAACACATAAAAATAACCTTAAATATAATTAATATTTCCCTTTTGTTGCATATATCTTTAGCCCAGGTTTTGTTTATAGTTTTGTACAAAAAGACATGACAACCTCAAATGAGTTAAAGATAATGCTCTATTTTGATGCCTGTATGCATCCTTGAAATAATTATTTCCACTAGATTATTATCAAACAAGTTTTAGTTAAAAAAGTTAAATGTATTATTTCGAATTAACTGATTAAAAAATTAAAAAGGCAGAATGCATGTCAGTGCTAAGGGATGTATTGTTTGTCTCTTGTGCCAATTTTGTTGAAGATGAAACATAAAGAAACAAATTCCCTCTCTCTGTTTGATTTTTAGAGGAATTATAGGAAAAGTTTAATGAAATTTAAGACAAAATTACTTTTGTGACTTTGATATTGTTGAAATTGATGAAATTTGGAATTTAATTTTTAACTTTGATGCCAATAATACTTTAAGGAAGAATTTTTTTTATAAAGATTAATGTAACACCGACAATTCTCAAAAGATGTATACTTTTATCATATTAAAATAAATGAAATTGTTATCCCATTCCTACATTTAAATTGATTATGTCATACCCCTTAATGACCAGTTGTAATGTTCCTAATCAGTAATGACTGCCCTCAACTAGAAGTGCTTAATCAATGAACTATGGCAAAGATTGACAAATATGCATGTGGTTTAAACACAAAAGAAGGAACCGGATTGGTAAACAACCAAATGTTTATATTTATACCGCGCGGAAATATGCATGTTCTAGTTCGCCTCTATAAGGTAATAAAAAACATGTTATTGTGTGTATCTATGAATAAAAAATTGAAACTTTATTACCAAGGCCAGGGTCGAAAATGAAAGTTACAGGACGTCAGATTGCTCATGCTCAAAACATTGAGGTCTTGTCTTGGGTTATTTTAGTGCTTTGAATGTGATATCCCCTGTAGTGAAATCCCCTGAAGAAATGTGATTGAAAATACAGAAATTCAAAAACTAATCAAATTTCCACAAATCCGTTTAAAAATCAGTAGCCCAACGTCAGGAATGCATGTGGGTATGAATTAACAGAGACTATATTAAAATCTCGAGTGTTCCTTTGAGTAGTATATTACAATTGCATATCACACTTAAGTTCTTACGAAAATAGACTTGATCTACGTACTCTGATTATAGGGCAGTAAATTGTTTTATCTTTTTTTTGTATCAAAATGTTGGAATGTGTTATTACAACACATTAACTGACATATCAGGTTATATGAATTTACAAATGTATTAACTAAGACATTTCAATATTGACGAATTAAATATAATCCAACAATTACCAATACAAGTGCCTGTACCTGTAAACGAAGTACCTGTAGGCAATACACATTTAAAGGGCAGACCCGCGCGGGGACATATTTACTAACGAGACTTTTATTACAGGGCCATAAAAAGTTCAAAGATACAGAGATAATGACTTGTTGGGTTGAGGTGTTTTCTTGACATATGCTGCTATATTCCAGCTTGGTTAAAAATCTTTACATATCTATTATCGTAATGTGTCTTTATCCTTTCCTATTACAATTTATAAACATGAAATAATTGTGGTATTTTCTTTTTGTCACTTGTTCTTTTTGTCACTTGTAACTTGTTTATGAAGAATGTTCACGTACCACAAAAAAGAAATAAAAAAGAAAAAAAAGAAATGTTCACGTTATATAATCTTAAACGGTTCAGACATAAAACTATATTTATAATTAGAATATGTGATAAAAGAGATGTAAATTCAGGAACAAATAACTGACATTCTCAGTAAAACGCATTAAAATGTAATAACTTTACAAGATAATAATTACAAATAAAGATTCATATATTTGTTGGTCTGTTTTTAATCTTATAAAATAGAAAATATACAATCATAGAAAAACAAAACATCATTCACATTCTATTTGTTTTAAAAAGGCATGATTCTGTCTTAGAGATATTTGAAATATTTTGAAAGATAGTTTAAATAAATATTTCTGGAGTCAGCGTTTGCCTTGATATGTAAATTCATGTGTTTACGTAAGTTAATCACCGGGAACCATACCTATAACTATATATATAACTATTAAGACCGTTTATAAAAAAAACATTTTTAGCAACAAACCTTATAGATATAGAGATTACGATATGAGGAAGAAAAAATCAATTTGTATTACATCAAAAGAAAAAAAAATAAGTTTTTTTTCTGCCAAAATATATGTTAAAATACACACAAGTATACACTAGTGAAGAAAGTCTAGATAACATTTGCTTCAGTGGGCTTATCTTCACTTCTTTATTATCAAAGAGATTTCAGTAAAACAAACATCAAAGACAATCATTTATCATAGTTATTTGATAGTCACTTATTATCTGAATTGCATATCACCCTTGCTTTTTGAGAAATTATTGTTTACCTACTTCATAAATCGACAAATCAAGTTTTGAATTTGCAAGAAAAAAAAATCATAATTTTGACATATAAATCGAATTCAGCAACTAAGTATCTGCATTTGCAAACGAGTTACATGTAGGCACTACACAAATACTTTGCTGAACCAGGCGGGACACCTCGAGATTTTTATTACAGGGTGATAAAAAGATCAAAGACAGTGAAATTGTCTTTGTGGCGTTTGTGAGAAGTTTCTTAAATTATCTTTGAATAACTCAAAACAATGATTTATATTGATATATATAATGATATGATATTTAATATAATGTAAAAATAAATGAATTTCCTTATATAAATAATAGATACATGAATTTCGTTGTAAAGATAAATTGATAAATAATATTCACTTATTCCATCTTGAAGTTGCGTGAGATCAATAAATCTTTATTTCAGTACTTATAAGGCCTCATGCCTGTAGAAGTTATTTGCTTTAAAGACATTTGTTCTAAATAAAGTTACATAATATATGTACATGTAATAACTGAGTATTGCTTTTTGTTAATAATAAGATATTTTCCCGTAGATTATACTTGGAAGATGCATCGTCAAGTTAAGAATTAACAACATCCTTCATTATTCTCAGTTTTAAGAAAAATAATTCAAACATACAAATCAGTTAAAAACACTATTGTACATAATAAATGTTTAAATGTATTTTTTTCCTTTTTCCTCTCCGATGAGATTTATCTATTGCTGTAAATACATAGTCAGAGGGAAACAAAATGACATTCACAGTTCATTTGTTTTAAAAGGGTTCATTCTGCATTATAAACGTAAGTCTTTGTTACTAAAGTTGAAAAAATAAAAAAAGTAGACGACGCATTCAAGGGCCTAGGTACATGACATCAAATTCGAAAGTAACATACCTTTTACAGAGATGAAAATAATTAATGCAGAAACCTTTCAAACTGTATGTAACTACGGGACAACACAACTTGGCAGAAGGAGGAGTTTGACACTGAGTCATTCATGACAGCAAGCAATCAGTCATGAATGGGCACCAACTGGACCCCTGTCAACACACTATGACTAAAACAACATAATAAACGCTCTTGGAAGTCTCTTATTACTATAAAAACAGGTTAACATCAAAGATATTGTAAAAAAACATAATTAGTTCGTAATTAAGATATCAATAATGATGTTGTGATATCTAAATATGGATTAATTAAGAATTAAGGAAATGTGAGTTTGTCTCCATCTATTGAATCAACTGTGGTATTAGACACAGATTAATCAAGAGTATTCATTCATGAGGTTTGAGTCTCAAAGAGTGCAAAAACTCATGATGTTAGGTCAGTGAGAATGTGTAAACAGTGTTTAGAGATTATATTATCAAATAATTTCATTGGTGTATATGAAAAAAGTGTAAAACAAGTAGTTGTTGGCTATCAGCCAAAGAGATCTCAAAGATTCAATTCCAGTGAATATGTAATCATTGCTAAGAAACAATGAAAATTTTCATATATCTATGATTTTTATTAATGAAAATGGATCAGCACAATAAGCTTTCAGCATATTTAAGTGCTGTTCCTTTAGATCTCACAAAAAAAAAAACATCAAAATTCACAAAGTAATTAGATAAGTATTTACACGATGATAAAATAGTGGACAGCAATAAACAGTAAACAATCAACAATGATAAATTGAATTTAGGAGTTTAATAATTATTTGAAATGTTGTGAATCGTGCATAAATGTTTGGACAGATTCAAGGAAATTCTGATTAAATAATATGCTTGAATATTAGTTAACATATAGAATGGTATACAAATGCCGTCTATAGACAAATTTATTAGAACTTATCAAAGTATGGGCAATAAATAAATATTCATATATGTATTGTATCCTGTTATTAAATTATTGCATCTAAATAAAGTGAATAACAACCAAATGTTTTTTCGTAATATATGTAAATATAAAGTAATATAAAGTCATTAATAGGACTTTTTTTCCAGGGGACTCTTTTTTCTTGTCAAATTTAGGACTTTTCTTCTGGTAAATTTCTTCCAAACACAGATTTTTGGCCAACGGTCGCTGTATATAGAATACAATAGGAAATAAAGGAAATAGTCTTCATGATTACGACAACAAGAACAAGCTGTTCATGGAGATATAACCGTCCATTCAACTAAAAGACGACAGTGCATTTACAGATGATAAACGCCACCTTGTTTTGCATGAATCCAAAACTAAATTAAAAAAAAAATGCTGCTTGCACATATTGCTTATTTCATACGACAAAAGTGTTTATATATGGACACTGGATAACAATAAACACACATATTGAAAAATGTTGGATTAACTATACATGTAAATTGCACACAAAAGTTTATTTATAACTATGAATAAAATAGGGTAATTTCACATGGGCATTTAATATGTCACTAAATATATAATTCGGTTCGCTGATCTTTTAAGCTTGGATTCTGCATTTATCCTTTTTCATTTTGTATAAGTAAATCCTTTTTAATTGCATTCTTCATTGAGAATAAGTCACTTGAGATCAAGCTGGAAGTGAATCTCAGGCAGCAAATACTTGCTTGTTTTCGTGTCCTAATTCATGTATCATTAACATGAATAATATGTTTAAACCAACTTAATGTTTACCAAATCTGCCAGTTTGTTAGATGTAGCAATGAATGGATTCTAAAAGTTTAGAATTTTCTTGGATGGTTGCTGTAATATTTCCAAACATGATAGATTTAATGTGTTAGGCATGATATATTTGATATGATAAACGTAAAGAAATACATAAGAATTAACTCAGATAAATATTTTGCAAATGAATTACTTCACAGATATTGTCTTTTTGACAAAGATACAAATGGCCATCAGATGAATGTGTTAAGCTACAGTAATAGTACGTTCTTACTAAATGCAAGTTTATCCAACAAAGTTAGCTGTAAATTTAAACATATATTATTTCAAATTATGTACTGTAGGCTTCGTTTAGGCTCTAGTGATCTAGATTTTAATAAAATTGAAAGGCATATTTCAGATGATCCCACCTGTTCATGAGGCGCTAATCTCATTATTTACTGGTTTTCCCAAACTTTTCTCACTTAAGAAATGGTGCATTATACTACTAAAAGGGTACAGCTTAAAACAATCTTATATGGAAACCATGATATATCTGATCTTGGCAACTTCACCATTTTAAAATCTGTTAACCTCTTCATCACCACTTCTAATATATGATTTTGATTTAAACATATCTTATTCAGAAGAATAGGATTGGGAACAAGTTGTCCAATTTAGAACACCCTCTCCATATAATCTAATAGATTCGAAAAAAGAGTTTAAGATGTTTACTTCCAAGCCATTGAAAGGAAATTTCTATTTTTATTGTTGATTGTATTATTGCATTTCATGTCATCAGAATGTCCTTTGCTTGAAACATCACATTTGTATCGGAACGGTATTAATATAAGCCCCTGGCTTGTTTGTCAGTCCGTTTCATATTTCCACGAATAATAAAATATGTTGAAACCATTTCAAATAATGATATCGTTCAATGTTTTAATTCACAGTGGTAGTCATTGAGGATTATTTGCACCAATAACATAATACAAGATAAATAATTAACTGAAAATAAACACAATGATACAATATCAATTAGTCCAGATTCATTTTTTGTGTTATGAGGTATATTTTACTTGCATTTCAGGGTTTTATTTTATCTGTATAAAAATGTAATTTGTCTTGGGGTTTTTTTTTGGTTTCTGAAAAGTTTAAAGCTTTATTGGTTGTTTTCCTGGATGCTTTTGACAATTAATTTTCTTCATGTCAGAGTGTTCAACATCAAGCCTATCTATGTTTGCCGTTAATTGGGAACTGTTATTGTAACAATCAGCCCTCGTTAGCCCCTGCTGTCAAGTTGACAATATATCACAGATTGGCACCTGCTGTGTATACAGACTTACAGGTGGGCATACTCAAGCCATTGCTTGTCACGTGTCTCTCTTAAAACAATATGATGCAGTATCTGATTATTGAAATCCTAGTGGTTAAGAAAGAACCAATGAGATGATTTTAGCTAAATGTCTGCATTGACCTATGTACCCGACCTGATCATTGTTGAAATGACCTATGAAGACAGAGGCCAAAATGTGTTGCTTAATCTGATCAAATCAGCGATGGATTAATGTGCATTTGATGGAATATTGTTACTCATATTCGGAAAAGGTAAGTTTCACATGCTTTTGCAGCCTATCTTTTGGCAAACTTGGTCATTTGATATGTAGTTTGTATATATGGTTGCCATGTATTTCAATTGTTTGATATCGAAATTTGTAAGATTGTTACTATGTCAAATACGTTAGATTACTTGTCCCTTTGTAACAAAAAGTTAAGGAAGAACAATGTTTGTTTCAATTGGATATTCCATTGAAAAAAGCTGCCAAATGCATTCAATAGTAATATTTTACAACAAATTGTATATAATCAATATAACTCTATCATTGTAATATATAATGTGATTGAATTGTAAATATTTTGTTTTGTACATCCCGTACATTAAATGATGTAATAGCATAATGTTGTTGTGTTTTATATGTTATGTAAAGAGGCTGTCTCATGGGCATCTTTTTTGCTAGTAGGAATATTGATGATTATTTTCTCTAACTGGTATGTATGTCGCATTATGCAGTGTTAGGGGCATGGACCATATTACGATAGTTTCCATACTATCACTGTTATTTATTTCAAATCATGCGAGAATTAGGAACATTCTACAGGATAACACACTTTTCAAGACTAATCATCAAGGAGATAGTATTTCTCTTTTGCATACCTGTTGCGTTGGAAAACCATACATATTATCATTATTGTATTGTTAGTTAAGTGTTATTTTGGTTCGCCAAGTATTCATCAGATTGGACGAAGCATGCATAAAACAGTGATAATCTTTTGAAATAATTATCATATCTTGCGAGAATTAAGAACATTCTACAATATATCAGACTTTACAAGACTTAATCAGTCATTCGCATTCATAAAACAAAGTGTTATTCTTTTGAAATAATTATCAAAATGACAACTAAAAAATAAATATTTTTTAAATCTTGCGAGAATTAAGAACATTCTACAAGATATCAGACTTTATAAGACTAATTCAGTCATCAGAGATAGCAGTTGTCTCCTGCATGCCTGTAGCGTCGAAAACCCATCAATAGGTGATATTCTTTTCTTTTGATACATTTAAATGTTGAGACAACACAAAACTTACATACATATACACAAATATACAAGAGTATAAAAAAATAAACACTAATATACAATAGTAAACAAAATATACAATAGTAAACAACAATATACAAGAGTAAACAACAATATACAAGAGCATATAAAAATATACAATAGTATACAAAAATATACAAGAATATACAAAAATATACAAGAGTATACTGGTTTTGTATATTCGGGGTATACTGATCAGTATACCTCATTAAATTAGGGTATTTTGTCCAGTGTCTTGAGGTTCATCTTGGCTTTCTGATGGACTTCGACTCCTCTGCTTTGCACGTGCTGGACGTGCATCACGCGCAACTCGTGTACACGTTCAGTGAGGTTGACACGAGCAAACAACTGTGGCCCTTCTGTGGCATCTTCAACAACAACTGGTACAGCACCGAGGTGAAGGTCCTGTCCGGAGCTGACATCTCCCTGGACCATCAGCATCTCAGACTCATAGAGTCTCTGTGTAACACACCTTAGAGCTGAATGTAACATCCACGTAGCATCTCAGTCTGATTAAGATCGACCGTACTCCGAGGAATAAAATATCAAAAATAGTTTCTCTATCGGGGCTCGAACCAGCCAGGACATCCACATGCACCCACCTCTATCGCATGTTGCTATTACCAGTTTAGCGCAGACAAACCCAGTCAAAAGCTATCTAATCACATCCTCGTTTTTAAATAGCGTTTAGCGGCGATTATGTAAAACGAATGGTACACTGGAGTTATCTGCCCCTAACATTATATCGAAAGCTTTACTGCGCCCCTTGCGATTGGCTAGATGAGCTTGTGTCAGAAAATGCGGGTAATAGGGGTGCCTACAGACTGTGAATGAGAGGAAAGCTGGGCTGGTTAAGGTTCTAACCCTGCTAGAGACAATATTTTACCATTTGTTCCTCGAATCACCGTCGATATTAATCAGACTGTGCACAATAGGACTATCTGACTGGGGTTGTCTGTAACATAAGTTATATCATTGTGTAGAGGGTGTATATGGATTTATTATTCCCGCGAAAGGTTTTATGCAACGATTGGTTCATGGCGGGGTATAAATAATTTATCATCCAGCTCAAGGGGGTTATATCAGTAGTTATCCAGGGTTACGTGAACCAATCAGAGATCGAGATTCTTACATGAGGAAGGATAAAGTATCTTAAACTCATGGAGTCTCTCTATAACATTTTCTAGTATTGTCTGTAACATCCACACATATCTTAAATTAATAGAGTCTCTCTGTAACACTCCCTAGGACTATCTGTACACTGTAACAGTGATCAAACTACAACTAGGACTCACTGCAACAAGATATTGTGAGTCCAATCAGGTTAGAAACAGTCCCTCCATATTTATACATATAGTAGGCTACCACAAGAAAAGTTTGCATCCTGCGACTCGCAGATTGATCCAATTGTTTATGCAGTGTCGGAGTATTCATGGGTAAGGCTGAAGGACACAAGCTAAAGACACCTATCTACCGGCTTTCATTCGCCATCTTGAAATTTTATCATTGCGAGAAAGCAATGTGCTGTAATATGCTTATTCATTAACAAAAGAGGAATTAACTTATTGGTTGAAAGAAGACGAGCATAAAAACAAATATTTAGGTACGTTATCAGTAACGACAATATTTTGTCGTGATAATCCATTCCACGTTCGTAGCTCCGATGATTGGCTTCATTTAAAGATGTTTTTCTTTTTTAAGTGATAGACTTTACTCTCGTCAAATTGTTAAATCTTGAACAACTGATATATTAACCTCACTATCATATTTGAAATTAAGAGTGAAAAAATCATGTAAAAATCATATTCAATTCAATTCAATTTATTCCCGGTACTGAAAGGCCACAGGCCTGTAGTACAATACATTTATATAATAATATTTACACGCACAAGTCCTTTACAAGCATATGACAAAATTTAAGTGTAACGTATACTGTGGTTTGAGATATATTCTGATCGAAATAACATGGCATAATACACAAACATGGACAGGTTTTGGATAACTGTATAGTTTTTGTTATTTAACAATTCTGCAAATTTAAAAAGATTTGGATGTACAGAATAATAAAAATTGTTAAATCTTGAACAACTGATATATTAACCTCACTATCTTATTTGAAATTAAGCGTGAAAAAATCATGTAAAAATCATATATGATTGTTAAAAAGCGAGTCTTCCCGAATTTCCACAAAATATACCCAAAGTGTCCCTTTAAGGTCATGACGCCATACGTAAAGAGGCATGACGTGGCATCCAGGAAGCTAGCAGACGACATATGTATGATATGAAATGCAATGTGTACAAGTTCCTGTATTGATTCTGTAACGGTGAATTAAAGAGTGTTTCAAGTTACAGCGCTTCTTTTTTAATCTTAGGATTATATTCAGTCTCTGAAAAATAATAATTCTCAAAATAACAACTATTTTAATAAATATTAGAAAGGAGCCTCGGAGAATTGGAATCGATGTAGTTCACTGCAGATCTAGACTTGCTTTTATAGAGGCCTTGTTAGGTCAAAAATGATATTAACTACATTCTGGGTGTAAGACTAGTTGAATCTGTGCAATACATGATCTTCATCTGCTTTAGTTTATCGACCTATGACAGCGATATTCACCGAGGCAAAGCTGTAGTAAATATCATCTATGTTTTTCCGGTTTATCCTGTTTCTAATGTATAGAATGTCATATCGAAAATACAAATTACCAACGAACGTACAGGGTACATACCAACAACGTTTCTGCTTTGGAGGCAGCAGTTCTTCAGAAGATAAATGCAAACAGTTCACGGACAAATGACGACGGATGACGATCATGCAGATTTTTCAAACGCAGCATTTTTTTTCTATATTGATTAAACCGGCAACAGGCAATTTGCACAGAGAGAAATTCTTATAAAACAAATCAGCATATTCATTAAACAATCTGCATTCAGAGATCGTGATATAGCGATTTTTGTTATAGCTAAATCTCCATCAAACAATACGTTTAGACAAATCTGAAAGAAAACTTTTACGTGAAGAGATATCACAATAAGAAATAATGTATAGAGAAATCTTCACGAAACAATTTACGTATAGAATAATCTCTATCAAACAATTTATGTTATAGGAATTTCACCACCAAATCACCACCGTATAGGGAAATCTCCATCAAACAATTAACGTATAGGGAAATCTCCATCAAACAATTAACGTATAGGGAAATCTCCATCAAACAATTAATGTAAAGAGAAATCTCCATCAAATAATTCATGTTTTGAGAAAGCTCAATGAAACAATTTGTGCAAAAAGAAATAAAAGTACCGAGGGTACAGAAGCTCACCTTAAAATGAATGATGTGGTAAAATGGTTTAATTATACATGTAACCATCTTTTATATAATTGATTATGGCTGCCATCATGATTTTTTTTATCTTTTAAAATACTAGTCTTCTTTTGGAAACGACTAGAGCTTGAACAAACATTAATACACGAATGATATAATCATGATAAGTTAACAAGAAGTAGTACTTTTTTGTACATCTATGGCTGAATTGGTGACCATCTTGTACTTTTTAATCTTCAAAATGCTACTTTTATGTGGGCATCCGTATTAATTTCATTATGATATCTTGATTGGTTTAGGTGTATCCATTTAAATGTCATTCATTACTTACAGGATGGTGGGCACTTACATTTGTTTTGTAGTGAATCTTTAATATGATTTCAAGATTATTTCACTGATGGTCATGCTGCATGGGATATTGAGAATCCCAAAAGTACAGATTTTTCAAGGAAAATGAATGACTGATTGAGAGGAAAGTCATAAACACAGCAATGCATAAGACACCTTTATTTTGTTCACGTAATATTTACATGTCAAGTGACCATGAGATGTCTTTAATTAAAGTATCAATTTATTTAACACTCATATAGTACTTTAATGGTAAACATTTTTGCATTGTCAAATCAACAGAGAGATTTAACAAAATTACAAGTATTTTGTATATTTATGAACGATACCTACCTCTAAACTTATGTGCATTCTCTTGTTTATTTATAAACAAATAACAACAATCAAACCTTTAACCAAGTCTAGAAATAGACAGCTTAAAAACTTTCGAGTATCGCATGCTGCACGTGAAAATACTGTCATATCGATCACCCACAATGCCCCTCCCACTTCAACTTCACTTCTCTTGTTGGAAACCAAAGCTGATGAACTGCGTAGCGGGCTCTAAACCATAAGTTTAGAGGTAGGTATCGTTCATAAATATACAAAATACTTGTAATTTTGTTAAATTTCTTTCACTCACTACCTCTAAACTTATGTGCAGAATCCCACAGATCGGTGGTGGGAAAGTTTATCAGAGGTTGCTAACAGTGAGACTCGAAAGAATATTGCCCTTAACAGAGGTCGTGAGGACGGAGTCCCTGCTAACCAATGAAAAAGAATGCTAATCTTGGCATTATTGGTTTTTAGCGCAATAATTGCATAGACCAACATAGAAATATTTGGTCGTATGGAGGAACTCCGTCCTAATGATCTCTTATTGGAAAAGAGACAAATGATCACCTGTGTTATTGTTTTGAAGACTGGATTCCACCCGCTGCCACAAAGGATCCTAGTTGGTGGAGGCCTTGTAGATCAGTCTGAACATCTCTAAGGTAGAACGAGGAGAAAGTTGTCGACGAAGCCCAGTAACCGGCAGAGATGACATCCTCGACAGAGGCGGAGTGCCACAGCGGAGCAGACGTAGCCCAAGCCCTTATTTCATGAGCTGACACCTTGCCAAAAATCGGAGGAGAAGCCGCCGATTTGTGGTAAGCTGTCTTTATTGTTTTCTTCAGCCAAGCTGAGATCGTGTTCTTAGATATATCTTTATCAGAAGAAGGAAGACACGGAAGGAACAGTCTATGTCTTCCCCTCCGGAAGGTCTTAGATCGTGATAAATACTCTCTGAGTGCCCGGACCGGACACAGAAGAAGATCTTTTTCCATACCGTCTGAAGTTGCAGCGGACAGTGCCGGAACAGAAAAACATCTTCTTCCCAAAGGCCCAGTCAAAGACTTCTGGTTCTTGGCCACAAACTCTGGTAATGTAGATAACGAAACAGACTTCCATTCTTTCGTATGAGTTAATGTTGTATGGTCCAGAGCATGAATCTCAGACACCCTTCCAGCAGAAGCTAACGCTAACAGAAAGGATGTTTTTCATGACAGGAATTGAAGTGAAATGTCCTTGATTGGCTCAAAAGGTTCAGCTAGTAGAGCAGACAAAACCACGGAGAGATTCCATTTCAGTTGAAATTTCGGAGTTTTCAAATCTTCCAGCATAAACGATCTGGATAATTGGTGAATGGTCTGGTCCCTGGACAAGTCGATGCCCTGAAGCGCCAAAGCAGATGTTAAGGCAGATTTGTATCCATTGATCGTCCCAGCCTTCAAATTCTTTTCTTTCCTTAGAAAGAGTAGGAACTCAGCCACGAATGGGATGGTGATAGCAGCATCAGGCTGGAATTGCTGCTTCCACTCGGCGAACTTGGCATATCTGCAATCGTAGAGAGCGGACGTTGAAGACCTGAGGCCTCCTCTAACTGCGTCAACGACTCCCTTTGAGAAACCACTCCTTCTGAGACTATGCTGGATGACCTCCAGACGTGCAGGTGGAGGGAACCCGGATTTTGATGAAACCTGTCGGACCTTGGCTGCTTTAGCAGAGTTGGAAAGACTAACAGCTCTACTGGTGGATGGGATGACGCCATCAAGAGATCCGGATACCAGGGACGATTGGGCCAAGCTGGTGCAATCAGAATGATGATGCAATTGTGTCGTCTTGCCTTCTCCAGAACTGCTGGAACCAGTGCGGGTGGAGGAAAAGCATACGCAATGAGACCGTCCCAGCTCATCGACATTGCATATACTGCATAAGCCCCTGGGTCCGGAACTGGACTGACGTACACCGGAAGCTGGTTGTTTAGACTGGTCGCAAACTGGTCCATCATTGGATGCTCCCATAAATCTGCTACCACCTTGAAAGATGATGGATGAAGCGTCCACTCTGTTGATTGGATCTGGTCCGGCCGAGATAGACTGTCTGCTAGCACATTCAGATGCCCTGGAATGTGTCTGGCTCTGATATGAGAATTGTTTTGGTCGAACCATTTGAACAACTTTTGACAAAGAATCAACATTCCCTGTGATTTTGTTCCTCCTTGACGATTTATGTAAGCAACCACAGTGGTGTTGTCGCAAGCCAACATGATCTTCTTTCCCGACAGCTGACTGTTCCAATAAAGAAGCGCTTTTATGACAGCTAGCAATTCCAGTTGATTGATGTGACCAGGTACTCTGGACCATCTGATCTTGAAGATGAGCTCCCCAGCCCATCATCGACGCATCCGTCACCAGAAGGATGTCTTGTTGAAAAACTGACAGAGGAATTCCCGATAGAACATTCTTGTCTCTGAACCACCAATGCAGAGAGTGAAGTGTCTCCGGCTGAGGACAGCAGATGGTTGAAAGTTCGTGAGAGCGAACAGAGTTTATCCAGCACTGAAACGGACGATTCATCAGCCTCCCTCTTTTCGTCAAATCTTGCATGCTTGTCAGCTTGCCCAACAGGGACATCCACATGCGTAGGGACTGAGGAGACTGAGACATTGTGCGGATCATGTTCCGCGCGACCTCCACCCTGTCCGTTGGTGGAAAGACTCTGGAATTCCCTGTGTCGAAAACTGCCCCGATGTACTTGACCTTCTGGGACGGAGTGAATTCCGACTTCTCTGGATGAACTATGAAACCCAGATGTTGTAAGGTAGAAATGGCATGGTCTCTGTTGCACACCAAATTCGGCCGTTTCTGGTCCGGCAGTAGGAAGTCGTCCAGATAGCCGTGCATCCTGATGGACTTGGAATGAAGAAAGCTGAGCACTGGAGCTGTTATTCTGGTGAACAACCACGGAGCTATGGAAATCCCAAACGGAAGAACCTTGAACTGGAACAACCTGCCGTTCACTGCAAAGCGAAGATACTTCTGCGACGCTGGATGAATGGGGACGTGGAGATACGCATCCCTCAGGTCTAACGAGACCATCCAGTCTCCTGGCCGTAGAGCCAGCTTCAGTGCCGCAATCGACTCCATCCTGAAGTGTGGAGGTCTTTGCAGGTAGTTCTTGTTCAAGTTTTTCAGGTCTATTATCATTCTCAGCTCGTCTGAGTCCTTCTTCGGTACCAAAAAAATTGGTGAGAAGAACCCCTTGGAGATCGACAGAGGATCTAACTCGATGACCGCTTGCTTGTCTAACAACTTCTGGATCGCATCCTCTGCTGCCACTAGAGGATGACCAGAAAGATGGAACCGAGGTCCCATTGGAAATGAAGTAGTCGGAGGAAGGGTCTCGAACTGAAGATGATAACCTTGACTGATCACTGATAAAATCCAAGGGTCGTCTGTAACAACTTGCCAGTTCCGGGAATATTGTTGCAGACGACCCCCGACAGGGCCAATTGAAACTTCTAAAGGAAAAATCGATGGGCGGACAAGGGTCGATAACGGCGGTGGAAGAATGGAAAGGGCGTCAAACTCGCTGTTGGCCTCGGCCACCTCTCTTACCAGGAGTCCCAGGCTTGTCATAGTAGCGCTCCTGGTTCTTCTTTGGAGTCCATGCTTGCTGCTGAAACCGGTTGGTATCAAAGCGCTTGTTTGGAGTCCTTTGTTTGTTCCGTGGCGACTTGCTATGTCTAGGAGAGACTGCCAGTGCCAAGTTGTGGAGGTCTTCATTCCGCTTTCTCTCCCTTTCCAGTTCCTGGTCTTGGATGGCCTCTTTTACAGTATTCCTGAACAAGGTCTTTTCAAAGATGGGCGCAGAGTAAAGCTTGTCCTTAACCGCTTGGGGAATCGACTGCGGTAGCTGCTTCAAAAACCCTGTCCTCCTGAGGAGGGTTAGTTGAGAGTCCATCCATAATAGATTAGTTTGTCCAGATCCAGGACAGAACTGGCCAAAGAGTCAAAAAAACAGTTAGCTGAGTGTAAAGCCGAATTCGGGATTGTAGTAGATCCTTTCGGGTCTGCATCCTCCGGAAGTGTGGGCAGCAGGCGGGCCGTCGTAGCTGCGAACCAGTGGATGTAGCAAGAGGTTTGCATCGCCTTATGAATACAAACCTCGATGTCTCTGAGCCGTGAATCGTTGACTCTTATCTGCTCTGAAGGGGTACCCTTCCCCATTAAGTCACGGAATTCTCCTCCAGTAAGGTACCCTCTGGTGTAGTAAATTTGGCATCATGGACCTTGTAGGGAAAGCCTCTATAGAAAGATGACCTTGACGGCTGTTTATCAAAGGAGAGCCCCTTCACCTTCTCGGAGAGTTGGGAAGCCAGCTGTGCCATGGAGTCTGGAGGTGGCAATGACGACGCTGCAGGCTTGGCAGACTTGTGGGTAGACCTGCTTATGTCGTTGTGGATCGGTTGAGAAGGTGGTGGTGGTGGGTTGAGGTCCGGGAAATGCCTGTACACTTCGTCTATCTTGTCCAGCCAGGATAACCCAGGGAAATTCTGTCCTTCCAGATCTTTATCTTTCCTTGATTTCTTGGCTGGTTCCCTGGATGATGGTCCATAAAAGGACAAGTCAGGAGGGTCGGATGACTTTCTTTTAGAAGACTCAACAGGGACTTGACGATCAATGGAACCACCATGTCGTTGCTTCCCCTTGGATGGGACAGATGAGGATGACGAACCCGAGGAAACATCATAACTGACGATGTCCCTGTGGTGTGACGGAGTCTGATCAGATCTGTGGTCCTCCACGGGAGAGATTGAACGTCGACGGGACTGCTGTGACTTCGACCTTGTGGGAACTGTGGAAGCCTTGGAGACCCTGGACCCCTTGGTTGCCGTGGTTGCCGTGGTTGCCATGGTAGTCATGGTTGCCGTGGTCACCGTGGTCGCCGTGGTAGTCGTGGTCGCCGTGGTTGCCGTGGTCGCCGTGGTCTCCCCTTGCCCCGCTGCTCCCTCCGTCGGTAGGGTGATAGGGACCATCTTGGACCCTCGAAGACCGGTGACTGTCGTGGTTGCCGTGGTAGCCATCGGTCTGGTCCTGGTGGATGTGACGGTTGTGGTGGCAACCTTCTTGGCGGCCGCAGCACCCTTCGATGATAGTCGATGGACCTTCTGAGTAAGGCGAGGATCTTTGGAGGTTGGGGTGGCGTCCATGGAGTCAATAACTGAAGGGGCTGTTATGGACAGACAGTCTTCTAGCTTCTCTTCACCCCCCCCCCCCCCCCCCCCCCCCCCACGGTCAGTTATGTTGGAGATTACTCTCCCTGACCGAGGGGCGAGCCTTTCATCATCAGATGGTCTTCCTGGTGTGTCCATACCAAGCAACTTTGTCATCATTGGCATCATCTTCTCGGCCATCTTCTTGAACTGCTCGAATTCAGCCTGGGTGATGCCAGTTGAGGGGGTCGAAATCGTCGAGGATTTTGAAGACCCCTTCGAGAGTCTACGCTCCCTGGCCGACAGATAGGCTTGGAAGTTCCCACCATCCAGGTCCATACAAAATTCACAACGGTCATGGGCTTCACATCCTATACCATAACATCGAGCACAGGCTGGATGTGGATCAGCTGCTGACATAAACTTCCTGCATCCTTCACACCTCTTGGCAGGATTCATATTCTGAGAACAGGTTAAGGGAAAATTAACGACACAGAAATTGCAATAAATATGTAAAAAGAAATTTTCTACACAGAATAAAATATATATGGGAATAAAGATATTGAATTTCCATATAATTAAATATTATTGTATGTATTTCCAAAACATTATGTTTGGAAATGAGAGAATAATACAAATAATATTATACATGAAAAATGAGTAAAAAGCTTTGCTACTCACACGCAAGCTTTTAGAAAAATTTCATTGAATTTTTACACATTACAAAATTATATACAGGAAAATAAAATACAAAACAATTCCCGTATATAAATGATATGCAAATATTTTCATAAACAATGCATAAAAAAAATGGAAATACCATTGTCAAAACATTTACCAAAGCATGATAAATATATAAAAGAAGCGGCCGGAAAATAACCGCATTCAGAAGTGAATGACTCAACATTCGCTTCACGAAGGAAAAAACGATAATGTTATGATAATCAATGTGAGGGGATAGCTGGTTCTGAAAAAACCCGAACTACCAAATCACACACAAAAACGTAAACATTTCATATGGAAAACATTGCAATAACATTTAAAAGATAATTGGAATTGCAAATTAGAAAGAAATAATTCACTTGCAAAATGATTAAGAAATACGCGACCGAGTGTCGACGTGGCGGCAGCCATTTTGAGTAAATCGTAATCGAAACACGCTCTCAAACGAGCGCGCTAAATACGAAATTCAAAACATAAATGAATGTATACATAGAAAGCAATTCAAAGGATACGATACCATAGATGTTGTCGTAGGAAAAAAAGGTTCGAATAAACTCTAAGCAAAATATCAAACCGAACGGTAACAACAAGAGAAGTGAAGTTGAAGTGGGAGGGGCATTGTGGGTGATGACAGTATTTTCACGTGCAGCATGCGATACTCGAAAGTTTTTAAGCTGTCTATTTCTAGACTTGGTTAAAGGTTTGATTGTTGTTATTTGTTTATAAATAAACAAGAGAATGCACATAAGTTTAGAGGTAGTGAGTGAAAGAAATATGACAAATCAAATTTCCTTACTTTTCTTACTAAACCCTTTTCGATTTTCATCTGCATATTTATTCCACATCAACTTATCATGTAGATTGCTAAACACAAAGCTTATTGTAGACAAGTTGTGTGTAAGTTGTTATTCTTAGAAAGAACATATCACAGTCATGAGAATACAAATCCATAACTTTTATTGCATACACATGGGCCATGGCCATATATAGCATTATGCTCTACCATATCAATTGGGTCAGTCTTTTTCCTGGAAGTTTACGGACGGACAGACGGACGGACGGACAGACAGACGGACGACGGACGAAGCGCCATGACATAAGCTCACATTTACTTTGTTAAGATGAGCTAAAAAGGTTTTAAGAAGTGACCCCACCAAAGCTATAAATTATAATCCTCACAAGTCTGTACATAAGGTTGGAGTTTTCTTGGTTTTAATGCTTCTGGGGAAGAAGTCAAAAGTTTATAGACGGACGGATGGACGGATGCTGGACACCATGCCATGCCATAGGCCCTTTCAGGCTGGATACTTAAGTGATATGGATTTATTTCTTCTTTTGTAAAATGTTATTGAAAATCAGGGAACTTGAGTCATATTGATGGCAGTTAGTTTTAAAAAAAAGATGACAATTCAAGTATTTCTATGACATTTTATTCAGCTTTTCTGTACAATATCACATATACAACATTGCTTAAACACTGTACACAAACATTCACACGATATGAAAACAGTTGACCAACTTACAAACAATTAAATATTAAAATAATTTAATTTGACAATCAAGTTAAACTTTCAACTTAATTGAAACAAATGATAAATAATACAATAATGAAAATCAAATTTGATGAAAATGAAACAAATTATGCAATTTTGATTTTTACTTATATCTTAAGCTTTTACTACAAACTAAACAAAACATAACAATAGTTGACGTAAATCACTGATCAGATAAGAAAAACTAAGATTAAAGCAGTTAATGTGTGCTGTAGAATTTATTAAAAAGAGTAAAACAAAGCAAATCTTCAACATCACAAAACAATCTTATTGATCAATTAAAGGAGTATTTTACAAACCCATCAAGTTAATTCTAACTCTCGTGATTTCAAGATGTTCACATTAAAATGGCCACATGTAGTGTTTGCATGCTTTGTGACCTTAAGTCCCAATAATCAAATTCAGTGATGAATACGTTTGCTTCTAAGGAAATACTTTAAATAAACTAATATCCTTATATTTTATAAGGTAAATTTGAACAAATTAAATAATCAATCAACAAAAGAAAACCCATAGCTACAGCAACTACAATTTAAACAAACTTAAATTACTTATTCCTTCATTGTTTAACAGCTACTTTATGTATAAATGTATATACATGTATGTATATATGTCTGTCAAAAATGTTTCTTGAATGTTGTAAGACCTTATAAATGACTGATATGTTTTGTATAAATTGAACAATCAATTCTTTGAAATATTTTTTATCAAGTTGAACAAATGAACAATAACAAACCATTTTCAAAAATATTAAGGAAGATTAATCCAGTCCAAACCAGAGAGGTTGAAGGTCAATGATATTCACATTGACTGTACAATCAACCCGACACAAAGCAATATTTAGAATCCTCCTTCAATAAACTGATAATCAAATGTCTTGTTCTGCTACAATAAGACAATGAAATAAGTTTACATTTAGCGCTATAAGACTAGATGACAATAATGATTTTGATTTCAACATAATTCAATGTTAGACTGACCAAAGTTTACTCAATCAAAAAGTTAAGTAACACTCCACTACTGATCATTACCAACACAATTGCAATATTAAATAATATGAACATACATGTAGTAGTATACTAAGTGTTCAGGTTTCCAGTCCCAGGCAGATGCCATACTACTGGCACACTACTGATCATTACTAACACAATTGCAATATTAAATAATATGAACATACATGTAGTAGTATACCAAGTGTTCAGGTTTCCAGTCCCAGGCAGATGCCATACTACTGGCACACTACTGATCATTACTAACACAATTGCAATATTAAATAATATGAACATACATGTAGTAGTATACTAAGTGTTCAGGTTTCCAGTCCCAGGCAGATGCCATACTACTGATGCACTCTGGGATTGAACATTTGGAATTGTTGAGTTGCTTAGTGAGAGCCATGGGCTATGTAGCTCAAATGCTTTATAATAAATATCAGCGTAAAATAATTACTAACTGATTTGATGAAATTTCCTAAAATAATCGTGATGAATTTGAAAAGAAATACTTCTCTAAATATAAGCCTTGCTTAAATGCATCTTTTCTCATTACAAAACTTTTGCAGTAAAGATGCAATTTCAAGAAATCCAACCAACTTACAAAGCAATAAAACCAAACATGAGATACCAACAAGACAATTGTAATTATGAATGCTTTCTTCATTCTTGTCATTCTGAGTAATCCAACAGTCGTGATAATTTCATTTAATGACTTGTGTATGATGAATATGACTAATTAATTCATGATTATAATGAACATCTCCTTGGAAATGAATATTTTTGTTACTGCACACACAGTACAATGTTGTTAAATAGATGTAAATGTACTAAAACAATTTAAAGAAAAAGAAATGATATCCTTTTTGATAATAAGCATTGCAAAATGGTGATACCTTATCCGTCAACAGATAACTAGGCCAACCATATGTTATGTTTCTCATCTCTAAACAGGTGCTTGTAAATATTGAGTACTGATAACTAGCCAACCATATGTTATGTTTCTCATCTCTAAACAGGTGCTTGTAAGTATTGAGTACCGATAACTAGCCAACCATATGTTATGTTTCTCATCTCTAAACAGGTGCTTGTAAATATTGGGTGCAACAGGAAATAAATGAACTGCTTTCTTACTTCTTCATCAGGCTTTCATTCCACAAAACACTTATCATCAATTGTTAGGCTACAATCGACTGTCATTGAATTAAAAAGAATGTGCTACAACTAATCATAACTGCAATAGTACCCAGGTCAATTAAACATGAGACAGAAGATAAACTTGAAGCGGTCAGAGACGAGAAACAATAGCCATATGGCTAACCTACACCCAATAGACTGTGACTTTACAGGTGACAACAACCCTGTACTGTTCTGTAAAACGAGGGATATTCTTCTCTTTATGTCAACAGGTGCTTGTTTACAATCAAGGAACTGTCTCTCATCTTCTCTCTTCACCAACCTTATCATCTGAAAATATAAATCATGTCAAACAATTATGATTTTAACTGAGGTCAGTGTTAGAAATAGAGGATATTATATGAGTGTCAATGACATACCATGTTTATGGCATGAGTGCCTAAATATTAGTATTTCCCTAGCGAGAGGTTTTCAACTTTCTTAACTTTGCTTTTGGAGAAAAAGTTGAAAATATGTTCTTGGGACATGGCCCCTGTGGCCTTTCCTAGGCGTCACAAGGTTGCCAAATCTATAAATTGAATCAAAATTACCATCAGTAAAGGAGTGTGTACATCAAATTTCAGCTCTCTGAAAAATTTGCTTCCATAGTTGTTGAAATGGCACAATAACATAATAACATACCAACTTGATCAACCGTCTGACTCTGAGCTAGCTCAACCCTTTTGAAATCACCAAAAGGTTTATTTTATTGCATACATAACCATTGGGCCTTGTCTAACATGATAACATACCATTTTAATCAAGCTACCGTTGACTCTGAGCTAGCTCAACCCTGTCTGATAGCCGGACTGAGATCTGCGAAGTAGTTGTGTAACAAGCCCTCCTCCGCCGACACTCTCCCTGCAGGGTTACACACCAGCAGACACTGCAACGAGTTTACATGCACAGATTACAGTGGAGGACCAAGAGGCGTTATCGGGGGTTTCAAATTAAATCATAAACTAGAAAATGTGTGTCCATGGGACACAGAAGCCCCAGCTAATAATAAAAGCTCTCAATGTTTTCAACCATATAATTTAAAAAGAGATGCACATCTTTAGCTTTATAAGTTTAAACATCCATTAAAATGTAGAAAACTAAAAATTCCCAAAACATAATATAAGGTACACACCTTTAGGATACCTATAAGCATGTTTGGAAGAATAGCGCAGTCTATCCAGTACTTTTTGAGGAGAAGTGGATAAACAGCATCCCTTATCATACCAATATGACCTTTCACTTGCCCCATAGTTCACCTAAGTTCAAAAATTGAAAAACAAATATGAGATGCACACCCTTAGGATGCCTATAAGCCATGTGTGCAATTTAAATGTAATCCATTGAACGGTTTTTGAGGAGAAGTCGATAAACAACACCCCCTATCACACTACTATGAGCTTTCACTTGCCCCAAAATTCACCTAAGTTCAACATTACAGATATTTGAAAAAAAAAATTGAAAAACAAAATATGAGATGCACACCCTTAAGATGCTTTATTAAAGCCAATTGTGCAATTTAAATTAAATCTGTTGAATGTTTTTTGAGGAGAAGTGGCTAAACAATACCCTATATAAAGCGGTTACGTTCGGACGGACAACCGAGGGTAATCCAATACGCCCCTGCCAAATAGTTCTTTATTTGATTGCATCGATAGTCTGAAGACATGGATATATACCTGTTACAGATCTTTGCTTTTTTTTCAAAAGGATTGTGTGCTTAATTTCATGGTCAAGTCTCAAGATTAATTTTTTTGCATTTTACGAAGTTTTATTTGTTCAAACCGGTTGTCT
Source organism: Steromphala cineraria (assembly GCA_916613615.1). NCBI lineage: Eukaryota > Metazoa > Mollusca > Gastropoda > Trochida > Trochidae > Steromphala > Steromphala cineraria. The sequence goes on from OU744737.1 coordinate 39,871,650, forward strand.
GGTAAGTATTATCTGTAATTGTTCTGCTACCTGTAAACTTCAATTCTTGCTACAGATCTTCAATTATTCAAAGGTGTTGCATGTGTGATTTCAACGTAAAATCTAATGACAATGACATAAACCTCCAACAAATCTGTGACATGAATTGAATAATTAGACAGACAGACTTGTATTGAGGCCAAATGCCCAAAATACAAACATAGTGCATGTGAACAAGCACACAAATAAATTTTTTTTATGGTTTGACACTTTTAGCTCTTCTTTTTTTGACACACATTTATAATGATATTTCTATCTTCACTGGTAAGAATGTATCTTTCTGTTATATATCTTTAACCATTCAAAAGTGTTGAACGTTTGAATTCAACATAAAGTCCAAAGATTTATACCTGTAACAGATCTCTCCCTTTAGCGTTGAGTTTCGGAACAACCTGCTGCCATGTAGTCGATACGTGGTACATCGGAAACGGCTGAAATTGATAAGCATAATATAAACATAAACAAGTTCATCACTTTTAATATACAGAAATGGATTAAAAAGTATTTGATATCAATGACAAACCTCAGCAAATCAAACATATTTTCAATTTTAGCAGCATGTGACATTAACTTAGAATTTGAGCTTAGAATAGAAGTAAATCATCGATTCATTAACAATATCAAGGTAGCAAGTCTTAAATCAAATAAAACTAGATTAGCGTTTGCGGGATACCGCAAAAGCAGAGCAGCCCCGGAACTTGGGGTTTCGCCTTACCCTGTTCCGCCTTTTACAGGCCTCACCAAATTGAGAATTTTCTCGTGACCTTGACCTTTGACACTAAAGGTCACACAATCAATGAACACATTTCATTGAGTATAACATTATTGTAATGAAATAAAGTGTTAAAAATTAAATTAATCCATTTTCTCCATATATGTTGACCTTGCTGTGACCTTGACCTTCGACAGTTCGTACCCAAAACTGTTTGAAAATTTTGTACTTCTCAAGAGATAATATATACAAAATCTAAACTTCATAGCACAAAAACTTTTCAAGTTATTGTGTTTACAAGGAATTGCAATAACTCATATCTCATGACCTTGACCTTTGACCTTCAAGGTCACACAATCATTGAACACTTTTTATTGAGAATAACAATCATGTATTGATTAAAAGTGTTCATAGTTAAAATAAAGCATTTTCGCTAAACCATGCTTACGTCATGACCTTGCTGTGACCTTGACGGATTGTAGCCGAAACCTTTTCAAAATATTTTACTTTTCCAAGGATGATATATACCAAGTTAGAGCTTCATAGCACAAAAACTTTTCAAGTTACCGTGTTTACAAAGAATTTTGCGGTGATTTTATAACTCGTGACCTTGACCTTTGAACTTGAAAGTGAACATGTCATAATGATTCCCTGGAAGTATTAACATTAAGACATGTTCATGAGTTCTGAAAAGCTAAATTGGATAAAGTTATACCAAAATTTAGTGCATTTTGTAATAACTCATATCTCATGACCTTGACCTTTGACCTTCAAGGTGACACAATCATTGAACACTTTTTATTGAGAATAACAATCATGTATTGATTAAAAGTGTTCATAGTTAAAATAAAGCATTTTCGCTAAACCATGCTTACGTCATGACCTTGCTGTGACCTTGACCTTTGACGAATTGTAGCCAAAACCTTTTCAAAATTTTTTACTTTTCCAAGGATGATATATACCAAGTTAGAGCTTCATAGCACAAAAACTTTTCAAGTTATCGCGTTTACAAGGAATTCTTAGAGTGAATACATATCTCGTGACCTTGACCTTTGACCTTGAAAGTGAACGTGTCAAAATCGTTCCCCGAGGTATGAGTAGTAAGGTATGAATAAGAGTTCTGGAAAGGCGGCGGCGATGGAAACTTCACAAAAACTAATAGCAGCCCTGTCCTTAGAGGTACCAAATGTCCCGTTGAAACTTATACCTTATTTTTTGTTTGAGATTTTACAGTTTACCAGTTTGTAAATTCACACCACCGTTAAAGTAACACTCTCCACGTACCCTGTAGTTCGGTAGCTGGGTCATCAACGGCCACGTCTCCTCAGTTGGGGTACCCAGCAGTCACACAAAGGTCAAGGTCAAATATCGGAATTATTTCACGATTATTGAGAGATGAAGCATAAAGGTACATTATTTCTTCGACTGCACCGTGAGTCTCAAATATACCTTGAAGACAACCAGCGGGTTCATAGATTACAATTAAATTTTAGATTTTTTATTAGCATATGAAAATTTATATATGACCATATTTGATAAAACGAGGAGCAACACTAGTGACACAACTCTCACGGTCACCAGGTACCCACCCCACCACACAACAATTAGATATTGAGTCAAATTCTGGCTTAATAGAAGGATACTTGAATATTCTCTTCAACTGATCTTCATCATCATTCCCAGGAAACAGAGGTCTCCCAGCATTGGCAAGTTCTGAAACAGACATTTTTGCAAAATATCAAAAAAATGTATTTATTTAATTATGGGAATGTGTTAGAAATGGTTTATAACATGGTAACGATTTAAACTTTGGTTTATTTGAAAAACCTGTGAATTCAAAAGTTCTCCTGGTCTAAATGACAGTCTTCATATTTTTAAGATTTAAAAGAACCTGCAACTCGGCATTTACAAAACTGATTACTGATAACTGATTTGTTATATGTTGAGAAACCATTAAAACTCGACAGAGATTGTAAACATTTCCAGTCAGAAAACCCTCCAACCTGTATTGTTTATTTAAATGATCTTCTGGTCTTCATATTTTTAAGATTAAATGAACCTGCACCTCTGCATTTAAAAACCTGATTAAATTGATAATTGATCTGTTATATGTCATATGTTGTGAAACATTTCCAGTCAGAAAGCCTCAGACCCTCGGAGTGTCCCTCCTCCTAGGTTTTACAATCTCTGTTCAGACCTCATGATAGTGGTTTCTCCTATACTGAGTTACAGTGTACCTGCAAATATACAGCCGGCGGACCACATGTCTATTGAAGTGGAATACATCTTGGCCCCGAAGAGGACATCAGGCGGACGATACCATAACGTAACAACCTAGGACAGGGGAGATAAGTCAGAGTTGTCATGAGATGGATTAATTGCTCATGGTCCATTCAGAAATATGCCAAATTACATCAGTATGTGTCTTATTGTGAGTCTTACAATACTGTTACATCAGCTAAATGGCTATGCACAGAGGGTATTTTTCCAGTCAATGAAATGTTTCTATACATGATGCCAGGAGCAAAATATATCTTATAGTTTGACATGACTGTTTCTTGGATGAAAAACCTTTTTTTTAGTGTAACAGAGTTTTAGTTTGTGAGTTTCTTGGAACATAAAGCTTTGAGTGGTAACAGAGCTTGAAATGAGAGATTTAATGATGTAAATCTTTTAAATGTGTAAAAGAGTTTGACATGACAGTTTCTTGGCTTATAAGTTATTTGACTGCAACAGAATTTGAAGAATATATTTGTTTAACTATAGATCATCCTACTACATCAGCGGATATGTCTCCGCTAATACTACAACCTATCCCCTGATATCCTCCTATGGTCTTCTGTCGTATCGCTGACGCGTGGTTGCTCAGTGCTATTTATAGCCTGTCTGTTTTCAGTCAAACTATTTCGAACTCCATACACTGTTGTCTAGTGATGTCGTACGTGGAAATCTAAGAGCGCAGTTTAGAGTTTAGCGGGAGACTGCAATAAGAATCCGATTTATTATCTCATAGCACTCCTATTGGTTAATTTGAATCACGAGGTGAGCACGCGGAGCGAAGCCATGAAACTAGTTTGCCGCTATCGCTGAAAGAGCATCATTTGATTGGCTTGCTATATATAGCGATACGACAGAAGACCATAGGAGGATATCAGGGGATAGGTTGTAGCATTAGCGGAGACATATCCGCTGATGTAGCAGGATGACTATAGATAGGAAACAACTATGATTGGCTTATTTAGTTCTTACCTCAGCTGAGTAGAATCGGACGGGGATACCAAACGCTCTAGCTAGACCAAAATCTGCCAGTTTCAGCTCTCCATTCTGCAACGTAAATTCTAAACATAGAAATACAGCTCTTTTCTATCTAATAATGGTTCATTATCAAACTTACAAGTCACAAATAATTGGGTACAGGGCAGTCTCAAATTTCTGACTTCGAGGAACTTTACTAAGAGGCCAACCTGTTGCTACTACAACAATGGACAACATACAGATTTTTTTCTGAAACAATGCTTTCTTTGCAAAAGTGATACATGCAATTATGATTTTTATGTCACTATTTATGTTTTAGTATCTCACCTTGTTGATGAGCAGATTCTGAGGTTTGAGATCTCGATGCAGAACATTGTTGGTGTGACAGAATGCACATATGAATAATATGTCACTGTTTATGTTTAAGTATCTCACCTTGTTGATGAGCAGGTTCTGAGGTTTGAGATCTCGATGCAGAACATTGTTGGTGTGACAGAATGCACATATGAATAATATGTCACTGTTTATGTTTAAGTATCTCACCTTGTTGATGAGCAGGTTCTGAGGTTTGAGATCTCTATGCAGAACATGGTTGGTGTGACAGAATGCACATATGAATAATATGTCACTGTTTATGTTTAAGTATCTCACCTTGTTGATGAGCAGGTTCTGAGGTTTGAGATCTAGATGCAGAACATTGTTGGTGTGACAGAATGCACATATGAATAATATGTCACTGTTTATGTTTAAGTATCTCACCTTGTGGATGAGCAGATTCTGCGGTTTGAGATCTCGATGCAGAACATTGTTGGTGTGACAGAATGCACATATGAATAATATGTCATTGTTTATGTTTAAGTAACTCACCTTGTTGATGAGCAGGTTCTGAGGTTTGAGATCTCGATGCAGAACATTGTTGGTGTGACAGAATGCACATATGAATAATATGTCACTGTTTATGTTTAAGTATCTCACCTTGTTGATGAGCAGATTCTGAGGTTTGAGATCTCGATGCAGAACATTGTTGGTGTGACAGAATGCACATATGAATAATATGTCACTGTTTATGTTTAGGTAACTCACCTTGTTGATGAGCAGGTTCTGAGGTTTGAGATCTCGATGCAGAACATTGTTGGTGTGACAGAATGCACATATGAATAATATGTCACTGTTTATGTTTAAGTATCTCACCTTGTTGATGAGCAGGTTCTGCGGTTTGAGATCTCGATGCAGAACATTGTTGGTGTGACAGAATGCACATATGAATAATATGTCACTGTTTATGTTTAAGTATCTCACCTTGTTGATGAGCAGGTTCTGCGGTTTGAGATCTCGATGCAGAACATTGTTGGTGTGACAGAATGCACATATGAATAATATGTCACTGTTTATGTTTAAGTATCTCACCTTGTTGATGAGCAGGTTCTGAGGTTTGAGATCTCGATGCAGAACATTGTTGGTGTGACAGAATGCACATATGAATAATATGTCACTGTTTATGTTTAAGTATCTCACCTTGTTGATGAGCAGGTTCTGAGGTTTGAGATCTCGATGCAGAACATTGTTGGTGTGACAGAATGCACATATGAATAATATGTCACTGTTTATGTTTAAGTAACTCACCTTGTTGATGAGCAGATTCTGAGGTTTGAGATCTCGATGCAGAACATTGTTGGTGTGACAGAATGCACATATGAATAATATGTCACTGTTTATGTTTAAGTAACTCACCTTGTTGATGAGCAGATTCTGAGGTTTGAGATCTCGATGCAGAACATTGTTGGTGTGACAGAATGCACATATGAATAATATGTCACTGTTTATGTTTAAGTAACTCACCTTGTTGTTGAGCAGGTTCTGAGGTTTGAGATCTCGATGCAGAACACTGTTGGTGTGACAGAATGCACATATGAATAATATGTCACTGTTTATGTTTAAGTATCTCACCTTGTTGATGAGCAGGTTCTGAGGTTTGAGATCTCGATGCAGAACATTGTTGGTGTGACAGAATGCACATATGAATAATATGTCACTGTTTATGTTTAAGTATCTCACCTTGTTGATGGGCAGGTTCTGCGGTTTGAGATCTCGATGCAGAACATTGTTGGTGTGACAGAATGCACATATGAATAATATGTCACTGTTTATGTTTAAGTATCTCACCTTGTTGATGAGCAGGTTCTGAGGTTTGAGATCTCGATGCAGAACATTGTTGGTGTGACAGAATGCACATATGAATAATATGTCATTGTTTATGTTTAAGTATCTCACCTTGTTGATGAGCAGGTTCTGAGGTTTGAGATCTCGATGCAGAACACTGTTGGTGTGACAGAATGCACATATGAATAATATGTCACTGTTTATGTTTAAGTATCTCACCTTGTTGATGAGCAGGTTCTGAGGTTTGAGATCTCGATGCAGAACATTGTTGGTGTGACAGAATGCACATATGAATAATATGTCACTGTTTATGTTTAAGTATCTCACCTTGTTGATGAGCAGGTTCTGAGGTTTGAGATCTCGATGCAGAACATTGTTGGTGTGACAGAATGCACATATGAAAAATATGTCACTGTTTATGTTTAAGTATCTCACCTTGTGGATGAGCAGATTCTGCGGTTTGAGATCTCGATGCAGAACATTGTTGGTGTGACAGAATGCACATATGAATAATATGTCATTGTTTATGTTTAAGTAACTCACCTTGTTGATGAGCAGGTTCTGAGGTTTGAGATCTCGATGCAGAACATTGTTGGTGTGACAGAATGCACATATGAATAATATGTCACTGTTTATGTTTAAGTATCTCACCTTGTTGATGAGCAGATTCTGAGGTTTGAGATCTCGATGCAGAACATTGTTGGTGTGACAGAATGCACATATGAATAATATGTCACTGTTTATGTTTAGGTAACTCACCTTGTTGATGAGCAGGTTCTGAGGTTTGAGATCTCGATGCAGAACATTGTTGGTGTGACAGAATGCACATATGAATAATATGTCACTGTTTATGTTTAAGTATCTCACCTTGTTGATGAGCAGGTTCTGCGGTTTGAGATCTCGATGCAGAACATTGTTGGTGTGACAGAATGCACATATGAATAATATGTCACTGTTTATGTTTAAGTATCTCACCTTGTTGATGAGCAGGTTCTGAGGTTTGAGATCTCGATGCAGAACATTGTTGGTGTGACAGAATGCACATATGAATAATATGTCACTGTTTATGTTTAAGTATCTCACCTTGTTGATGAGCAGGTTCTGAGGTTTGAGATCTCGATGCAGAACATTGTTGGTGTGACAGAATGCACATATGAATAATATGTCACTGTTTATGTTTAAGTATCTCACCTTGTTGATGAGCAGGTTCTGAGGTTTGAGATCTCGATGCAGAACATTGTTGGTGTGACAGAATGCACATATGAATAATATGTCACTGTTTATGTTTAAGTAACTCACCTTGTTGATGAGCAGATTCTGAGGTTTGAGATCTCGATGCAGAACATTGTTGGTGTGACAGAATGCACATATGAATAATATGTCACTGTTTATGTTTAAGTAACTCACCTTGTTGATGAGCAGATTCTGAGGTTTGAGATCTCGATGCAGAACACTGTTGGTGTGACAGAATGCACATATGAATAATATGTCACTGTTTATGTTTAAGTATCTCACCTTGTTGATGAGCAGGTTCTGAGGTTTGAGATCTCGATGCAGAACATTGTTGGTGTGACAGAATGCACATATGAAAAATATGTCACTGTTTATGTTTAAGTATCTCACCTTGTTGATGAGCAGGTTCTGCGGTTTGAGATCTCGATGCAGAACATTGTTGGTGTGACAGAATGCACATATGAATAATATGTCACTGTTTATGTTTAAGTATCTCACCTTGTTGATGGGCAGGTTCTGAGGTTTGAGATCTCGATGCAGAACATTGTTGGTGTGACAGAATGCACATATGAATAATATGTCACTGTTTATGTTTAAGTATCTCACCTTGTTGATGAGCAGGTTCTGAGGTTTGAGATCTCGATGCAGAACATTGTTGGTGTGACAGAATGCACATATGAATAATATGTCATTGTTTATGTTTAAGTATCTCACCTTGTTGATGAGCAGGTTCTGAGGTTTGAGATCTCGATGCAGAACACTGTTGGTGTGACAGAATGCACATATGAATAATATGTCACTGTTTATGTTTAAGTATCTCACCTTGTTGATGAGCAGGTTCTGAGGTTTGAGATCTCGATGCAGAACATTGTTGGTGTGACAGAATGCACATATGAATAATATGTCACTGTTTATGTTTAAGTATCTCACCTTGTTGATGAGCAGGTTCTGAGGTTTGAGATCTCGATGCAGAACATTGTTGGTGTGACAGAATGCACATATGAATAATATGTCACTGTTTATGTTTAAGTATCTCACCTTGTTGATGAGCAGATTCTGAGGTTTGAGATCTCGATGCAGAACATTGTTGGTGTGACAGAATGCACATATGAATAATATGTCACTGTTTATGTTTAAGTATCTCACCTTGTTGATGAGCAGGTTCTGAGGTTTGAGATCTCGATGCAGAACATTGTTGGTGTGACAGAATGCACATATGAATAATATGTCACTGTTTATGTTTAAGTATCTCACCTTGTTGATGAGCAGGTTCTGAGGTTTGAGATCTCGATGCAGAACATTGTTGGTGTGACAGAATGCACATATGAATAATATGTCACTGTTTATGTTTAAGTATCTCACCTTGTTGATGAGCAGGTTCTGAGGTTTAAGATCTCGATGCAGAACATTGTTGGTGTGACAGAATGCACATATGAATAATATGTCACTGTTTATGTTTAAGTAACTCACCTTGTTGATGAGCAGATTCTGAGGTTTGAGATCTCGATGCAGAACACTGTTGGTGTGACAGAATGCACATATGAATAATATGTCACTGTTTATGTTTAAGTATCTCACCTTGTTGATGAGCAGGTTCTGAGGTTTGAGATCTCGATGCAGAACACTGTTGGTGTGACAGAATGCACATATGAAAAATATGTCACTGTTTATGTTTAATTATCTCACCTTGTTGATGAGCAGGTTCTGCGGTTTGAGATCTCGATGCAGAACATTGTTGGTGTGACAGAATGCACATATGAATAATATGTCACTGTTTATGTTTAAGTATCTCACCTTGTTGATGGGCAGGTTCTGAGGTTTGAGATCTCGATGCAGAACATTGTTGGTGTGACAGAATGCACATATGAATAATATGTCACTGTTTATGTTTAAGTATCTCACCTTGTTGATGAGCAGGTTCTGAGGTTTGAGATCTCGATGCAGAACATTGTTGGTGTGACAGAATGCACATATGAATAATATGTCATTGTTTATGTTTAAGTATCTCACCTTGTTGATGAGCAGGTTCTGAGGTTTGAGATCTCGATGCAGAACATTGTTGGTGTGACAGAATGCACATATGAATAATATGTCATTGTTTATGTTTAAGTATCTCACCTTGTTGATGAGCAGGTTCTGAGGTTTGAGATCTCGATGCAGAACACTGTTGGTGTGACAGAATGCACATATGAATAATATGTCACTGTTTATGTTTAAGTATCTCACCTTGTTGATGAGCAGGTTCTGAGGTTTGAGATCTCGATGCAGAACATTGTTGGTGTGACAGAATGCACATATGAATAATATGTCACTGTTTATGTTTAAGTATCTCACCTTGTTGATGAGCAGGTTCTGAGGTTTGAGATCTCGATGCAGAACATTGTTGGTGTGACAGAATGCACATATGAATAATATGTCACTGTTTATGTTTAAGTATCTCACCTTGTTGATGAGCAGATTCTGAGGTTTGAGATCTCGATGCAGAACATTGTTGGTGTGACAGAATGCACATATGAATAATATGTCACTGTTTATGTTTAAGTATCTCACCTTGTTGATGAGCAGGTTCTGAGGTTTGAGATCTCGATGCAGAACATTGTTGGTGTGACAGAATGCACATATGAATAATATGTCACTGTTTATGTTTAAGTATCTCACCTTGTTGATGAGCAGGTTCTGAGGTTTGAGATCTCGATGCAGAACATTGTTGGTGTGACAGAATGCACATATGAATAATATGTCACTGTTTATGTTTAAGTATCTCACCTTGTTGATGAGCAGGTTCTGAGGTTTGAGATCTCGATGCAGAACATTGTTGGTGTGACAGAATGCACATATGAATAATATGTCACTGTTTATGTTTAAGTATCTCACCTTGTTGATGAGCAGGTTCTGAGGTTTGAGATCTCGATGCAGAACATTGTTGGTGTGACAGAATGCACATATGAATAATATGTCACTGTTTATGTTTAAGTATCTCACCTTGTTGATGAGCAGGTTCTGAGGTTTAAGATCTCGATGCAGAACATTGTTGGTGTGACAGAATGCACATATGAATAATATGTCACTGTTTATGTTTAAGTATCTCACCTTGTTGATGAGCAGGTTCTGAGGTTTGAGATCTCGATGCAGAACATTGTTGGTGTGACAGAATGCACATATGAATAATATGTCACTGTTTATGTTTAAGTATCTCATCTTGTTGATGAGCAGGTTCTGAGGTTTGAGATCTCGATGCAGAACATTGTTGGTGCACATATGAATAATATGTCACTGTTTATGTTTAAGTATCTCACCTTGTTGATGAGCAGGTTCTGAGGTTTGAGATCTCGATGCAGAACATTGTTGGTGTGACAGAATGCACATATGAATAATATGTCACTGTTTATGTTTAAGTATCTCACCTTGTTGATGAGCAGGTTCTGAGGTTTGAGATCTCGATGCAGAACATTGTTGGTGTGACAGAATGCACATATGAATAATATGTCACTGTTTATGTTTAAGTATCTCACCTTGTTGATGAGCAGATTCTGAGGTTTGAGATCTCGATGCAGAACATTGTTGGTGTGACAGAATGCACATATGAATAATATGTCACTGTTTATGTTTAAGTATCTCACCTTGTTGATGAGCAGGTTCTGAGGTTTGAGATCTCGATGCAGAACATTGTTGGTGTGACAGAATGCACATATGAATAATATGTCACTGTTTATGTTTAAGTATCTCACCTTGTTGATGAGCAGGTTCTGAGGTTTGAGATCTCGATGCAGAACATTGTTGGTGTGACAGAATGCACATATGAATAATATGTCACTGTTTATGTTTAAGTATCTCACCTTGTTGATGAGCAGGTTCTGAGGTTTAAGATCTCGATGCAGAACATTGTTGGTGTGACAGAATGCACATATGAATAATATGTCACTGTTTATGTTTAAGTAACTCACCTTGTTGATGAGCAGATTCTGAGGTTTGAGATCTCGATGCAGAACACTGTTGGTGTGACAGAATGCACATATGAATAATATGTCACTGTTTATGTTTAAGTATCTCACCTTGTTGATGAGCAGGTTCTGAGGTTTGAGATCTCGATGCAGAACATTGTTGGTGTGACAGAATGCACATATGAAAAATATGTCACTGTTTATGTTTAAGTATCTCACCTTGTTGATGAGCAGGTTCTGCGGTTTGAGATCTCGATGCAGAACATTGTTGGTGTGACAGAATGCACATATGAATAATATGTCACTGTTTATGTTTAAGTATCTCACCTTGTTGATGGGCAGGTTCTGAGGTTTGAGATCTCGATGCAGAACATTGTTGGTGTGACAGAATGCACATATGAATAATATGTCACTGTTTATGTTTAAGTATCTCACCTTGTTGATGAGCAGGTTCTGAGGTTTGAGATCTCGATGCAGAACATTGTTGGTGTGACAGAATGCACATATGAATAATATGTCATTGTTTATGTTTAAGTATCTCACCTTGTTGATGAGCAGGTTCTGAGGTTTGAGATCTCGATGCAGAACACTGTTGGTGTGACAGAATGCACATATGAATAATATGTCACTGTTTATGTTTAAGTATCTCACCTTGTTGATGAGCAGGTTCTGAGGTTTGAGATCTCGATGCAGAACATTGTTGGTGTGACAGAATGCACATATGAATAATATGTCACTGTTTATGTTTAAGTATCTCACCTTGTTGATGAGCAGATTCTGAGGTTTGAGATCTCGATGCAGAACATTGTTGGTGTGACAGAATGCACATATGAATAATATGTCACTGTTTATGTTTAAGTATCTCACCTTGTTGATGAGCAGATTCTGAGGTTTGAGATCTCGATGCAGAACATTGTTGGTGTGACAGAATGCACATATGAATAATATGTCACTGTTTATGTTTAAGTATCTCACCTTGTTGATGAGCAGGTTCTGAGGTTTGAGATCTCGATGCAGAACATTGTTGGTGTGACAGAATGCACATATGAATAATATGTCACTGTTTATGTTTAAGTATCTCACCTTGTTGATGAGCAGATTCTGAGGTTTGAGATCTCGATGCAGAACATTGTTGGTGTGACAGAATGCACATATGAATAATATGTCACTGTTTATGTTTAAGTATCTCACCTTGTTGATGAGCAGGTTCTGAGGTTTGAGATCTCGATGCAGAACATTGTTGGTGTGACAGAATGCACATATGAATAATATGTCACTGTTTATGTTTAAGTATCTCACCTTGTTGATGAGCAGGTTCTGAGGTTTGAGATCTCGATGCAGAACATTGTTGGTGTGACAGAATGCACATATGAATAATATGTCACTGTTTATGTTTAAGTATCTCACCTTGTTGATGAGCAGGTTCTGAGGTTTAAGATCTCGATGCAGAACATTGTTGGTGTGACAGAATGCACATATGAATAATATGTCACTGTTTATGTTTAAGTATCTCACCTTGTTGATGAGCAGGTTCTGAGGTTTGAGATCTCGATGCAGAACATTGTTGGTGTGACAGAATGCACATATGAATAATATGTCACTGTTTATGTTTAAGTATCTCATCTTGTTGATGAGCAGGTTCTGAGGTTTGAGATCTCGATGCAGAACATTGTTGGTGCACATATGAATAATATGTCACTGTTTATGTTTAAGTATCTCACCTTGTTGATGAGCAGGTTCTGAGGTTTGAGATCTCGATGCAGAACATTGTTGGTGCAACAGAATGCACATATGAATAATATGTCACTGTTTATGTTTAAGTAACTCACCTTGTTGATGAGCAGGTTCTGAGGTTTGAGATCTCGATGCAGAACATTGTTGGTGTGACAGAATGCACATATGAATAATATGTCACTGTTTATGTTTAAGTATCTCACCTTGTTGATGAGCAGATTCTGCGGTTTGAGATCTCGATGCAGAACATTGTTGGTGCGACAGAATGCACATATGAATAATATGTCACTGTTTATGTTTTAGTATCTCACCTTGTTGATGAGCAGGTTCTGAGGTTTGAGATCTCGATGCAGAACATTGTTGGTGTGACAGAATGCACATATGAATAATATGTCACTGTTTATGTTTAAGTATCTCACCTTGTTGATGAGCAGGTTCTGAGGTTTGAGATCTCGATGCAGAACATTGTTGGTGTGACAGAATGCACATATGAATAATATGTCACTGTTTATGTTTAAGTATCTCACCTTGTTGATGAGCAGGTTCTGAGGTTAGAGATCTCGATGCAGAACATTGTTGGTGTGACAGAATGCACATATGAATAATATGTCACTGTTTATGTTTAAGTATCTCACCTTGTTGATGAGCAGGTTCTGAGGTTTGAGATCTCGATGCAGAACATTGTTGGTGTGACAGAATGCACATATGAATAATATGTCACTGTTTATGTTTAAGTATCTCACCTTGTTGATGAGCAGGTTCTGAGGTTAGAGATCTCGATGCAGAACATTGTTGGTGTGACAGAATGCACATATGAATAATATGTCACTGTTTATGTTTAGGTATCTCACCTTGTTGATGAGCAGGTTCTGAGGTTTGAGATCTCGATGCAGAACATTGTTGGTGTGACAGAATGCACATATGAATAATATGTCACTGTTTATGTTTAAGTATCTCACCTTGTTGATGAGCAGGTTCTGAGGTTTGAGATCTCGATGCAGAACATTGTTGGTGTGACAGAATGCACATATGAATAATATGTCACTGTTTATGTTTAGGTATCTCACCTTGTTGATGGGCAGGTTCTGAGGTATGAGATCTAGATGCAGAACATTGTTGGTGTGACAGAATGCACATATGAATAATATGTCACTGTTTATGTTTAAGTATCTCACCTTGTTGATGAGCAGATTCTGCGGTTTGAGATCTCGATGCAGAACATTGTTGGTGTGACAGAATGCACATATGAATAATATGTCACTGTTTATGTTTAAGTATCTCACCTTGTTGATGAGCAGATTCTGCGGTTTGAGATCTCGATGCAGAACATTGTTGGTGTGACAGAATGCACATATGAATAATATGTCACTGTTTATGTTTAGGTATCTCACCTTGTTGATGGGCAGGTTCTGAGGTATGAGATCTAGATGCAGAACATTGTTGGTGTGACAGAATGCACATATGAATAATATGTCACTGTTTATGTTTAAGTATCTCACCTTGTTGATGAGCAGATTCTGCGGTTTGAGATCTCGATGCAGAACATTGTTGGTGTGACAGAATGCACATATGAATAATATGTCACTGTTTATGTTTAAGTATCTCACCTTGTTGATGAGCAGGTTCTGAGGTTTGAGATCTCGATGCAGAACATTGTTGGTGTGACAGAATGCACATATGAATAATATGTCACTGTTTATGTTTAAGTATCTCACCTTGTTGATGAGCAGGTTCTGAGGTTTGAGATCTCGATGCAGAACATTGTTGGTGTGACAGAATGCACATATGAATAATATGTCACTGTTTATGTTTAAGTATCTCACCTTGTTGATGAGCAGGTTCTGAGGTTTGAGATCTCGATGCAGAACATTGTTGGTGTGACAGAATGCACATATGAATAATATGTCACTGTTTATGTTTAAGTATCTCACCTTGTTGATGAGCAGGTTCTGCGGTTTGAGATCTCGATGCAGAACATTGTTGGTGTGACAGAATGCACATATGAATAATATGTCACTGTTTATGTTTAAGTATCTCACCTTGTTGATGAGCAGGTTCTGAGGTTTGAGATCTCGATGCAGAACATTGTTGGTGTGACAGAATGCACATATGAAATATATGTCACTGTTTATGTTTAGTATCTCACCTTGTTGATGAGCAGGTTCTGAGGTTTGAGATCTCGATGCAGAACATTGTTGGTGTGACAGAATGCCAAACCCCTGAGTAGTTGGTACAGAAACGACTGAAAATATAAACAGTGTTTTGGATCTATTTTTCTTCTAAAATACTTTTTTATTTTTTTCCTTACACATGGTGAAACATCACATAAATCTTGTTTCTTAAAGAAGTAGAAATTAAGAAGATACAGGAATAACTGAAAATATAAATAGCATTTGGAGTTTTCAGTTTTGCCTTGCTTTTATGTGATAAAGTTGCTCACACAGATGACAAAACATTTAACTTCAACGCATTTAAAAAAAGTTTGTCTGAATAGTGAATACACAAATAGTGTGTGCACATGTATAAGGATTTGGTTTTTCCTCCTCTGCCTTATTTCTATGTGATGTAATTTCTCAGTTATGGTCAAAATGTTTCTTGAAGAAGCTGCGATAGAGAACATCTGACTTCAATGATAGTGTGGGTATTAGGAAAAATCTTTGCTGTGCCATTTTCAACATAATTTAAACATTGTGAACAATTTAAACAATTCAATTTAAATATGTATAACTTGTAACAGAATTGACATTCGTCCATTAACAAATTATGTTTGTGTGCAAATTGTCAGACAAATGATTTGCACTGATTCACCTACTTGCTGCTACTTCACCATAAGTAATTGAATATTATATTATACCATTTGGTGTATTTTCAGTATTTTTCTTGCAAATAACTACAACAGGAAATCAAAACAAACAGAAATGACAATGATCTCCTATCAGAACAATTCATTAAAGTGACATTAACGACGTAATTGATGAAATCATGTCAAATCATATCTGAGGTCTGTGTCAAAACATTCTGTTGCTAAACTCAGAGTTCTTTGAGTCAGTGTACAGAAATGTTTTGACAAGATTATGATTATTACTTACAAATTTGATAGAAGTATATCAACAATTCTTACCTTGACTGTGTCTGGGTCAATTTCTCCATTACAGCTGTCAAAGTACTTCTTAAGGTCCTGATCGCAGTATTCAAACACCAGGGTGAGCTTCTTCTCGCTGTGTAACACGTCATGCAGTCTAGACAAGTTGAAAAAAGCTCATTTTATAACCAAATAAACGCATATCCATACTCCAATGAATCAATTTTTATTATTTCCATATTAAGACAAAAAGGAGATAGGTTGATTCACAGAAACTTCCCTGATGATTTGCATGATTTGAAAAAAAATATGATACTTAGTATTGTAAAAATTGAAAAATATGACTGATTCTTAAACTGTCTATCCACATTTTGAAAAGTAACAAACATATTGCAGAAATTGTATGTACTTTAGAATCAGCTATTTATCAAAAGTGTCTGTTGTTCATGCGTCCTTAGGTGTGATTGATTCTTGGACAGTTTGACCTTATATCTGAAACTCAATGATTTATTACATCAGTTTACCTGACAATGTTTTTGTGTTTCAGTTCCTTCAGGAGACAAATTTCACGTAGAGCTGAACTTGGCACACCCTGTTAAACAATAACAAATCAGATACTATTTATCCACAATTGTAATGTCAATGAAATGCTTCCAATATTTAAATTTTGATAATTACATTATTACAATACTTGAAAATATTGCAGTAAGTAATACCCCGGTAAGTAAAAAGTGGATTGTATCATCATCATGAGGTATTGTATCAGTCTCAGGCAGGGATGCATCAGTGTATCTTCTTGGTACAGTTCACGATATGATATGATATGATACGATACGATACACAATAAAACAACAAATTTGTGATACTTATTTTGCTGACTATTGTTCAAAATTGTTGTGGATATAACATTAAGAAATCCAAAGTTAGTTAAAACCTCATTAAGATAGCATTTCCATTCATGTTAAAGTCGTGGTTAAAAAAGCTAAGATCATTTAATTATTTCACAAAAAATGCTTGGTTTTGTTTCTAAAGGTTGGTTACTCAAATAATGTCTCATTGTTTCTTGTATCCCTAGTCTCAGGTAAATCTAGTAGCAGCTATGAAGTCTCTTATGATGAAACAGAAAACATATAGGATGAGAAATATATTAAAAGTTTGCTTACCTCGTCATCATCATCCAAACGAACTCGCTTCAACGCCACTATCTCATGAGTTTCTCTATTCTTTGCCTTGAAAACAGTTCCATAAGTCCCTGTTGATTACATTTTAAAATTATGCAGTTACAAAACACTCTTGTGTAATATACACAATTTTCTA
Organism: Steromphala cineraria; assembly: GCA_916613615.1. NCBI lineage: Eukaryota > Metazoa > Mollusca > Gastropoda > Trochida > Trochidae > Steromphala > Steromphala cineraria. Next base: position 39,889,123 of record OU744737.1, read on the forward strand.
AGCATTTTATTTTCCAAGACCATTGCAATATATATATTGTCTTTATAGCACTCATTTGTTACTTTTGATAATCTTATTCAAATGTTAGATCCTATTAATAATCTTATTCAAATGTTAGATCCTATTAATAATCTTATTCAAATGTTAGATCCTATTAATAATCTTATTCAAATGTTAGATCCTATTAATAATCTTATTCAAATGTTAGATCCTATTAATAATCTTAGGTTGGTGATATACCTGCTGAGTCCAGGGAACAGAAACAAACAAAAAATAAAAGAAGATAGCACCAGAAAGAAATTTTTGATAATGAAGAGAAATTATTCATGAAGCTGTGAAAAGGAAAACATTGAAAAGGGACAAAATATATTCCACCAAATACATTGAATATAGAAATAAGGTAATCGCATAAGGAGGCTGCATTATGCAAATACAAAGTAAAATCTCTTTCTTGTGAGCCTACCTTCTCCAATTTTTTCCAATTTCTCATATTTCTGCATTGTTTTGACACGAACGTCAGACAGCCGGAAGTGATTAAAACCCGGACACATAATTCAATAATCCAAATTGAGGATTTAAAGTTTGATACGGAAAATGTTTCGGGAAATAAGTGAAGTATACACGAATGTATTCCATTTAAATAATTCACTTTTGACTATATATGTGTAGACTTAAATTCAAAATATTTACGGTCTTTGCGAACTATACCAAAAAATATTTTAGATAGAAATTTTATTCCGTTTTATTGCAATATATGTTCTTTTGTGGGGAAGAAATAGGTTACCTCCCCTTGTGTTTACAAAACATGGCTGCCAAATGAGGGACTCCTGAAAGAGTATCAACTGATAAGCTGGTTTATGTCGATCAGAGCTCGCTCAACTTAACAAGGAACATGGATAACGCCAACTCAAAAATAATCTTATATTTAGGTAATAAATTAAGGAAATGAACGACTCTCCACTATCTTATTCATCGTCGAGTACTTGTTTTTCGGACGGACTTGGTTTTCGGACGGTTGACACTCACGTAGATTCTCGCGCTATTTTTAGCGCTTTTACGTCATCAATGCTTGTTAGGATAGAGCAATGTTCCCCACTGGAGCTCTAAACTAAAATCTTCATGTTGAGACACACAATATTATAAATATCACCAACAAGTTGATTTTATGCTAAAAACTGTCTGTTTGCCTTCCCTATCTTTGACATCTTATGTAAAGATCCAAAATATGGTAACCAACAGCAGTCATACTGTCACCCGATAGATCGTCTGCTTCCTTACACTCCAGTAAACGTGGTCACGTGACATAGGGAACAAGTTTAGCCGCAATAAAAAGTTGTGACAATGTCCACAAGATGTGTTTCTTAGCACTGTTAGTGTAAAATTGCATGATTTATTTTTCAGGGAACATTAATTCGTAATGCTGACTGATAATGGATAAAATATTTTCAGCAACTCAAAAACACTTTTCATTTGCAAATATTAATTCGCAACAATGAGATTTGTACATAAAATTGACATCACTAATTCTGATCACTCTGTCACCTCCCAAGGAAGCTTTGGATGTCACACAACTGTGTCTAATTTTTCCAATAGCCTAAATGTTTCAAATCTCAAGGAGTCTTTACAAGTTTTTGTTACTTTTGTACCTTCTCTGCAAATTGCATTATTTTCTTCCGAATCATTTTTCAAACACCCAACAACAGTTGAATATTACAATGATAAGGGAAAAACCTGCCGTGTTCCTGATAAAAAAAAATTCACCAACGTCAAAATTTCTTTAGTCAATAAAATGGTTGAGATTCTAGACGCAAATGACAATATTTTCCAAAATCATTTAAAGGAAAAAATAAGAATCTAGCTAACTACTGGCCAGGGTTTCAATAAAAAAAATTTTAAATATTTTTTTCGTAATCAGACGACAATCGTTAACATACGCTAATATGGTTCGATATGCCTTTTAAATTCGTTCCTGAAAATACTTTGAATAAAAAATGCTACCATAGCTATTTTTAAGAGGAATACTTGATTGCAATGTCCATTTGTATTAATTACGCCTAATTTACGAAATGAAATAAATTATTTCGATAAACAAGTGGACATGTGACATGGTGGGCGCAACATCTTATGATAGGAACCCCTTACGTAACTTGGGATAGCCCTTCGCGTATCGACCAATGAGGTGTCCGAAAACCAAGTCCGTTCGCTTTATGCCGGGAATCCCGCACCTGTCACTGAACGAACAAATATGGCGTCATTGCAACTCGTTCTCGAGAGTTTTTCTCTCAGTTCGACAAGATGAAACTCAGATATGCAAGTATTTGATGTTTGTTTGGGGATTCTCTGACTGTGTTTATGTTGACGTGCATCCACGTCTTAACCGTCCGAAAACCAATCACTCGAGGTTATATCCCAGATACTGCAAGCTTCAGAACATTGACATTCCACAATACTAACACAGGTCGGAAACTTCCACAATAATGAGGAAAAGTCCTGTATTCCTTGCTCCCAATTTTATTTGTACATCTAAAAAAAACACCAAAAAATCTATCTAAAATAATTAAATTTAAAACGATGCAGCACACTGTCGGCTTATAAACAAATCGGCGATACAGCAAAACAGGGACATATTGGACGAAACGGCGACACACCCCCAAATAACGGCAAAACAGATTTTCAATGAATTTATAGACCACAATTACTGGACAGAACTCAAAAGCATCATACTGTAAATAAACCCTCTGTGGTTTGCCTTTGTCATTTGTCAACAATGTGCATGCAATGATACTTTGCCTATTGATAAACTCAAACAATACTCCAGCGTATAAAAGTTTGTAGTTTTGGTGTTAAGGAGCGGACTGAAAGTAACTGTTTAACCAACAGAACTCTTCCTTTTATTCTGTAAATTTTTCACTTTCCTTCTGTAACTGTATATCACGAGCTGAAATTTGGTTTTGACTTATTCTAAAGTCAAGTATTTTGTAGCAATATGGAACATTAAAAAGAATTCCATTTATTTGTTAATGTTAATGTGGTTATTGCTTCATTTTTTTTCAGCCAGGCTCATACAGCGTATGTATGGAAACAATTCAAGGTAGATACAAGATATTATTTTAGACTTGACTATTCTTTTGAGAATAACCTCTGACTTGATTTAAGCATTTTTCAGGGCTAGATAAAGAGAAGTGTGAATGAATGCACTGTTAGTTGTGCTGTCAACTATGCCTTTTCAAATGTATTCATTATAAGAGCCCCGGTCTGAATTATTTACGCACACACTATTGATAGAACACAGTCATGGAATAAGCTTCAGTGACAAGCCTTTTCATTATCGAGAATTTAGTTAATGTTTTAGCTTAAAAGTTTTCCTGCTCTGACAGTGTTCAAGTTAAAACAAAAGAAATGACTGGAGCTACCTGGATGACACCTTTTCTCGAAGTGAATTATCTTTAAATGGGGTCATATTGTTTAGAGAATTAATATTCATTTATTCTCTTGATTGACTTATGGTACATACTAATCTGGCATCCAGACCTTAAGCAAAAATAGTCGATTGACGACCAAGCAAATCTTCTTAAGTGTAGCAAGTTTAGATCACTCAGATCTTCTGGGATCCATTTTGTTATGATACATGAATTGTTACAAAATATTGTCAATATTGAAAAATAATACTTCTGAGAATAAATGTTTGTCTAGGTACATACGAAAAAGTTTAAAATATCAAAGTTCAATTTGTTGTTGTTATTATTATTATATAGTTTCTGATATTGTTATCTTTCAGTGTGAAGTGTATCGTAAACCAACATGGCGACTCAGCTCATGTCAAAGATGTGAATCTACTTCTCAGTCTGCTGGAAATAGAGGTAACCAGATAGCTGTCAAAGGACCGGTACTATAATGTTAAATAAAAAATATGATCTCACGAAATAATAAGAATTATTACCCACGTGGTACTTCGTAAAGGGGTTTCATAACAATGTGTTATGACACATATGGGTCATAACACTTTAAAGTGATTTGATTGGCTTGCGGTGAACTTTGACATTCTCCGGACTACTTTATTCATTCATAAAACGAACGTGTTTTCATTCACAACCAAATTCGAATGGAACTGAGTGAGACGGAGTCATTCTTCAAACTTTCAGTTTATTTTTTTAATCTTCCTTACCGAATTGTTAAGAAATAAATCGGAGGACAACAGACCTGCAATAAAACATCTTACTGATATCTCAAGGCTCATAAAAAGACAAAAGGGTTTAAATTCAGCACAATTTGATCACCGAATTTCATTAATTTGATCCATGTCGCGCAAAAATGACACAGACAGACATTGCTTGTTATCAATAGAATATAAAGACAACTGAATATTCTTTAGACAAAATTTCTTCAAAACAAAACGCGTTTGAACAATGATAAGCATCTTAAACTTACTTTGAAGGCGGTTGTTTACACATTTTGACGAAAAGATACAGGCAAATGGCGGCCGCCATGACATGCCGTTGATCAAAGAAAGATAACTCTGACTGTTCTCGCGCAGTGAGATTTTATTTTCACGTACGCTTCGTTCACGACAAAAGTGCTTATTATTTACATTTCACCAGACACTATGAATTAACGTAGGGTAGAATATAGAAATGTGAATATTTAACGTCGTAATAGTATAATAATCGAGGCTGTGACGTGGTTTGATATTCATCCGCCGTTTCGTCTCTTTATAGGCACAATAAAAAGTTGTTTAAAAAAGCAATAAATCGTCTGAAATGTAAGTTGGTAATAAATAGGATACATAACTCGTTCCCCTTTCATATCAAGTTTATGTCCCTCGTGAAATAATTTTGTTTTGTCACTCGCCAAGGCTCGTGACAAAGCAAAATTATTTCACTAGGGACATAAACTTGATATGAAAGGGGAAGCTCGTTAGATATCCTATAATTATTATATGGTGGACGTGTGATCTGTCTTCTGATTGGTCGAGGAAGGTGGTCACCGACAATGATAAAACCTTATGTTGACCGCGGGAAACGTCACGCGAGGTCAACATAACAATCCAATGACCTGGAGCTAAAAAAAGATCGCCACTACTAAGAGTTGCTTCCAAAAAAACTTAAAATAATTGAATAGTTTTCAAAATAACTGAAACTTTCATAAATCATATAATAAAACTGTTGTTGACTTCAGTTGAGGTGAATCCAATGGTTTATTGACCTCGGAAACTTATGTTCACCTCGGCTGTCGCCTCGGTCAACTTAACTGTTCCGAGGTCAGTAAACAATTGGATTCACCTCAACTGAAGTCAATAATTGTATAATGTTACAAGTCGCATGAATTTTGGTTATCTTATGAAGCAGCTATAATGTTTAATAAGCAGATTATTACCCGAGGAATTGTGTCATATGACTTTAACAAAACGAGTGTGAATATTGTATTGCCCAAGTGAGAACGAGGGTTTTTCACAAATATGCACGAGTTTGTAAAATCATTATTTCTTTATTACTGATTCCATCACATTTTATGCTACTGAACCTATCATTATAAAAAAACCTTGTCTACTCTTGATTCTGACCTGATAATTTTGACATTCCTGATGTTAATTATACCCCCGCTACGACGTAGTCGGGGGTATATAGCGCTCCGCGTGTCCGTCCGTGCGTGCGTGCGTGCGTCCGTCCGTCCGCAATCGTTTCCGGAGCATTACTCAAAAACTATACCACTTAGAAACTTAAAATTTGGTATGGAAGTAGCCTATATGGTGCTGTGGTGCCTTTTAGGGGTTTCAGTTCAATGGTCCAAATAATTTTTGAAATTTTGACCAAAAACGGTCCGATTTTTGGACTTTGTCTCGTTTCCGGAGCATAACTGAAAAACTATACCACTTAGAAACTTCAAATTTGGTATGGAAGTAGCCTATATGGTGCTGTGGTGCCTTTTAGGGGTTTCAGCTCAATGGTCCAAATAATTTTTTAAATTTTGACCAAAAACGGTCCGATTTTTGGACTTTGTCTCGTTTCCGGAGCATAACTGAAAATCTATACCACTTAGAAACTTCAAATTTGGTATGGAAGTAGCCTATATGGTGCTGTGGTGCCTTTTAGGGGTTTCAGCTCAATGGTCCAAATAATTTTTTAAATTTTGATCAAAAACGGTCTGATTTTTGGACTTTGTCTCGTTTCCGGAGCATAACTGAAAATCTATACCACTTAGAAACTTCAAATTTGGTATGGAAGTAGCCTATATGGTGCTGTGGTGCCTTTTAGGGGTTTCAGCTCAATGTTCCAAATAATTTTTTGAAATTTTGACAAAAAACGGTCCGTTTTTTGGACTTTGTCTCGTTTCCGGAGCATAACTGAAAAACTATACCACTTAGAAACTTCAAATTTGGTATGGAAGTAGCCTATATGGTGCTGTTGTGCCTTTTAGGGGTTTCAACTTAATGGTCCAAATTATTTTTGAAATTTTGACCAAAAACGGTCAAAAAGTTGTACTTTGTCTTGTTTCCGGAGCATATATAAATACCAAATGACTTGCACACTTCAAATTTGGTATGGAAGTATACAGTCGAACCTCGGATACCCAGACTCCGTATATCCATAAATCTCACCTTACGGACAAAGATTTTTCAAACAATGTGTCTATATTTCTTAAGAAAAATTACCAAGTTAACCGGACGATTTGCTATCCGGACGATTTTCACCTGTAACCAAAACAAGGTTCGACTGTATAGTGCTGTTGTGCCCTTTAGGGGTAATTCCAGGGTTCCCAGAATTTCATTCAAAAACTAAATAGCCGGGGATGTTTTGAAGTGAAATAGTTTTTAGGGTTGCAAGATCATTGTGTTCTAAGTCATAATCATAAATTTTCAAATTAATGTTACGTGAAGGCGAACAAACTCAAGCGGGGGTATGTGAGCCGCGCTCACTTTTGCCTTGTTTGAAATTCTGCTTACTATTCATATCTTTTAATTCTCCAGAAGAACTGAAAAATCTAAAAATCTAAAAAAAGAAATTTTGTGGGGACATATGAATATGATCATTGGGGGATAGAGACAAATATGTCTTAATTTCATTGCCCTATTCCAACTGATTCATCATGTTTGATTACATATTTACAGCTACTTCAAGGATAATTATTTAGTGGAATAATCTAATTATATTTTTGGTAATTATTCATTTCCAGTTATTAGCCTGATATTTTGATATACCTCCTAATACAAACTGTGAAAGACTGATAAGCTACACAGTCAATGACTTTATTTTATAAAACTTTTAACGTTAAATTATCAATCATATAGTTTGCTAGATATACCTGAAAAACAGTGTCTGATAATGACAATAATGTTTTACTGTTCCAGGGATTGGAAAAGACATCTTTGGCAATTGGCTATTTTCAGGGTTTTTGATAAATTTCTTAATTTCAAATGAGCCACTGCCCACTAGATGAATAGTAAACTTCAAAATCTTAATGGGCCATTTTTTCATGCAATGTGAAAAATGGCCCATGGACTCTGCCTTTCCACATCACTGCTGTTCTAAAATGTCTTCATATTTCAGCATCCAGTGGCCCAGCTGATAGTCTCCCAGGTGTCCGCTCACTCTCACCGCTACGGGTCCGGGATCAAATCCCTCATTGTGATGATGGGCCAACTCACTGAAGCCTTTCTCTCACTGCAAGAACAGGCAAGTTTTATTGTCCCTGACAGGTTCACGGAGACAGCAAAGTTTTCTTTTGATTTTCTTTCATTCTTTGTTGTTTTTTCTGTTCGTTCGTTCATTGGTTCGTTCGTTGGTTCGTTGGTTAGTTGGTTGGTTGGTTGGTTGGTTCGTTGGTTCGTTCGTTCGTTTGTTAATTCGTTGGTTGGTTCGTTGGTTCGTTGGTTCGTTCGTTCGTTCGTTCATTTGTTCGTTCGTTCGTTTGTTCGTTCGTTCGTTCGTTCGTTCGTTCGTTCGATAAGACCCCTATAAGTGTAATGTCAGACAAACAACACTTTGGTTTTTATTACAAATTAATAATAATAATAATAATAATAGTCCATTTGTTATGCGCATTCTCCATACATAATGCATGCTCGAAGCGCCCACTGTACATAAGTCACACAGCACAGGGTTGAGAATGTTGTTTATACACTAGAATCAATTGAGAAGGCTTGGTGAAAGAGGTAGGTTTTCAAATGTGATCTGAATGATGAGTAGAGTTGGACAGTTCTGAGATTGTAGGGAAGGTTATTGCAACGTTTGTTATTAATAAATCCAACAAATCAATAATATAAAAACATTTACATAAGTCTTCTTTAAGACAATTCAACTGAAGGGCGGGTCATCCAATAATTCTTTAACTTCTTCCTTCCCTCCAGGATGTACAGATGTCATTCATTCATTCAATCAATCAATCAATCAATCAATCAATCAATCATTCATTCATTCATTCATTCATTCATTCATTCATTCATTCATTCATTCATTTATTCATTTATTCATTTATTCATTTACTCATTCATTTATTCATTCATTCATTCATTCATTCATTCATTCATCACTTTTTTTAACGAAACCCCTGTAAGTGTAATGTCAGGTAAAATAGATCTTTGGTTTTTATAACAAATTGTAACAATGTCGTTTTTAATTAGATCCAACATATCAATAATGTGAAACATAAGTCTTCTTTAAAGACAATTCATCAAATAATTCTTCACTTCTTCCCTCCCTCCAGGGTGTACCGAGAGATGTCATAATATCGCTGATGAGGCAGATTCTTGACCTGTTGATGGACAAGGTGGAAGATCTCAAACTGAACATCGCTATTTCTCCCAACAAACCTGAACCTGTTAAAGCTCCGTTATCCTTGGATGCAACAGATTCAAGCTCTGGAGAGACTTGTCAACAAGAAACAACAACAACAAGTTCTACATTAGGGTCGAGTAGAATCGATAGAGAGAATCATCAATGTAGACTATCTGGCACTTCAGCACAGCCAACAACAAGTTCTACATTAGGGTCGAGTAGAATCGATAGAGAGAATCATCAATGTAGACTATCTGGCACTTCAGCACAGCCAGCAACAAGTTCTACATTAGGGTCGAGTAGAATCGATAGAGAGAATCATCAATGTAGACTATCTGGCACTTCAGCACAGCCAGCAACAAGTTCTACATTAGGGTCGAGTAGAATCGATAGAGAGAATCATCAATGTAGACTATCTGGCACTTCAGCACAGCCAGCAACAAGTTCTACATTAGGGTCGAGTAGAATCGATAGAGAGAATCATCAATGTAGACTATCTGGCACTTCAGCACAGCCAGCAACAAGTTCTACAATAGGGTCGAGTAGAATCGATAGAGAGAATCATCAATGTAGACTATCTGGCACTTCAGCACAGCCAGCAACAAGTTCTACATTAGGGTCGAGTAGAATCGATAGAGAGAATCATCAATGTAGACTATCTGGCACTTCAGCACAGCCAACAACAAGTTCTACATTAGGGTCGAGTAGAATCGATAGAGAGAATCATCAATGTAGACTATCTGGCACTTCAGCACAGCCAGCAACAAGTTCTACATTAGGGTCGAGTAGAATCGATAGAGAGAATCATCAATGTAGACTATCTGGCACTTCAGCACAGCCAGCAACAAGTTCTACATTAGGGTCGAGTAGAATCGATAGAGAGAATCATCAATGTAGACTATCTGGCACTTCAGCACAGCCCGAGGTGTCTGGACAACAATCAACACTGTGTACATTGGGCTCTCCTGGTAGACCCTATAGGGAGTGTCGTAATGGAAGCCATTTTGAACAGACGAGGCAATTTGATCAAGAACCAACATTTCTTTCTACATTTAGTTGTTGTAGATGTAGCAGTTCAACACAGCAAGAAGTATCAGGGGGGTCTGAGTGTGACACATTATGTAGCAGTTCAACAGAACAATAGTTGTGGACAAGTGAAATCTTGTAATTTGGATAAAAGTCCCACTCAAGATACGATTCCTAGTTCGTCAGTTCAATCCAGAAATGAGGATTCATGTGAAATTCAAGAGCAGAAATTTCAGTTATCTATTAAATCTGGAAAGTTGGTCAAAAGTGTAATTCATGATCTTATTACACCAAAAACATCAGGAAACCTGGTTAATGGTACCCTTCAAAGGTCATCAATGTTAGAGATTGATAGAACATCCAAAGCAAGTGCTTTCTTTGATTGTGATCATATAGGGTTTGAATCTAGAGGACAAGTCAAGTCTGATACCGGTAGTCACAGTTGGAACCATCAAGGGGAGATGTCAGAAACAAGAGTTGTCCATTTGCACATGACAGTATCAAATGATGGTGATGATGATGTTGATGATGTCGATTGGTATTTTGACAAAAATGTTCCAAAAGCTGCAGAAACATCTCCAGGTATATCATGTGCCAGTACAAGGTCACTGGAGAATGTTCCTTCAGATAGTGGAGATCTAGTCAGCAGTTTGAGAGACTCTGACCAACACGATGCAGACTTCGACGATTGCTTTGATGGTGAGGACGACTTGATAGAGATCACCTCAGTTGATCAAAGACAGACCAAATATATCAAGCAATTAGACAGAAGTGCAGTTGACTCAAACACACAACATGAAGTCACAAAGACAAAAGAGATGTCAAAGATTGAAGCTGTTAGTTCAAAAATGGATCTGACAAGTCTTAACAAGATGTTGATGGAGGTCCGAAAGAAAAATGGTGGACAGAAAGAGCTGGATTCAAAACTACAATTAAACTATTCAAGTCGTCATATGAATGGGCTAGACAAGAATATGATTCTGTCAAAACCATGTTCTGCTACAATTGCTGGTTTAGATACTTCAAGCAAGATGCCAAAGGATAAAGGAAACTCAAATTTCAGACCCTCTGAACAGAATGTTAAGTTGAGAAAGAAGGAGCAGGAAAGTGCATCAAACGTGTGTACAAAATCAAGATCAGAAAGCTTTGAGAAAATGCTTCAAAACAAACTTGCTGATAAATCGAAGCAAGCCATAAGAGCTTCATTGACTCACAGTAGACACTTCAAGTCATGTGATGACTCACTAGACAATCTGACACTGAGTAACTTGAGTCACAGTAGACACTTCAAGTCAAGTAACCATTCACTAGACAATCTGACACTGAGTAACTTGAGTCACAGTAGACACTTCAAGTCATGTGATGATTCACTAGACAATCGGACACTGAGTAACTTGAGTCACAGTAGACACTTCAAGTCAAGTAACCATTCACTAGACAATCTGACACTGAGTAACTTGAGTCACAGTAGACACTTCAAGTCATGTGATGATTCACTAGACAATCGGACACTGAGTAACTTGAGTCACAGTAGACACTTCAAGTCAAGTAACCATTCACTAGACAATCTGACACTGAGTAACTTGAGTCACAGTAGACACTTCAAGTCATGTGATGATTCACTTGACAATCGGACACTGAGTAACTTGAGTCACAGTAGACACTTTAAGTCATGTGATGATTCACTTAACAATCTGACACTGAGTAACTTGAGTCACAGTAGACACTTCAAGTCATGTGATGATTCACTAGACAATCTGACACTGAGTAACTTGACTCACAGTAGACACTTCAAGTCATGTGATGATTCACTAGACAATCTGACACTGAGTAACTTGACTCACAGTAGACACTTCAAGTCATGTGATGATTCACTAGACAATCTGACACTGAGTAACTTGAGTCACAGTAGACACTTTAAGTCAAGTAACCATTCACTAGACAATCTGACACTGAGTAACTTGAGTCACAGTAGACACTTTAAGTCATGTGATGATTCACTAAACAATCTGACACTGAGTAACTTGAGTCACAGTAGACACTTTAAGTCAAGTAACCATTCACTACACAATCTGACACTGAGTAACTTGAGTCACAGTAGACACTTTAAGTCATGTGATGATTCACTAAACAATCTGACACTGAGTAACTTGAGTCACAGTAGACACTTCAAGTCATGTGATGATTCACTAGACAATCTGACACTGAGTAACTTGACTCACAGTAGACACTTCAAGTCATGTGATGATTCACTAGACAATCTGACTTTGAGTAATTCATCAGAACCAGGGTTGGACTCGGTAAGTGTGGATGAAGCTGGTACGACACCTAGTGAGAGAGACGAAGGCCTTCTGGAACTGTACTCCTCTAAAACAGGTCCAAACTCAGACTGTAAAGACTTGATTGGTGAGAAATTCAGGCATTCAAATTTACAATCAGAAAAACTTCCTCGACCCACAGCAACATCTAAACAAGGACCAAGCATTGACATTACAGACTATAACTTGTTTAGAAGTGGTGATAATTTCAAGCATACAAGATTGAGATCAGAAGGAACTTCTGAACCCAAGGATTATGCTAAGAATGGTTTGAACTCTTACGGGACAGAAACTCAGAAGTTGAAAACAGAAACTACTCCTGAACCCAAAGACACCTCTAAACTAACTAAAACCTCAGACAGTGTTGCAAGCCGAGAGTTGAGCCTGCACCAAGCCGCTGTGGGACTGAGTCGAGGGTGCACAGAGTCCATGGGGCGTGTACTGGAGACTGCTGTCTCACAGATGGGGAGGAGAGGAAGGTGAGTACCACACATTTCCTACCATGCTCTTTTTAATACTGTTTCCTAGCAATTACTGTTTTTCTGTGAATCCATCTAGTCCATTGAAAATTGTCATTGTTTCGAGATATGACCAAAACTTAATCAGGATACCAACTCAATCTATCAGGTTGTTTCCTCTGCACAATTGTCTAAGAACAGATGAGGTAAATATTGTCAGGTTTCTTCCCTGAGGGTTACTGTTTTTGCAGCAGAGAAACCTATCAGATGATTTAACATAATTTTACTTGTACGAAAAGTTGTTTTGTCTTGGGTTGATATAGTTTTTATAATATTATTTTACTTGAATTAACTGTTTTCAGTATGCAAGTCAGTTTTGTATTAACATTTGGTGAAACTATTTTCAGATTCAATTCAAATTTGATTACGACCTGCACCATGAGTTCTCTCTCCTCATCAGAGACTGGCGTTGTTGAAGGTTTGGTAGTGGAGTGTGAGACGGATCTCGTAGCTGATCTCGGGAGAGAGACACACAGGAACACTCTGGTTAGAACTTTCTTAACTCTTACAGTTTTCTGAATTGTATCCTCTCTACAATATTCTATTCATCGGGACTAGGCAGGACACTTTGTTTTTGATCCAGTTCTTTGCTACAGCTTGGACGTTGGGTTCTTGCCAAATACTGTTACATCTCATAAACTATTCTGTTAACTACTACATGTTCATAAGGTCATAAAATTGTTAAGGCAAATTCTTGTCCTTTTAGGATTACTAGTCAAGACGGTTTGATGATGTTTCAAACAGACCCAGTCACTTTCTTTCTTCTTCGTCCCCTCAGCTATAAGTAATAAGGGAAAAGAAGGACACTTTGTCTTTGAACCAGTCTTCTGATATATCTCATAAACTGTGCTGGTAATAATAACATTTACATGATGTCAGAAAATTATCAAGGCAAGTTTCATGCCATTTAAGACCTCTTGTCAAGGCATTAAACCGATGTTTCAAACTCACTTAACCACTTGTTGTTGTTCTTGATCTCCTCAGAAAGGAAGGACACTTTGTTTTTGAAACTGTCTTCTGATATATCTCATAAACTGTGCTGGTAATAACAAACAGTACATGATGTCAAACAATTGTCAAGGCATATAACCGATGTTTCAAACTGACTTAACCACTTGTTGTTGTTCTTGATCTCCTTAGAAAGGAAGGACACTTTGTTTTTGAAACTGTCTTCTGATATATCTCATAAACTGTGCTGGTAATAACAAACATTATCATATATCTATCAATAATATGAGTTGTTTTGCAGGTGTGATAGAGGCAAGGACACAGCACCCATATTGCCGCCCGGTCCGCAAATCCATATTAGCCATATCAGACCGGTCCGCAAATCCATATCAATATCAGCCCGGGGGGACTTTTGGTTAGAGTTATCTCCCTTTGCAGAGTAACGTCATCGGCAACATAGATAGTATATTTTGCGTTTGCATTACCAAAAACGATGTTTTGAAGCTTTTAGCTGTAGATATTCTTTACAAACACCAAAAGGTTAAATTTGCTAGTAATGTAAATAAGTGGAGCTACGCACAATATTTTTCTCAAACTTAACTCTTTGTAATGAATGATCGTTCTGTTATTTTTATGACTTTTTATTTCTGTTTCAAAACTTTTTATCCATAATTGTTTTAAAGATAATTTTTTTGCCAGAGAAAAAAGTTTGATATATGATAAAAAGGTTACAAAATGTTATTTTTCATATCATACCTCATATCAGCCCTCGACCCATATCAGCCCTCTGGCCTGCGGCCCTCGGGCTGATATGGGGGTCTCGGGCTGATATGAGGTATGATATGAAAAATGACATTTTATAACCTCTAAGTACATGATGTCAAACAATTGTCAAGGCATATAACCGATGTTTCAAACTGACTGAAACACTTGTTGTTGTTCTTGATCTTCTCAGCTGGTGAATGGAGACCTGAGTTCCACGTCCCGTCACCAAGGTTACAAGAACTCCACTAAAGGCAAGCATGTGATTGGTTCAGAAGCAATTACCGAGTCAGCATCTCCGGACAGATGGATTCTGGAGTGTCTTCATGCTCTTCAACAGGTGATCTTCTGCCTCTCTTCTCATCCACTGTACAGACTTATACATTTTCTGTACATCTAATACGTTATTAACTGGCGCCTTCACTACATCTTTCTTGTATAATTCCATCATGTATGAGAAATAAGACTGTCAGCATTTACTAAACTTGAAACTCTCTTGATTCAGTTTTCAGTGACCTTGCTCCTTGTGAAGGGCTGTGCCGATACGAAGGTCAAGGACACTCTGAGGTCAAAGGGCATCCTGGTGATAGAGAGGGTGTCGTACAGAGTTCTGCAGGCACTAAGGGAGACAACTGGTGTGGAGCTGGTCGTCTATGTTGAAGACTGCAGTCAGGTACTCAAGTTCGTTCAAATGCATCGACAGTTATCAAGTAATTTGTAAGAAATCAAATTGACATCCTGACATGTTTAAACTTACAGTCAAGCAATTCTGAATTAAACTAAAATGACAGCCGGAAGTTGCTTTTACTCTCCCTTCATTCTATCTTATAGATAAATGTCTGTGAGCGGCTGATCTTCCAGCCATGTGATCAGCTGTGGATGGACAAAATGGCCGCCAACAAGGGGCAGACAACTCATGTAGTGATCAACACAGCTTCACCGTCAGCTCTACAGGTTAGCTCCTGATAATGCAGGTTTATTGAATTTGTCATAAAAAAAGCATCATGGTATTTTGTTGAATGCAGAATGAAATCTCTTAATTATTATAAATCTACATAACAAATAAGATCATGTCTTTTAAGGTAGTTATGTTAGTTATGAAAGTCACAGCGTTTCAGAGTTTCAAAACCTACTTAATGACAAGTTGTTTTTAGTTATTATTACCGTTGTTATTATAATCAATCTCCTATACATACTCCAGTGCAATTCACAGAGAAGGTCCCTATCTAGAAGGATCTGGGATCTGTCATCAAGTTATTTATCACAAGTGGTTACAAGTTCCTAGCTATCTCCCCTCTGCTGGCCCCACACTGCTATCACATTACTAATTACTCACAGCTGGTTCCTATTTAACTCACTGAAATAGGTCAGTTGCATTAGATACATTGTGTGGCTTACAGTAATTGATAGTCTAACAATTAGACTCTAAAATGATTTTTTTTTAAACTGAAATTTGAAAAAAAATGAATAAATAAAATGAAAAGGAGACTGAGATTTCTTCATTTGAGCTCTCAAGCCTGATTATAGACTTGCTTAGGCTTTTATTTAATTTTTGGGTCTGACTGACAGACTAAGTTTTTGAGGAGAAGTGGATAAACCACACCTCCTATCACACTACTATGAGCTTTCACTTGCCCCATAATTCACCTTAGTTCAACATGTCAGAAATTTGAAAAAAATTCAAAAATGGAAAAACAAAATATGAGATGCACACCCTTAGAATGCCTAACAGCCATGTTTGCGGTTTCAATTAAATCTGTCGAATGGTTTTTGAGAAGTGAATAAACAATACTTTGTATAGAGTGGTTACGTACGTACGTACATATGTACGGACAACCGAGGGTAATCCAATATGCCCCTGCCATATATTGCTGGGGCATAATAAAAAACAGTGAATAGACCACCGAATTAAGAGCAATGATGTATGTTGATCTTATAATTTTGATTCTGTGAACATTTATATTATTTGTCTTGATGAAAATATAAAGGCCAAGTTAAGCTGACTGGAGTTCAAACAATACATGTATAATATATCAATTTTGTTTGCTAATACGTACTGCCTTTGGTACTGCCTTTGTACTGAATTAGACTAACTTTACAGTTTCCACTCGAACTTTATGGAAGATTTTGTATTATTAAGTTACAAAAAAGTGTACAAAACTGTTCATTTTCATGTTCATGAAGATTTGTAATTAGGCTAATTTATATGAATACGGTCTTTAATTCAATTCAATTCATTTTTACGAATGTATTTCATTTACAGGTTGACAAAAAGGAGCAATGAAGATACCCTCATTCAGTGATATCAAATACTTTGCATTGCATTGCTACTAGAGAGTAGTTATATAATATAATTCATGTATTAATAACATAATAATGATGTTATTTCAAAAACATTTGAATCATTTATGATTTCTAATTACTAATTTAATTACTTAAATAATTGGTGCAGTTTAAAATAAAAATAACTTAGAATAAAAACCTAGATAAGATTCAAATAAAACTTAATTTGGTATAAGTTGTCTTTTTCATTTTTTATCACATCAAATATCCAGAATAGGTAAACACTGTACTAAATAATTATCATTCGCACACACTGAATACTTGCTGGTCACCACCCTCTGGTTGAAATAAACAGGCACCGGTGTAAACAGGCTAAAGCTATGAGGTGTTGGCGATAAGGCAATGGCTATCATATTACTTGAAATCTCTAGAAACCATGCGAATTTCCTACAAGTATACAGTTGTAAACTCTCACTTCTTATTGTCATCATTTTTGTCACTTTCCAGTCGATGCTCATCTGCCACCCCAGTTGCCAGGCAACAGAGCTTCAGGAACAGGAAGTGATGTCATGCAGCAGACGTCTTGAAGAAGCATTGTATGATGGGACAGTATTGCCAGGCGGTGGTCGCACTGAACAGTATTGCTCTGAATATCTCTTGAAAAACTGTGAGTGTAACTTGATATTTTGACAAAACTCCTTGTGTATTTTGGTTCACATTTACTGTGCATTTCATTGGCTGCTGCAGGAATTTGAGAAAGACCTGTTTTATACTTTATGAAAATTAAAAAATTAAAAACTCCAGAACCTGGATATCTCAAACTTCTCTGTTTCTTTGACCAGGCATTTGTTTGAGCTAGGAGTACTATATATTTACTGTGCATTTCATTGGCTGCTGCAGGCATTTGGAAAAAGACCTATATTTTATGAAATTTTATGAAATTGAAAACATGAAAAGATCCAGTACCTGGATATCTCAATCTTCCAGGCAATTGTTTGAGCTTAGAATACTAATTGTTGTTGCCATAACTGCTAAAAGCTTGTATAATACTGAAAGAGTTTGCAATATCTCCAAGCTCAAAGTTATCCCAGAGTCACCGCTCTTTCAAATCAAAATCAACTGTGCTCCAAGGAATAAATGTTTCAAGATTATGTTTGTTGATTTTTACCCCCCAAGGTCTGATACCAGCCAATAGAAGCACATGTTCTGCTACCAGTTCAGTGCAGACAGAATCTGTTCATTAAACATCTTATCACATATTGTTAAATAATCAGCGTCATAGAAAGTGTTAAAAGAATTATTCACAGGAATTACTAGATGTTGTTGCCGTAAGCATATATTGGAGTGTTTGGTAAACTGAACTCACATCAATAGGTACAATGAATCTGGTCATTAAACATCCAATCCCATATTGTTACACACTCGTCGTCGTATAAAGTGTAAAGAGAATTCTTCACAGAAATTAATAGATGTTGTGGGAGTGTTTGGTAACTCACATCAATCGGTACAACAGGTTGCTCTTAAAGGAAATGCTCTTACACCAATGTGTGGAGGTAATGTTTGTATCCAGGTTGAGACAATCTTTAAAACTTTCTCCTTAAGACACAGTTCATTTAAATCAGACTAGCCAAATCTTTCTGTTTTCATCCCAATAACCACTTTTCTTGATCTGTTACAGATGACAGCTTTAGGACATCAGAGAAGAATCAACCATTTATAGCAGGTGTTGCTTGTGCTCTAGAGTCTAGCTGAAGTGTTCAACAATATGGTGAACTTGATAGGAGTTGATCGAACACTTCTTGGTACCGATCCTGAACATAGTACAGACAGCAGGTCTATCCATGGCGGAGAGGGGGAGGGTTTATCTTCCATCAGAGAACTTGTTTCCTCTCATCGTATTTTTGAGAAATCAAATGAGTCAAATATGACATCTGAACATACTGGACAAGACTTTGATCATGGCGGAGAGGGGGAGGGTATACCATCCATCAGAAAACTTGTTTCCTCTGATCCTGTTGAAAAGGATGTTTTTGAGAAATCAAATGTGACGTCTGAACAAATTCCAGCAAATACTGAACAAGAATTTGAATATTTTGTCAAATTAGATGGTGTTTGTGAAATTTATGACAATTTTCAATCCAAGATGGCTGCTTGGAGTGTAGCCCTGGATACGGTTTCCATGGTGACACAGACTGATGCTCATATTGTTACTGGAGTTACATCAACAGATCTAAAGAATGGAGTGTTTATAAATGGTGTGATATTATGAAGAATTATACACATTAAACAAACATTGCAAAATGAGTTGTTTTGATTGAATTTGCCCGTTTAAAGTTTTTACGTAATGGTTTCCTTTGTTTGAATCAATCAATACAATCAATACACCTAATTTTTTTATTTTCACTTTTAACTTCTTTGCAACAATCTATTTTTGTTGTATTGATTTCTATATCATTTGATACCAACTGTTTATATGATTAAGCTTTAAACGGGCAGTAAGGTAAAAAGAGTCATCTTACAAATAGTAAAAGGCAAAAGTAGCAGTTTATGTTCAATTAAGCTACCCAAAACCATTTTCAAATGTGTATTAGATCAGCGTACAACATGGCGCCGACAACTTATATGGTGAATACTTGATATTTTCTACAACTCTCTTGGTTGATATATACCGGTAGGTGTCCGCACAAAATGGTGTGGTGAATACTTGAAAACTACTTCTACCTCTACAACTCTCTTGGTTGAGTTAGGAGAGATCTTCAGAAGACAATACGTAGCATTTGGCAATATATTCTCACATCTAACACAATTGAGAAAATTTATGAAAAAAACAGTTTACATAAACATGTTACTGCCCATCTAGAATTGTGGGTCAAAACATACATTAACTAAAGTATGAATTTTATTTTGGAAAGTAACTCAGTTACTAGAAGATGTCAGCAGAATTTGAGACCTGGTTAAGAGTCATTCAAACACTCAAGCACTGGTACCGATCAGTTAAATCTTTGGGATCAAGAGACGCTGGGAACATTTATAAAAGAAGGGTGTACAATTGTTCATTTTGACTGATAGTACTAAGGTTATTTGTAACACTTACAGAAGATCGGATTCCTTTCATAGCAAGATTGTCCCTAAACTGGCGCAATGGATTGAGTTTCTGACCATAATGTGACATTTTATAAAACAGATTTTTATCTTTAAACATATGATGTTACTTTTTAATAAAAATTGAGTACAGACTTTATTTTACTAAAGACGACACAGAAGGAGCTACTGGTGCGGGGATGAATCTTATGAAATGGATGATTTGAGTGATTTATACACTGTTGATACTCGGTCCAGGTGGTAGGACTGAACCTCCAGTTTCTGGAAATATTGAAATGAATCTGGGGGAAGAAATACATCAAGCACAGAGACTTCAGAGACACAGTGGATGATTTGAGTGATTTATACACTGTTGCTACTCGGTCCAGGTGGTAGGACTGAACCTCCAGTTTCTGGAAATATTGAAATGAATCTGGGGGAAGAAATACATCAAGCACAGAGACTTCAGAGACACAGTGGATGATTTGAGTGATTTATACACTGTTGATACTCGGTCCAGGTGGTAGGACTGAACCTCCAGTTTCTGGAAATATTGAAATGAATCTGGGGGAAGAAATACATCAAGCACAGAGACTTCAGAGACACAGTGGATGATTTGAGTGATTTATACACTGTTGATACTCGGTCCAGGTGGTAGGACTGAACCTCCAGTTTCTGGAAATATTGAAATGAATCTGGGGGAAGAAATACATCAAGCACAGAGACTTCAGAGACACAGTGGATGATTTGAGTGATTTATACACTGTTGATACTTGGTCCAGGTGGTAGGACTGAACCTCCAGTTTCTGGAAATATTGAAATGAATTTTGGGGGAAGAAATACATCAAGCACAGAGACTTCAGAGACACAGTGGATGATTTGAGTGATTTATACACTGTTGATACTCGGTCCAGGTGGTAGGACTGAACCTCCAGTTTCTGGAAATATTGAAATGAATCTGGGGGAAGAAATACATCAAGCACAGAGACTTCAGAGACACAGTGGATGATTTGAGTGATTTATACACTGTTGATACTTGGTCCAGGTGGTAGGACTGAACCTCCAGTTTCTGGAAATATTGAAATGAATCTGGGGGAAGAAATACATCAAGCACAGAGACTTCAGAGACACAGTGGATGATTTGAGTGATTTATACACTGTTGCTACTCGGTCCAGGTGGTAGGACTGAACCTCCAGTTTCTGGAAATATTGAAATAAATTTTGGGGGAAGAAATACATCAAGCACAGAGACTTCAGAGACACAGTGGGTGGTTTTTATGAAGAACTGGGTAAACGCCGCCGCTGAAATATTGCCAAAGCAGCGTTAAGCATTAAATAACTCACTCACTGGTGGGGTTCACTAATGCCTACAGTCTTATCAAAACATTGTTTTTCCTTGTAGGTATTATTAATCCTAACCTCCTCACTGGGTAAACCTGAGTATGGTATTGATTATAAGGAATTTACAGTAGGAACAGATGGGAAACTAAGGCTAAAAGTCACCCCAACGTAGATATAGTTAAGCATTAAATAACTCACTCACTGGGTAAACCTGAGTGTGGTATAGATTATAAGGAATTTACAGTAGGAACATATGGGAAACTAAGGCTAAAAGTCACCCCAACGTAGATATAGTTAAGCATTAAATAACTCACTCACTGGGTAAACCTGAGTGTGGTATAGATTATAAGGAATTTACAGTAGGAAAAGATGGGAAACTAAGGCTAAAAGTCACCCCAACCTAGATATAGTTAACAAAAACACAGGTAAACCTCTCGCTGTTAGCACCCTACAACGGAGACTAAGTGTGGATGGTATTCGTACTTACAGAATTTTTTTTGAGAATACTTTAAAGTTTAAAGGCGCAGTTGAATGTAGCAGAAACTTTTATCATTGAACGACCAATCCAAGCTTTATTGAAACTCAGAATGCAATAGAGAAAGCAACTAGAACTATTGATGATCCACCAACGAGAAGAGAATTACGAGGATTTGACACTTTGCACTTTTGCACTGCAGACTCAAAGAGGTGAACTAGTAAATAACTTAGCCCGCCGCTTACGGCTGAAATATTGCCCAAGCGGCGTAAAACAATAACACATTCACTCACTAAAGAACTTAGCCAAAATAACACAATTGGATAAAGATATAAGTCTCAGATGAACTAGAAACAGCCCATTCCCCAGAAAAAGGAACAGATTAAGAAGAGGATAAAAGATTTGAAAGGTCGATACGTTTTGAAGCTGCTTCAATAAATAAAGAAGTTTTAAGATCACAAATTCAGCGCATTCGGCGGACCATTGAAATAATGTTTGGTGAAGATACATCTCTCGGTGAGCGTCTAAAAACTTTAATTCGAGAACAGGAAATTATCATTGCCAGTATTGTAACAGCTATAGGATTTATCATATCAACTCTGTCTTTATCTATAATAACTGGAGGCCCCTCAATTCCAATTGAAGGTTCGACACCAAATAGGAAACCTAATAAACTAAAGGAATGGTTACAATATATACCCAAAGCATTAGTGATTACCCCAAGTACGGGACAAAATGGGACACTGTCCTCAAATTTCTTTATTTCACGTGGGTCCGTTTTAACAACAACGATTATTACAATGATAATGTAGTATATATATAGCAAATTGATCCTCTCCTGGATGATACAGCTAATACCCTCTTGAATGTTGGTTTTAATCAATTCTTTCACTTTTCAAAGTTATCTATCCCATTGTCCACCCGTTCCCTTTTAATCTATTTTCAAAACATAAAAGAGGACAGTGCAAAAAAATAAAACCATTAAAACATTTTCATTTAGAAAACAACCGAAACAAACTTGACTTTTGGTGTCTCTATATGACTTGATCTTATTTAGTTTCATTGTGATTTTTTTCTGTAGAATATCTCCTTAGAAGCTTCCGTCTGAAACAATAGTGTCTATAATAACAACCACAAAGTGTTTTATGCCGCTATTTCAGTCATTATAGCGGCGTCAACCACTAACTACAAGATGATTATATTAAAATTTATTATTTGTGCATATGTACGAAAATATCTGGGGCAATTTGACCAAATTGCCGTGACTAGGGCAATTTGTAGGTGGGGCAGTTCAAGTGTGCACGTAAGCCCCCTTATCGGTTTTTAACAGTGTAATATGATCTTGGTAATAAAATATAAAAAAACTGTTTCTTGTAGCAGAAAATATGTAGGCGTAGATAGGGTGTTTCATCACACAAATGGGCAAAGTTTTGAACGAAATTTGTTTGCCTCACAAAAGAGTAAAATAGATTTTATGAGAAATTTAGAACAAGGACAAATATGATATTATGATACGTATTAAACCCCACTGATCATAAATGCGATTTATTAAACACTTTCAATTATCAACAGTTTTAATATTGTCAAAGTGTGAATAAGCCTTCTGCCAATAAGGGACATTTAGAGTTACCTCCCTTTTGACCGGACATCCTAGTTACCAAACTCCTCACAGTGCTGTTACGTCTCTCCGTGTATCGAGCCTTTATCAACACTGCATCCAGACCCGTGACCTCGAACTAAGCGGAAGTGACCCCGTGTTGTCAGCGACGCTTTTGGGTCGTCTGCTGTTTCGGATGGGTAACGTAAGCATGTCAAAATTATGTCTTCTCCTGTTTCTTATCACTCTATTTCATGTTTTTGTTGTTTAAGTACTGGAAAAGTAAGATCGTTTAAGATTTTTAACCAAAAATGTAAAGATAGTAATGCTTTGTCCAAATTGGGATGGGTTTTTATTTCGGAATTTTCTATTTTTCAAGAGCTGACTCGAGATTCAGAAATCTCCATTTGCCGAGTTTGTTTTCATAAATTAGAGTCAGCTCATGCTTTTCGGGAGATGGCTGTGTCCGGGGCCACTAAATTTTTAGAGGCTAGGAATAAGCAGAAAAGACTTGCCCATGGTTCTCCGGAGTTTCGGAAGAGTAAATGCAAGACTAGACGCAAATTGAACATGGGACATTGTAATGATGAGCACAGTTATGTCAAAAACCAAAGTAATTTCGCAGACAGTCAAATCATTCCACCACTTGGGCTTAAAGATAAACATCTAGATGATTCTCAAAGGGAGATTCTTCAAAATATAGAAGAAAGTTGTTCAAACCTGTGTGGCACAGACACTGAGATGCAATCTCGACTTGGCACAGGCAGGGACATTAATGATTTAGCTTCGGCTAATTTCATTGAGGATATCTATCAAGAAATGAAGAAAAGGTAATTTCTGAAAATTACTCAAATTATTCACTTGAATATGATTTAATGCATAGGACACTTGTCCCAAGATAATAAATCTTTGATTAATTTATGGAATATTTTAATTCATGGTACTCTATCCTTCTTATTAAATGTTGCAGGGAGTGTTGTTTAAGTATTTAATTTGGTATAGCTAAGTTAGTAATCTAGACCAAAGACGTAAATATTTACGTCTTTGTCTAGACTAAGAATGTTTTATTTGAATATTGGATGACAGGTTAAGGCTATGCAATTTTATTGAACTATATGTTATAATTATCTCTAATTGAAGAATTAATTCAACATGTTGAAAATTCATACTTTTATTCAAAGGGTTCCATTTGTCCTGAACCTATTTTCAACTATTGCGGGACTGGGGAAGAAGGAGAGCATACGACTAGAAGACATGGCACCCCTTATCTCATGTTACAGCATACTTCTTTACAAGAGATGCCCACGCATGGGAGCCTGGCATAGGATGGTGACCTGTGTCTTGCTTCGGTGTCATCTTGAAGAACAGGTAATTCTAACATTTCATCAATTACATATCATTAAACTTGCACTTGTGTATTTTATCTCAACACCTAGACACAGCCATAATTAAATGAAATATATCTAGAGAACATTATTATAACTTTATGATATTTTTTTTCTAGTAAAAATAACAGGGTTAACTGATAAAACATCAACATCCACCTATTCAAATACATTATTATTTATGTCTTTTTTGGTCCAGATCACTCACATATTCAAATAAACTATAAAATAATGCAGATTCTTTTAACTATGGCAAGTGATGAAAGTGGCGTGGGGACTTGAGCATATTCGCCCACTCTTTTGCCTTTGCAAAGGGTCCCAAATGCTCAGAATATGTATAAGTGCCCCAAACAGATCACTTATGAACAAAACTGGTACCGGTACTTTCTATATGAATATTAACATGAAAGTCTATTGCCTGCTAATTAGCAACACCTAGGCTAATACAAGTCTGTGTATGTTTAATTTTTGTGTGTACATTTGTTCAGAATCACAAGTAATGTATCTAATCACCAAATGCATTTTATTCATCTAAAAGGAAATTAATTAAATTATTTTTCTTAAAAAATCATAATGATTGATTGATTCCCTTCTTGTTTAAGGGATATCGCATCTTGAACAACCTTGGTTTATGTCAGAGCCAATCAACAAAGCTGAGAATTCAGGCCCTTGCTGTACGACAGTCACATGCTCGCATTGTGGATCACCTGAAGAGGAATCCCTTGATAAAGGTGTGGTATCAGAAACAGATAGGTTTATACTATAAATTAGGGCCCCACAATCAGTCATTTAGGAGTCAATTTTCTTTTGCAAGGCCCAAAGAAAAATAAGATAATTTTTCCTGGTGAATTAGATGAACTGATGATTGCAAATATCATGTTGAATCATTCTAATATGATATATTATCCATCAAATGTTAGATACAAAAACACTTAAATTCCTTAATTATCATTCATATAAGATATGTTTATGATAAAAAAATTAAGAAGTTATTAGTTTTTATCTTAGCATTATGGCATGGGTATGTAGGACCCAAGCATTGATAAAAAGATTGCCAAAAGTTTATGTAGCTGTAACCTGGCAGTCAGGTTTTGGTGTTAAGTACAAATGAATTGCAGGTTTATCAGCCAATGCCTGGAGGTTTCATACCATTTATGTAGTCTTCATGTGGAAAGTTTATTGTAGTATTCATTCATTTTAAATAATAATATCTTGTAGTCATTAGTAAACTGTATGCATTTATTAACAATGTTTTTTATATGTCTCTGACTTGAATTTTTGTTTGTTTCCTAGATAACTGGCGACAATCTTGATGTTTACGTCCGGGCTGCTCACCAGGCTGTAGACCAGCAGCATCGAGACCTCCACCTCTTTGCCTCCAACGTTATCTTCTCTCGGGCAGCCACAACAGACATGAGCACTGAGAGGCCAAGACTCCCACCGAAGCTGGCTGCAGATACCTTTCTGCCTGCAGGTGACCATCAGGAAACTCTGCTTCATGGTTATGCTGTTCTCCTTGGGCGCATCATAAAGGTATTTCATTTCAGTTGGAGGAAGCAAAGTTACTCCGTGAACTTGCCCCCAATGCAAGAAGAAGACTTGACCACCTCAACCCTGTGATGATCGAATGGTGGCACAATAAGCAGGACCTGTTAGAGGTAATCGAAGTGTTGCTTTTACTATATAAACTTCACACGTCATAATTGTGTTGCGAAATGCAACATCACAGGGATATCCTATAGATTGTCCCTGTCCTGTCTGTATTCTCTTTAATATCCCACTGACTTCTTATTCAATTCTCCTTTCTCAAAGTAGATGTTCCCAAAACAAACAAATGGACTTCACTTGTAAAATTTGGATTCACTGTCATATGTTAATAGCAATAAAAACAATTAAAAAAATGTCAGCAACACAGCAATATGGCCAAAAGAATTACAAAGTTCTCAAAATATTCCCTTTCAGAAGGCATACAAGTCACTCTATGACAAGGCATCGATCCGTGAAGCTGGAACACTGTACTTTTTCAAGTCTAAATTTCAACTCAGTGATGTCTCAGGTTAGTTATGAATAAACAAATGTTAACTTTTCACTACCATTGTTAATAAACAACAATTTACTTATGTCAAAATTCACAATTACATATATAATGATTTAATTCATAGCATATATTTATATTTATTATATACTCACTAAACATTGGCAGTTACATTTGTTATAATATTAAAAGAATAGCAATCTTTACAAATTAATTAATGGCCAATAAGGATTGTTTATTGAAGATATTTTGCCTTTTTTTTCTGAAAATAGCTAATACATATTCTTTACTTTTCAGGAAGTGTGAAAAAGAACTTCAAAGCTCATCACGATCTTCTTGTGAGTGTTGGTAAAGCTCTAATAAGTGAGCAGGCCTGGGAATATTTTGATGTCAGTGAAGATGGGAATGAGGCTAGACAAAATCTTCCTGGTGATCAAGATCTCCATCCTCAGATAAACAAAGAAGAAACATCAATCAACGTCATCAGGCAATTCATGAGGCACTTTTCTTATGGAAATCTCAAGTTCAAGGAAGATTTGAAGAGGCAGGACACTTTCACAGTTTCCAGCTCAGAGCATCAAGGTACTACACAGGTCACACTCACCCCAAAGAGATGTAATAATCCTGATGAGGTGTACAATTATTGTTCCAATCTATGCCACTGGGCACTGCACATCATGGCACTTGATGACACTTCAAAAGAAGCAGACGGAGAACGCTTGATTGCAAATGCTATGTACAGCATTCCCTTGTTTTTTTCCCATTCACATCTAAGCAAATATCTTGTTGAGAATTTGGATTTTCTCCTTAAAGTTCTCCACAAGCTGTCTCCCCTTCAGCGAAGTTTGTGTCTCGATACAGCATTCGTTAACACTCGCGGAGGAAGAGGAAAAAATGTTGAGGCTGATTTGTGTCAGGAACACTCAGTTCGAAATCAAAAGGCCCTCATCAAGAGTCTTGGAGCAAACAAGAATAACAATGCCATCATGAATGCAACTGCATCTGCTGATGCAATTTGCTGTGTTGTGAACAATTTGAGGGACTCACTTAATATCCCAAAACCATCAACAAGACATTCAAAGAAAATATCCTCAAATCAAGAAGCTTCCCTTAAAGAAACACTGAGGACCCTGAGGCCATTCAAGATCATACGTGGCCGAAAATGTTCAGGATTTTCCAAAATTCAAGAACATCCAGCCATGAAATTTTCTAGGAGTGACCTTATAAGGCGGATGCAACAAGTTGTCAACCGATTGTATGTAGGTCAAATGTTGGAAACAGATACAGATGACAGTGAAAGTGAGGGGGATTCTGATGGACTCCCTGACATATAAACTCATGAGAATGAAATGACATTGACTTCTATTGTAAATATGATTCAATTTCTCAAGTCAGTTTTAAGAAATTTGTAAAGATTGTCGAAACACCATATTATGAACCATAAATGGAGACATTGCGACATGATGTGCACTCATTGCCTTGCATGGCAATTCTTGTTATTGTAAGTTACCATACAATGATTATCTTTGTCTTTGACATTATGATATAAATGACATAAAGGTTATTATTGTTCTTGAATATTGCCGGCATGTTTATCTCAGCAAGTGAGTTAGAAAGTTTATATTTTTCTCTGCGAACAAAGCTAACTCAAGACTCTTAGTAGAGTCAAGATAGAGGTCAAACTCTTAATCACATTATTAATCATTGTACTTTCAAATCTTTTATTATGTATAAGTGATTTTTATAGTGTTATAGATTTAAGAATCTCTTGTTTCTTGACGGAAAGAAGATGATAAAATCATATTCCAAATTTGTGCTTTAAAATTGATCATTTGTACAGTACATGTATATTGTCATCTACTTTGATCAGTCAAAAAACAAATTGACAAAATAAATTAGAACAGTATATAGATGATTTTGCCAAGGCCTTTATCAATTCTAACACTTATTTTGTTACTAGAGAAATGAAAAAAAATTGAATTGGGTTGTTATCTTTAAAAAAATACATATTTCAAACAAATTTTTAAAGTGCATTATTTATTTTGAATAAGTACATTAAACATAATCAATCTGAAAATAGTATTAGTGATGCATCTGGTATAATTCATGTTTTGGTCTTGCGAATAAAGGAAATAATGTACCAGGTATGTGGTGTAAACTCACATCAAATACAACATATACACAGCATTTAAAAGCATTATTAGAAATTAGCAAAAGTTGTAACCAGTATTATTGTGATAAGAAAAATTTAACACAAAGGATGTTCAATATTTTTTATTTCCCATCAATTTATAAAAGATTGTTTGCATAGATATAAAAATACAATATGTACATGTTATTGACTCATTTATAAGAAAACCAGATATTTAGGATTAGGCTGATCTATTTGTACCAATGTGTAAATAGATACAAAAGATATTTTTTTTATGATAAAATTCTTACAGTTAATTCTTTTCTAATATATCAATTTTCTTTAGCTTATGAACCAGATAGAGGATATCAGCCCAAAGCATTCCATTGTAAATATCTATGATAACTCCTCATATGTCCAACTGTTTATGAAAACTGTATCTTTTTATTAAGTTTGTAAAATATTTGATATAAATAATTTTGTTATATCAATTATTTGATTCAGTGAAATATATGTACCGGGTAGCATTTATGTTTGACAAACTGCCAAGCAAGCTAAATTGACTGTCAGAGAAGATAATTTGTTACCCTTTTGAACATGTAATATTTATATATACTGACAATGTGATGTACTTGTTTCTATCCAAGAAATTGTGAATATATGTCAACATAAATTAAATCTTCATCATGTTATAAGATGTTTTCTGTTGTTAATTCAAGCAAGAGTGTTTAGTTGAGGGGTGGGGGGTCATTACTTGGATTCATTATCCTCTTTATATTGTAAATACTTATTGATTTCAGTCTATAAACCATACAATCTACAATTTCTATACTGGTTCCTTTGGGTTGAGCACATTGCACATTATCATTCCATCAAAGAGCATTCATCATATCTATCATTTCCATATCACATTTACTGCATTCACAAAGTTTAGAACAATAACTACAACAGGTGCATCCTTTTGGGCTGTCATCATTTTTGCAGAAACCAAATGTGTAGAGAATTTTTTCTCTGTAGCAACCATTATACCTACAGTATTCAATGATATCTTTATTTATGTTTTCAATATTGCTTCGAATGTCATTATTATCAAAATACAAAGTTGCAGTGCAAGGTTGACCTCTGCGTCCTCCTCTTCCTATCTCTTGCATGTATTTAGAAATACTCCGGGGAGGGGAAGCATGAATTATTCTTGTAACACCACATGGATCAAAGCCCATACCTACACAAGATGTACATAAAACTAATCTTATGCGGGAATTATCTTTCTTAAGTTCAGAAAGTGTTTCTGAAATTACCTCCTTATCCTGAGTAGAATATACACAAGAATACACAGAATCATATATATCAATGTGTGTTAACATGGTGGACAACTTTCTGGCAGCCTCACTCATATACTTCAGGGGGAGAAACATAAAAGTAACAGGAAAGTCAGATGGTGACAATTTCAGTTCTTCTAATACTGGCATGTAAACTGCCTCATAAATGCCATAAGTATCACCTCCTTCCTTTACACTCATCTTTTTCTTAACATCTAGAAAAATATTATTTTTATCAGGGTTAGTTTCAACAATCTTGTAAGAAGACCTTAAACCAAGTAGTCCAGGAAGAGATTTCTTCTGCTCCTTGGTGAGGGTTCCACTCAAAGCCAGGAACAACGCTTGGCTGAAGCATGGGGCCAATGTGTGGAGACGCTTGAAGGCAGATCTGAATTTTTTTCCCCTGAAATAGTATTTTAAAAAGTGCATTCATAATATTTGGAAAACATAGTCAATAACAAACACAGATCATCACATATTTTGAATCACATTTGGAAAAGAATGTATCATCTAAATAAAAGTTGTGTATTTCTAACCTTGTCAAAAGATATGAACACACCAATTTATTCTCTTTCATATATTTTATTATATTAAAAGGTCAATTAAATAAATGTACATAATGTAATTTAAAAAAAATTAATTCATTATTTTTTTACCATTCTTCCACAATATGGCACTCATCAATGACAACTGCTTTCACGCGCCTGCTGAAGTGTTCATTCTGCAGGAGCTCTCCTCCAACCACAGTGTTTAGTAGTGCTTCAGGGTGGCACACCACTACCGAGAAGCAGCCCTGCAGGACATCCTCCTTGTGACAGGGCACTGACTGCCACTCTCCCTCTCTCACCTGCACCACTCTAGATATATTGCCTGCAACAAATACATTTATATGTCCTTGAGTATAAACACTTTTGGTAATAGAGGGATGCATAACATTAAGATGTGTTTTTACAAAACAATTTTCATAATAGAATACATGATTACTTTTTTTCCCAATAATGTTTAATATGTTATTAATTATGGTTGTTAATGATAAGAGGATGGGTATGGGACTAATTACAATGAAAACAAAATAATTATTACCAAATGCCCAAAATGGATATTTTTGTTGAAATGGGTTGCATAGTCACTTATTATTATTAGTCAGTGTACCTATTTTCATTCAATTACATATGTTTAAACTAATAATGTTACAACCTTTTGAGGATATCATCTAACCTATAAACAAATTAAATCAAATATTATCTTTATATTCTATTGATGATAATATTCATAGAAAAAATCAACCTCTCATGATAAAGCCTAATTATGGGGACTTCACTTCTTACCTTCCATTTCAATCTTACAGCAAGTGATATTTCTTTCTGTCATGCAGCGAAGTTGATCATCCTGGATGACATTCAGAGGTGACACAACGAGAACAACTTCATCCCCTGATGACAGAAAGTTAATGCGCCTGAAAAAGATTTATTCACTTTATTTTAAAAAATTTTAAAAATAAAATTACTTGAGAGACACATTTAAATGAACACACTGTACATTTCTTTTACCTTAGTATGTCAATAGCTGTCAAATGTTCAAAATACACCAATAGTGTTTAGTATAAGGACAGACAGTTAATTTAAAAACAACTAATGAAATAATTAATTAAAGAAAACCCTTCATTTCTTAAAATGTTACAGACAGTTGATTGTGTTTCAACTCCCAATGAATACACTATTTGGGTAGACTGGTAGGGATTGTTTTATTCATTAATGTAATATATTCTTTGGGAATTTTTTAAAGCTATTTTCTTGTCTTGTTGTCATATTATAAACATGTGCAAAGATCGAATTTTATCTCAGAAAAATTCCTAATTAGCAACATATATCTCTTCTGTCATATCTATTTACGTCTTTGGTCATATCGATACTGTACAAATAAAATCAACTAGTTGAACTAGGCTAGATCTACGTACCTAATTAATCCAGGAATAACCTGATAAAGCAGACTCTTGCCATATCCAACAGGTAAATTGACCAAGATATCTTCTTGGTGATGTCCTCTAAAAAATAACTCAATCGACGTAAAAACTTCAACTTGTTTCGGTCTCAAACATATGTCATTTGACAGACATGAAGAAATGAGGTCGTTCATAATTCCCGCCATTGTAGATTCGGTGTAGTGATCTGACCCCATTACTTCAGGCCGGAAAGGAGTAAATGCATAAAAAATAGTTCACTTAGATTTAAGTAATTCCCCGCATTGTAATCGTTTTTTATTTAATTAAAAGATACGGTTTTGTTTGCAATTGAACATGTATCAATAAGACATGTACTAGATGTTACCCGAACATAATAAGGCAATTAGGCATGGTCACGAATCCTGACCAAAACTGGGTCCGTGAACCCAGGGATGATAGACGATCAGCACTGGGGACGAGGTTGCCTAGTTACGTCTGGTAAACAATATGGATGACAGCTCGTCGTTTCGCGGTATGACAGTAGCACAAATACAGCGCTATCTGCGTGAAAGAGGTATTTCTGTAAGTGGGTACAATCGAGAAGATTTACTAAAGTTAGCTGGAGCAGCAAAAAGCCTCAATTTATCGGAAGATCCAGATTTAGTCAAGTGTACTGATGACCACCTTGAAAAGCTTCGTTTGTGTGGAGTGTCATCAAAGGACCCATTCAACTTACAGGGATACAGCACGGACTTCAGTGAAATGCCATCATTTGGGTTGATAGACATCTTTAATTATCTGCTGTGTTCTACCTCAGACTATGATGGAAAAAAAGCTGAAAAGTTATAAGTCTTTTGATGATTACAGGTAAATATTTTATATATTGTTTGATCGTAACTAACATTGATGAAACGTGTTCATTAGACAACAAAGATATATAACATTTAATTTCAAACCTTTTAAATTTCCCATGATTATTTTATTCTTAAAACATTTTAATGAATTAATTGTGAAATTAGTCAATTTCATATCTCATTTCAGACTGTTCTATGGGCTTGCAGTGAAGTCGTAGACAAAACCGGCTCGTAGACACGGGAATTTCGCAGACAAAACAATCTCGTAGACAGTGATCTCGTAGACAGTAATTAATTTGTGTTTCTAAGTCAATATTGAGTATTATTTTTAATTATCCTTGACGTTTATAATATTTCATATTATGTTGCATGAAAACTGATCACGAGAATATGAGTGTTTTTACAGGTAAGTTTGAGTCTCTTCTACTCATGCAAGTGGATTAAAATTAATTGTTTGACTCAATATATTTGTAAACAAATTGTAAAAACATGATTAGTCGTTTGTTTTGATTGTCAGTGACTTACCGTCTTTCATCTTTCCGGGTGTCTTCTCGTCTCTAAGCTGGTGTTGATTGTGTTGTTGTTGATAAATATAATCATACTTACCTCAATTTATTTTATTTAAAGATCAAACAAGAACTCCAAGAATTAAAAATAACACATGGATATTGGATTCATTTAATAGTTCAAAACACAACAAATTTAGATTTTATTCTCTTTATTTGTTTAACCCAACCTATGAGTGATTAATAGCGTGAATTTGATAAATATAAGTTGGTTACTATTAGTACAAATCCTATTTGAAAACCTGTCTACGAGATCACTTCTCAATTTGTCTACGAGTTCACCGGATTTCGTGTCTACGAGCCGGTTTTGTCTACGAGTTCACCGCATCCCGTTCTATGATGGTCATGTTGAATCCCTAGAATTCAACCCACAACAAGAGAGTCAGGTCTGTCTCTTCAGGGCCAAAGTAAGACCTACCCAGAGAGGCAAGACCTACCTAAACAAAGATTTCTACCAAGTCTGTGTAGTCATGGCCAGGACCGGAGATGTCAAGATGGCATATTGCCAGTGCATTGGAGGGCAAGTATAGACAAATACAATAATTAAGAATTACAATTACCAAATTTGTTACCGATAATATAACAATTTTCATAAATGTAACTGAAATGCAGAGTTATCATTAAAGCTTTTGATTTCCTAAAATATTTGGATTATTTTAATAAAAAAATTTAGAACTTTTCTAGTATGTCCATTTTAAGTTGTTTTAACAAGAATTTCACTAATATAAATGCAAACTAGATAAGTAAATTTTGCAGTGAAGTGAGAAGTCTATTTGGTCCCTGACATTATGACACATTACTAAATCATGTCATTCAAAAACAAAACCTTTGATCTGTGCGGAAGGAAAACAAAGTTGAAGCCACTTGGGTGTCAGGTGGGGTCATCCTTGTTAAACTTAAAGATGGTTCCTTGAAAAAAGTTTCTAACGAAACAATCTTCCAGGAAGTGTGTGAATCGACGAGGCTATTGATGACATTGAACTTAAGCCAAATCTAAAATGATCTAAAATGTATGTATGTACTGTATGTACTGTATGTACTGTATGTACTGTATGTACTGTATGTAAGTATGTAAGTATGTAAGTATGTAAGTATGTATGTATGTATGTATGTATGTATGTATGTATGTATGTATGTATGTATGTATGTATGTATGTATGTATGTATGTATGTATGTATGTATGTATGTATGTATGTATGTATGTATGTATGTATGTATGTATGTATGTATGTATGTATGTATGTATGTATGTATGTATGTATGTATGTATGTATGTATGTATGTATGTATGTATGTATGTATGTATGTATGTATGTATGTATGTATGTATGTATGTATGTATGTATGTATGTATGTATGTATGTATGTATGTATGTATGTATGTATGTATGTATGTATGTATGTATGTATGTATGTATGTATGTATGTAAGTAAGTATGAAAGTATCTAAGTATGTAAGTAAGTATGTATGTATGTACCCATGTGACCTACATGTGGGTGGTAAAGGGAAAATTACATATGGGTGTGTATCAATATAAAAACTGTACAATTATTTTCGAAACATATATATGTGTATGCTTGAATGCATGTTTGCATAATAATACCAAAAGACATACAGTCTTCAAATATTATTCAGAGATATCATGTTTCATATACAAATATTGTACCTAAGGTGTGTGTTTATAGCATGTGTAAACACCTGTCGGTAGTAACATGACAATGAAATCATACTGAACTTATTTCGTGAAGCCCTAAGGTACCCCAAACTTCTCGTGTAATTAATTACATGTATATAGAAAGGTTACAATTTATACAATATCCAATTATTGATTATTGTTCCTAAATTACTATTTGTTTGAAATAACCACTTGTTTGGCGACGTTACATATACATACTCACCAGACAAATATTTCTGTTACAGTTTTTGTTATACGTTGTGAACACGTGAAATGAAAGATGCAATCATATCTTCATGTGTCGTTGTATCACACTTTGATTTTCTGAGATCATAATTTGTTTATTATTACATTGCTGGTTGTTTGGAACATGGAAGCGCGATATTCAGCCACCTTTAAGTGTAGACTTTCCTAAGGTTTTATAACTTTAGCAATGTATTTGTACATATTATGTTTCTGTTTGACATTTATTTTGAGGGAATGTCTAAAGGGGTCTGGATAGTTTTGTGTGGTTTTTTTTTTGGTACTCATATCTATTAATTTTTGTTTAGTCGATTTAGAAGGTTCAACAATCTATCATTTTTTTCTTTTTTTTTTCTCGTTATTTATTTTTTACTTTTTAAATTTTTCACCCTCAGTTATGCTCACGATCGAAACTTTAAGTTAACATTACAATACGAAATACTTCCCTTTAGATAGTCAAGTACCCTGTTGTTATCTTTACTAATGAAATTATTACCAACCACGTAGTCAAATATTATCCATCATTATTTAAATCAAACAATACACTCCTCATATCTTCACTTTCTATAATAACACGTTTGCTACCCTTTTCATACTACAAATACAAATTCAGCTTACTTACTATAATATAGTTAGTCCAAATCCGCATCTTTAGGCTATCTTTGCCAACACGACACATGTCTTAGCTTTACAGATTGTCTCGTCTTGCACGTGCATCATGCTCAACATGATACAAGAGTTGGCTGTCGATAACACAGACTTACGAAACACCGTAAAAGTCATATTCACTTCAAATCAATTTATCAGATATCACACTTTCTCATGAAATATTTTTTGACTATCTGAACCAATACTTCACCTGTATTATTTGTATATTATTCTCCATATTTCTCATCCAAAACGATGAGATTATGTTATTTGTTTCTTTTATTCTCCTTTCTGTTCACTTTAACACATCATTTCAAAGATTACCTTCGCCTCAAGAACCTTTTGTCATGTATTCACGATTTTTGTTTTCACAATTCAAAATGTAATTCATCATTTGCGGTAACGCCATATGAATTCAAACTCTTAATATCTACGTGTTTTATTTGCCATTCAATATCTTTGTACGAACCAACCAACCCTGGTACTTCTTTTTTCTTGTTCGACAATGATTGATATAATGCAATATAGACAAGCGGTGGGTTCGTTTGTTTGTCACATTCAAAGCAAATCTGCCTTTAAATTTAGAAAACGGTGCTATCTATTTTCAATATTGTGTCTCTATGACAACCGAGTATCCTTGCTTATTACCTTACTCCTTTTGACCTGTGGTGATGTTCACCCACATCCAGGACCATTTCAAACATCCGATCTTAAAATTATACATTTAAATGTACGAAGTTTAAAAGATAAACTAGATAAACTCCAAGCTGAATTAAAACCATATGATGTGATTTGTGTAACTGAATCATGGTTGCATAATGGAATAGAAAGTATTAATATAGAAATACCAGGTTATCATTTACCATTAAGAAAAGATAGACAAACCAGGGGTGGAGGGGTGGCTGTATATATAAAACAATGCTTGATTTTTGAGTGCATGGACATTTTAGACCTGCCTGCTCTTGAGGCACTATGGGTTAAGATTAAATGTAAAAAACGCAATTACTTAATTGGAACTTTCTATAGAGCAGACAAGAGTGATGCTTATTGGGACTTGATAGAGGAATCTATCACTAATGCTGTCGATATTGGCTTAGTAACAATTGTAACTGGTGATTTTAATGAAGATATTCTGTCAATGTGTTCAAACAGAATAGAACAAATCAAAGTATTGAATGGATTATCTCAAATCATTACTGATCCCACAAGGATCACACCTACTTCTAGAACTTTGATTGATCTTATCTTTATTTCACACACTTCCCTTATAAACGATTCTGGTGTACTCG
Organism: Steromphala cineraria; assembly: GCA_916613615.1. Lineage (NCBI taxonomy): Eukaryota > Metazoa > Mollusca > Gastropoda > Trochida > Trochidae > Steromphala > Steromphala cineraria. The sequence continues at coordinate 39,926,332 of OU744737.1, forward strand.
ACCCTATATGTAGTGATCACTGTCCGGTATATGTTTCTCTAAATGAGAACGTAGCAAAAACATCCACCTATAAACGAAAGATTTTTGACTACAAGCTAGCTGATATTGATGCATTAACTGACGAACTTAGTCTTGTTGACTGGGATGAAATATTTTCCTCTCAAGATGTTAATCTGGTAACAGATCATATAACCACTACCATAATGAATCTGTGCAATAAACATATTCCTAATAAAATTGTCACAATCAGACCAAACGATGCTCCATGGATGAATAGTGAAACTCGGAGTCTTATCCGAAAGCGTAATCGTATACATAAGCTTGCAAAACGGCGTAATTCACCTTCCGATTGGGCAAAGTTCAGGCAATACAGAAACAAAGTGATATCCTCAGTAAGAACTGCAAAACAAATATACATAGACAAAATTGATAAAATGGTTAATGAAAATCATGGCACAAAACTCTGGTGGCGTCTCATTAAACACTTCACTAAAACCAAAAATTCATTAGGAACATTTCCTCCTGTACTTCATGATGATAAACTATACGATAATAGTTTGGATATTGCAAATATTATGAATCAATACTTCACTGACCAAACTAAAGTCAGTTATCCTGACAAACAAATCGAAGAAGTTAATTCTACCATTAGCCATTCACTAAGTGATCTTTATCTAAATACAAATGAAGTTCATGATATTCTCTCCTCAGTAGATACAACAAAAGCGACAGGACCGGACGGCATTAGCAATAAGTTCCTAAGAATGAACGCTCAACTGTTAGCTGGTCCACTTACAGAAGTTTTTAACCTATCGCTTTCTAAAGAGACATTCCCGCAAATTTGGAAAGATGCCTCCGTTGTCCCTATTCATAAAAAAGGTAGTATTAACGACTGCTCGAATTACAGACCTGTTGCGCTTACAAGTTGTTTGGCCAAAGTTTTTGAAAAATGTGTTTTTAAACATGTGTATAATTTTTTCAGAGATAACAATATACTGTCTAACCTTCAGTCCGGATTTACACCAGGGGACTCCACTGTCAATCAACTTACATATCTTTATGATTTTATAGCTGAAGCAGTAGATAAAGGTAAGGAAGTAAAAGCGGTCTTCTGCGATGTTAGTAAAGCGTTCGATAGAGTTTGGCATAAGGGCATCATACACAAATTAAAGAAAAATGGAATAAATGGAAATTTGTTAAACTGGTTCGAGAGCTATCTTGAGAACAGGGAACAATGTGTTGTTATTAATGGTTTCCGATCTGATAACAGGGGCGTCTTCGCTGGCGTGCCACAGGGTTCCGTATTGGGACCGTTATTGTTTATTGTATATATTAACGATATAGTCGAAGGCATCAATAGCAATATACGGCTCTTCGCGGACGATACATCTCTATATGCGATTATCGGTGATCCTTTCGAAACTTCTGTTGATATAAATGATGACTTGAAGCGAATTTCTGAATGGGCAGACAAATGGCAGGTATCATTCAACCCAAATAAAACAGTTTCCATTCGTTTTACTCGTAAATTGCAACCAGTTCAAATGCCAGATTTGACTATGAATGATGAGATTATCGACTCGGTTGAAAGTCACAAACATTTGGGTCTTATTTTACAACATGACTGTTCTTGGAACGACCATATTAACGACATTGTTAAAAAGGTTGCGCCAATGGTTAATTGTCTGAGAAGTCTAAAATACAGATTGAACCGAAAAACTTTAGAGATCATGTATAAACAGTACATTCTACCTGTATTTGACTACTGCAGTCATATATGGGATAATTGTACAAAGCAACAAGCAGAAATGTTAGAAAAACTCAATCTTGATGCTCTGAGAACCGTTTGTGGCGCCGTCCGTGGTACGAGTCATGATAAAATATATAAAGAAACGAACTGTAAACCATTATGCCATAGACGATATGTTAACAAAATGAGTTTGTTTTATAAAATGGTCAATAATGATACACCAAGTTACCTTAGCAACCTAGTACCTCCGAAAATATCAGATGTTATTGATTACAATCTTCGTGATGACTCAAAACTTCAGACCATAAACTGTAAAACTGTAAATTATGCAAAATCCTTCCTTCCAGACTCGGTTAAATTATGGAATTCATTACCAATAGAACATAGAAATTCGCCATCTTTATCTACTTTTAAAAAAGCTATAGCCAATGAAACTATCATGTATAGTACTTTCAATTTAAATTTTGGTAATAGATTTTCTCAAATAATACACACTCGTCTTAGACTTGAATGCAGCGATTTAAATGCTCACAAGTTTGAAAGATTTGTATCACAAATTCCCGCCTGTTCCTGTGGCCATAACTATGAAGATTCGACACATTACTTTTTTACATGTCCTCTGTACACCCATATAAGGCAAATTATGTTCTTCTATAATAAAGGTTTTGATTTGAGATCGGTCTTATTTGGAAACCCAAATTGTTCTTCTTGTGTTAATAATGAACTTTTGATATCTGTGCACGAATTCATAAATTTAACTGGCAGATTTGCAACTTATTGATTAATTGATAAATGATTTATAAAATATGAATTATAGGCATTTTTTTTTTTATGTTGTAGTGTTTAAGATTGTTGGTGTTTATTTATTCAGAAAAATAACATAATTGTTAAACAACCATTCGTTATCATGTTGGCGTTTTTATAGATTATAAGACAACTTTTGTAAATTCACAATGACTTGTTATTTACCTTGTTGGCGTTTGTATAAATGATATATATATATTTTTTGTAAATTCACCATGACATGTTCTACATCTTGTATTTTGGAGCGGTATTAACATAAGCTTTTAGCTTGTTTACCAATCCAATTCTTTATTGAAATAAATATGTTTAAACCATCTGTGCGGATACCATAAAAGTATATTAAGGAATGCCAAATAAGTAAATACAAATGATAGTGTTTGCCCCGTAGACTGAGAACAAATGTAAAAGAAAAGTTATTATTTGGTTACAGGTCTGATGGGGGATGTCGTCACGTTGGGGCAACTTTATACGCCATTGAGAGTATTGAGCCCACCTCATGTACTGACGGAGCCAACCAGTGGATGAAGCGACCCCGATTTCATGATGTCGCGGTACCTGTGAAGGATCTTACCATATTGAAGGCAAAATATGGTTCTACCCCTGTGGAGCACAAGGTCACACCAGATGTAGACACATATGATCCCCGTCCTCCTGAAGACCAGACTCCATACTCACAGGAACAGAAAAGAGATTTTGGTCTCCAATTAAGCAAGGTGTGTATTTATAAAATGTCTTGGACCTTTTGGGTAATGTATCTCTTGTAAAAATATCTCAAGTCTAATTAGATTCAAGGTTCAAAATTTTACATTATTTCAAGAATTTGGCATGCCATATAATACAATAACACACATACACTATTGCTGTATAAAAATATTTTTATTTACATGGTACACAGGTTAATGAATTCTTAATACTGTTTTAGATATCACCAGATATACAGGCTTTGGACATACTACTCTCCCCAGAAGAGTTGCAGGGTATGCAGTCAACAGAACTCAAGTCCATAACAGATCTGTCTATTCCTTCAAAGGCACAGAGTTATGCTTCAGCTAACAAGGAATCCTTAAGTAACTGTGAATCTCTGGATGAACTTCAAATTATTGGTGATGACTTTTATAGTACAATTAGCTATTGTGAAACAGAGTGTAAAGATATTGCCATGGGCACATTTGGTCAATCTGAAAATAATGCTTGGTTTGAGCAAAGAGCTGGTAGGTTGACAGCGTCTAATTTTCAACAAGCCTGTTCATATGTCGAAAAGGATTCTCCACCATCAATGTCATTTTTGAAATCAATCATGTGTGAAGATAGAAATGAAGCTAAAGATAACTGTGCACCACTAGTTTGGGGTAGAAAGAAGGAACCAGTTGCTTGTCACATGTACACCAGACTTACACGTTCCAGTCATAAATCTCTTAAAGTTAAGAAACATGGGCTTTTTGTACATCCATCATATCCTGTTTTAGGGTGTAGTGTTGATGGCATTGTGCAATGCAAATGTCATTCTGATAGAGTGTTAGAAATAAAATGTCCCTACTCATTGAGGAATAAACATCCCAAGGATGTAGCTAAGTTGAAAAAATGTTTACAGGTTGAAAATAGTGAGGAATGGGTCATGACAAAAGAATGTCCTTATTATCATCAAATTCAAGGGCAGCTAGGTTTGAAAGGTTTGAAGTGTGGTGAATTAGTAATTTTGACAAATCATGGAATTGTTGTTGTAAAAACTCAATTTGATGAAACCTTTTTCAGAGAGATGACATCAAAACTTGAAATATTTTATAAGAAACATGTTTTACAATATTTGTTTACACAGATTTTGTAATTAGTCAAAATATTTGTACTGGGTCAGGTGTTCAATGATAGTTTTAAAGAATAACAAGTTAAAACAGGAGTCATCAGATGTTTTAAATGTCCAGCTACAATTTAAGGGATACAATGCCTCTGTTTATTTTATGCAAAATTCAACAGCCATACTGATGTAACAAAAAGCTTTGTAGCAATAGGAAACATGTTTTACATTATTTGACAAGCTTTTTGTCCAGGTTGCAAAGAGCTGCACATACAAATTGCATTTGATCCATGATACACTTGAGTCTGAGAGGTATTACTTTCTGAAAAATTTGAAAGTTTTTCAATCTTCCAATAGCTCGTTCTACATGAATTCGAGAACTGGCAATTCTCCTGGTCTTTGCTACTGCTTTTGATGTCAACTGCTTACCCATGGAAAATGGTGGAATATTTAGAGTACACATTTTCTTAGTTAGTAAATCTCGAATGAGGAACCCTCTGTCAGCCATAATGTCATCACCATACTCAAGCTTATCTAGGAAACCTGATTGTTGAACAATCTTTCTATCTGAAATAGAACCTGTATACAAGTTAGATACAAAGACAAAAGTTCCAGAGGGGGAAACTGCAACTAATGATTTAGCAGTGTTATGATGTTTGTATTGAGACCATGTGACTCTTTGAGAGGAGGCTAAGCTAGGTTTTTGAATGAAAAATTCAGTGCAGTCGATGATTACTCTGGTCTTTGGAAAAGTTTTGAAACACTTTGGTAAGCTAGCTTTAACTTGTTCCCTACTTGGCCATGATACAAGAAATTGCAGCTCATGATACATAAAGGAAATCCATGTTGTAAATATCCTGCTAACAGAAGAATTGTCAATCTGAAATAGGTATGCTAACACCTCAGAGTCGAATCCTCGCCTTAGCCTTACAAGTGTGAGAATCAGTTCTTCAGTGACAGTCAATACCCGAGAACGGCCCCTCCTCCTCATTGTTGGATTGTCTCCCTGAAAATAGTTTTGTATCAAATTTGTATGTATTGGTGACCTGATAGTATTTTAGTTGTATTGTATGAATAAGAATTGATACAATTCTTTTATCCAGTGCAGTAAATATGATTTGTCAATACGATTCATTAATAGGAGTAATGTTCTTTAAATGTTAATGGAATGGAAACTGTTAAAAATATTTACTGTTAATCCAGAAGTGTCAGATCCACGCCAATAGTTAAGGTTGTGGGCCTTTGCCATCAGCAGGTTCAGTATGACAGCAAATACTGAAGTTGTGAGACCTGTAAAAATGTACATTGAATTGAGACTTAAGTATTTGCATTAAAAATCCAAATATATACATCTTTTTGATTATGAAATTCAATTCAAATTGTTACTTCTTTAACATAAAAAATATATTTTACCTGTGTAGAATTTACAGTTGTCATCATCCTTTTGTACTGTTCTGATGAATTCATTCCTTTTCATGACCTTGGGATTCTTTATTTCTATGTCAGCATACTCATTCATATCTTCCATGTTGATTTCAGTCTGCGTACTTGCATTAGCTGTCATGTTTCCTCCCACTTCATGAAATATGATAATTAGTATATTTATTTTAAATTCATTATGATTATTATGTTTTATCAAAGAATATAAATATTAATGTTTTTTGTTTTGTTTTATCACGTTTCGTCCCGCCAGGACTCATCAGTGCAGCTTGGCTTTCCAAATGAGGAAAACTGCAGACGTGAAATAAAAAATATTCACATGTAACTTACATAGTTTGGTATTTTTTTCTAAATTTTGCACATTAAATATATATCTTTAATGGTATGCACTTGATATTTTAATCTGTGTACCATACAGTATTTGGGTGTACACTTTTACATCATAAATTACACTCAGACACAAACTTGACAGACATTAGCCATTGCTATTAGAACTATAGTGAAATATAATAAAAATAATTATTCACTTAATTAAGATCAAATTTAGACAGAAATGCAGCAATTTGTTCCATACCAATTGTTATTAAATTAGAAATCAATACTTGAAATCACATCTCAAAATAGTTGAAAATACACTTTATAAAAATCATAAATACACAATTATGAATTGAAGGGGTAGGCACGCCCGGCCATACTTATTTTACTTACATGAATCATTCTTGACAGAGACTTCACAATAGTCATGGAAGTGGTCGGATGGTGGTGGAGTCAACATTTCCTGTTCCGTCGGTTCGGGGGGAGGGAGTACATTTACATGCAACTCTTGCAGTGGTTCTTCCTAAAAGAAATAATATGAAGTATTAATTTATTGACTACTAGTACTTATATATAAATAGTACAATGATATAAATAATACTGTAATATTTAGCTTTTAACTTGTAATAATAGTTCCATTATCTTGTAAGATGATAAATGATATTAAAATGTTAACATCTTTTAGCATATTGCAAGTAAATGCATAGATTTATATATATATACTTCTTCTAGCCTCAGTCTCTTCCTTGGATTTCGCGCCTTTGGTGGTGGGGCAGTTGATAGTGCAGGCATAGGATCAGGATTTTCTTAAAAAATAAACATCCAATTAAGAACTATCATCATCACACGTGAATTATATTAGATGAAACTTTCCAAATGCGATACTTTATACCATATTTTAATTAAATTACAAACTCTACTAATCTTACCTTTGGTTGGCCCATTACCCCCGACGAAATGGAGACTGCAAATATATCATGGGGCCCTCTATTATCGCGGTAGTTAAAGGGGCACAATGCGCTCGCGGGTTAATTAATTATTTGTTGGAAAAGCTTAATTAGCCAAGCGTAACGAGGTCGGAAATCTCAATCAGCGTGACCACTACTCAGCGATGTTTGTTTTGCGCAGCGCCCTACTCGCGCGGTACTCAACCGGATACGAGATTGCTTATAAGTCCAAACAATATGGCCGAATAAAATCATCCTTATGTCCAATCAAACTTCAATACTAGGCATACCCAGTAACATCTGCAAACTTATTACGTACCAAAAATTAAAACATTCACTAATATATCTTCGTGAGTTTATCATGAGGTAATAGACAAATTTTTTAGTTCAATATCACATGCCAAATATTAATGTGAGTCAGAAATGTCACAAATATCACGATATCTTAAATGTATGTTGAATCATATACAAAGTACATGTAAATGAAATTTTTAATCAAAATCTTTGGGTTTTACAAATAGGACTTTTTTCCGAGAACTTATTTCCTAGGCAAAATTAGGACTTTTTACCGGGACTTTTTTTACCGAACACCGATTATAACCTTTCATAAAGATTTTTTTTATGAATGTGCGTTGCTGTTGTTAAATTGAGTTAAGATTTAATCTTTGTCTAAATGTTTCAAATAGATCAAATATTTATCATCTTTCTTTAACAGGTATCATAAACAGTAATGTCTCCTTGGATTTCAGGCAGTGAAATAAACAGGACTATTTTTACTTGTTTAATTGTGAGGATAATAAAATACATCGCTGATATTTGTAATCACACCCAATACATTGATAAAATATACATCTCGTTAGTACCACCTTATCTATCTCTGTAATTTTCTTTTATGACTACCGGACACCTGTCATTTTATACGTTGTGTATCTATAGCAATGAAAGTGCGAAATGTCTAGTCGTATGACGTAAACAGTGACATAACTGTCCGGGCACTAACTAACTTGTCATCACAATAGGCGACAGATTGTCTGGCCTAGTGACTAACGTATTCGTACATGGCAGGGACCGCCGACTGTCTTGGTATCTTACTGCAGACAAAATGTTAACCAATGATATTGAAGAATATAATCCGACCAATGAAAAGCAGAAAAAGAATGTAAATTTATTTCATAGGACTCCCCTTCGTCACTATATGTTAAACCTTGATGGATCATGTATGATGTTAACAAATACAGTGGATCATATACATGGATGCTTCTAGCAGGTATGTTTTTATCGTGTTCAATACGAGTTAAGGAAATACCCCCCCCCCCCTCCCCCTCATACAATATTTCGTAAAAAAAATATGATAAGATGAAAGAGAAGCAACCATACCTTTGTGTAGGTTTATTCGTAGAGGAAACGGGTTCGTAGATGGGATTTTTACCGGTTCGTAATGAAAAACAGTGTTTCGTATAGAGTGACAAATTGTGAAATAAGTTCATATAAGCAATAAATTATCATTGTAAATGATAGTATACAAATTCAAAGGAGAATAATTGTACATCCAATGTATAAATACGATCGATGTTATGTCTTGTATAAATAAACTGAGTAGATACTTTGTAAATATTACATCAAACTATATAATATATATTCACAATATTAAATGAAAATCCACGAAGCTTTTTTCCCTGAAAAAAAATCGGTCATGAAGGGGATTCCCCTGTCAAAACTACGACCGCATCTCGCTGGGCCAGTGCCCAGTCTTCACCACGTGACCTTGCTACCCGCTAAATCAATTACGTAACGGTCTCATTAACGGTGGTCAATTCGCCTTGACCCGCGAGCGCATTGTGCCCCTTTAAGTTTGTCGCTTCCGAAAAATCGTATCAAAACTCGCATGCATAAATTATTGTTGTTAAATGTTCAACTAGGATTTCTTCTTCAATTATCATTTTTGAAATTAATATTCATACCATTATTCATTTATCGCGAGAGCTATGAACTTGCCTGCCATGTTTACACCGGAAAAAGTCGGCACTCTCTATTATCGCGGCAGTTCTATTTTTAGCACATATGACACGCCTGTCATAGCAAAATGCCCAATGCTTACCGGAAACGAATATTTGTTATATTTTCATTTGATTAAAGATCGAATTTAACAGTTTCATTCAATATTGGATAAATAAATAATAGTTAAATACGTAGTTGACATATTTTAATTGTTTTTCTTAGTTGCTCTATTTGCAGTGAGAACCAAGGGATTCCTTACTCTGCCTGAAAACTCTGACATCTGTGCAAAGAAGGAGAGAGGGGCCCAGAATCGTCACTTGCCAACTGATTAATTTTCTGAATACTTCACTACTAACGGAGAAAACTTCAAACAAACAATCAAGACATCATCAAGAATTTCAGAGTCGGTTCTATCATCACTGAGTAGATCCACTAATAATAAACTGATGGCTCATGGTTGACTTATGATGGCTTGAAAGTCTCAAAAGTTATTATGTATAAAATTTTCTTTTCGTTTGAAGTTGTTTTATGTTTTGAAGTTTTCTCTTTTCAAGTTCGTTTTCTTTGGATTTTTCTTTTTTTTTTCGGATTTTTTTTAGTTTTTCTTTCAAAATTTAATTTTGTGTACTTTCTTAACATCAAATTAAATAAAATAGTTTGGTTTCTTTATTGTTATAATTTATGAAAAGGTAGAATTCTTTTTAGAATTTGTCATAATTCCTGTGTTGCTAAATATTTTCTAACGTTCCCATCAAATACTGCTTCGAAACTCCTCGAATGTAACGAATGTTTACACTTAATTACAGCAAAAAAACACAAATATCTCAATTATTGACAAACAGTCTCAAATATTAATCTTTGTAACAGACATTATTCTTCTTTTTTATATTGATTAAGGATGAATATTGATATAAATTTACGTTTAAATTCTTTTAAAACAAGGTTTATAAATATTCATAATTAATGAAACATTAAGATTGTGGATTATCAAGGGAGATTTTAAAAATATATCATTTGAGGGGGAAAAAAAGATTTAAATTGAAACAAACGAGAATATTTTAAAATAGTATAAGGAACTCAATATAAATTCATTCTCCATACAACCTAAGAGGAATTGGTCTGAATTTTTAAGTTCAGATAAACAAAACAAAAATAAACAGGTGCCCCTAAAAATGGGAAGGATACTGATATCAGTCATAATGACCTTAAATTTTTGCCATAAAACAGAGTACCGTAACTTCACAAATAATGTGAGAAACGTCACTTCCGGATCTATTTTTAGAAACTTATGGATGCAGACGACCTTTTGCTGGTCGAATGATTACCTGAAGAGGGGTTTATTTTTTCCAGGATTATTTAAACAATGGCAGGGGTCCGGCGATTTTCAAAGGGATCCATGATATCGTAGTAATGCCAATATTGGACTTTTTCTACGATCTAATGATTCATTACGGTGAGAAATACTTTTCTACCGAACCGGCGAAACTTGTTGACAACATATGCATATCGCAACAGCCGATAGGGGTCGCGGTATTTCCGCATTTACGATGTTTTCACGTGCCGCGATAATAGAGAGCCCGCGATAATAGAGAGTCCGAGTATACGTCTCTTTTCGGACCTTCTCCACCGTGAATTCTTTCCTTCCACAAAGGGAAACCCATCTTTTGCACTTTTCTAGTGTTAACTTAGGTTTCGGGAAAGGGATAAAAAATATACCTGAGGAAGATCCATTCAAGTACCGAGAATCGGAGCGGCAGAGGCCGTAACAACAGTGTTTGACCGGCATGTTGCTATATGACGTTTGTCCGGTAAAATGGCGACTTCCGGTTAAAGGCCGCTTACAACAACCAAAAAGGCAGAACGACTATTACACATCGTTCGGCCTTTAAATATCTCTAACACAACAATTTCATAATTTTCGATTTAGGAAAAATGATAATTGAAACTTAACCATTGTATTTTTATCCTATACCTTTTTACTGAAACATTCGCCGAATCGGCAAGATCTTCCGATAAATGACGAAGAAGAAGAAGAGCTTTATTCAGTATATGTGGCCAAAAGAACAATTCAATGAAACACATTTTTTGCACATGTACAGTACATGTAAATGACACCTTTCTTGAATAAATAATTGATAATAAATAATTGATACACATAAGTTTGACGTATTATGCCAATAACATACAGAGCAACCGAATCTTAGAGCAATTCTTATATTTTATATTGTTCCAAAAGACTCACAACAAGTCTACGATTTGATATTTCCTTGAACTTTGACCCTAATGCCGCGCCTCCAATGTTCTGCGTTTTTATTGGTCGAATTCGACCTTGACCCTGATAACGCGTCAAAATGAAAATAGACATCCACACACACATTCTTCCAGAAAATTGGCCAAATCTAAAAGAGGTGAGCGAAATCAATGGTTTTGCATGTTTCATGCAAATAGATAACGGTTTAATTTTGTTTCTGAGTCGTTGACAAACTCCATTATATTACGTTAATAGAGAAACGAACTGTCTGTGCAACTTTGTGTTACAATGTGTTGATGTATGAGAGTGTTATGAACTGTTATCTTATTTGTATCATGTATGTATAGACTTTATCATGGTCTGGGTACTTTATACAAAACATTTTAGGTCTGGTTAATACATTAACATTTAATAATTATGCTCGATCAAAATTCTGACCTATTTTTTTACTGTCTCCATACCATTTGATAACAATACAATGTATTATAATGAGCAAAAGACGTAAACAGATCTTTGAATGAGCACATTATAATTCCCTACAGTATTCAGATATAGAGAATCTCAACCCTGTGTCTTCTAGCTAATATCAGAATTGATTAAAAACAACAAAAATATGATTCTTGTTGATGGTATTATACCTTTATCAAGGACTGTTGATATATTTGATATCACAAGATACAAGCCGAAGTTTGAGATTTTATTTATCATCCAAAATCATTTTCCCCTTGAATTCCTGAAATATGTAACACCTTTGACTTCTGTCAGACTGTCACTACAGTGATAGTTATGATGTCATAGCATTGTGATGTCATACTTTGTGGTGTAAACCAAACTACACATGAAACAACCCTGGGCGACACTGCTACATCAGACTGTTTTTTACCATTGTTAGAAACAATCAACCTATATCCTTCCAGAGGTATGGATATGGAGGCTTTATACAGTTGGAGCATCACTGCGCGGGGAAGGCCAAAATGTTGAAAGACGGCAACCTCTTCCGAGTGATCGACGAAAACTGCTGGTCCCCTGAAGCACGGATTAAGGAAATGGACGCCACTGGTAAGTGCTGTCAAATACACCCTACAAAACTATTTGATCTTCTACAGAAGCAAGAATTACAGATTTCATGTACCTAAGATAAGATAAGATAAGATAAGATAAGATAAACTTTATTATCCCCGCGGGGAAATTTGTCTTACATTCAAAGAGCTTGGTACATATAATACAAAAAAACACAATTAAACATATATATACAATATATACAACAAATAGATACAAGCAGTACAATGCGACGGTCAGTTAGACTTACAATTTTGTATTTAAATTTAAAATCTTGATACTGTATGGGACAAATGATTTTGTACTTCTATTAGTTTTGAAATGCCAAAATTTGAAACGACGTCCTGAAGGTAAAAATTCATAATATTCATTTAGAAAGTGGGATGGGTCACATTGAATGGCTAGAGCTTTCTTTTGAACTTTTGAATCAAACTGAAAGGAAAGGTGTTCAAGATCACTGCCGATAATTTTGCTGGCTATATTTACAATTTTGTCGATTTTGTTTTTCAGTGATAGGGGGAGATTGCCATACCATGCATGAAAACTGAAAGTCAGAATGCTATTGATGAAAGTTTGATAGAACAATTTTAGAATACATGTGTCAACATTAAAAGATCTTAATTTTCGCAGGAAGAAAAGTATGGACACGTTGTGTATTAGATTTCCATGAAAGTTTATCATCAATAATGGTTCCCAGGTATTTATACTCGTCTACTACTTCAACTTCCTGTCCGTCAATAGTAACTGCCTCCAGGTTTTCCTTTTTTCTTCGGAAGTCAATTATCATTTCCTTTGTTTTACTTACGTTCAGGGATAGAAAGTTGTCTTTACACCATTGGTTAAATGATTCAATATTTTCTCTATAGTCTAATTCTGATTGATGAATGAAACCAACCAAAGCGGCATCATCTGCAAACTTGAAATTCAAACAGGAGGAAAATAGAGATACACAGTCATTTGTATAGAGCGTAAAGAGAATAGGCGACAGGACGCAGCCTTGAGGAGCACCAGTACTCAGGAGATTAACTTCAGAGAGGTAGAATTAACTCGAACACTTTGAGGACGATTAATTAGAAAAGCTTCCACCCATTTAATGAGGTTACTGTTTACTCCCATATTGAACAATTTCTTAACCATAAGATGTGGTTGGATGGTATTAAAAGCTGATGAAAAATCTGCAAATAGAATTCTTACATATGACTTTGAGTTATCAAGGTGAGTATATGGACTTTGTGAAGAAGAGAAATGAGAGCATCTTCCACACCGCGTCCTGCCCTGTAAGCAAACTGTAAAGGATCCAACTGATGTCCAGTATTCAATCTAATCAGGTTCAAGACAATACGTTCAAAAGATTTCATGATGATAGGGGTTAGGGCCACTGGACGATAATCATTGAGGACAGAGGGTTTCACCTTTTTCGGAACGGGGATGATATGCGACGTCTTCCATATTGATGGTATATATAATGAGTGTCAATTGACATCTGAAACATCACTTTAAAAATCCCACACAGCTGTTCACAACATTCCTTAAGTGCAATTCCAGGTACTCTGTCAGGTCCACTTGATTTTCTACTGTTGATTTTCCTAAATGCCAACATAACATCAGTAGCTGTGATAATCAAATTATCATCCTCGGGCAGGCTGTCAATGAAAGCGTTTCGAGACTCTGTGAAGTCATGAACATCAAACCTGGCATAGAAACTATTCAAATCACAAGCAAACGAGGCATCATTTTGACTGTTTAACGGCTTAGTTCTACTAACATTACCAATCATTATTTTGATTCCATTCCATGCTGCTTTCAAATTATTACATCGGAATTCCTTCTCAATCTTATCCTTGTAGTCAAGTTTACATTTCTGTGTAAGACGCTTAATATCCCGTTGTATGTCTTTCACTCTTAGTCTGTCACCAGAGCAGAAAGCCCGTTTCTTCTCATTGAGTAGTCCTTTCAGTTCAATGCTGATCCACGGTTTGTTGTTTGGAAAAATCTTTATCGTTTTGGACGGGATGATATCATTAATACAAAATTTGATGTAATCAGTAACAATATTGTTTAGCTCATCCAAATCAGTTGATGTATCGCAGAAAGTTTCCCATGTAGTGCAATCAAAACAGCCCCTGAGTTGATCCAGTGATTCCTTATTCCAAAGCTTGATGGACTTTAAGATTGGCTTTTGTTCTTTCAGTTTTTGTCTGTACTGAGCTACAAGGTACACAACGTTATGGTCAGATTGTCCAAGTGGTGGTTTTACATAAGATTTATAGGCATTTTTATGTTTCCGTAACAAAGGTCCAGGATTTTTTTATTCCGCGTGGGACAAGTAACATATTGTTGGTAATGAGGTAGGGCTTTCTTCAAAACACAGCCATTGAAATCGCCAAGAATCACTTTTGGGGCATCCGGGGAAATTGATTCTAGCTTATTGATATGGGCGGACAAGGCATCGACTGCATTGTTTGGGTTTGCTTTCGGGTGAATGTAGACAACCGTTGTAAAAACTTGACCAAACTCTCTAGGTAAATACATTGGTCTCATCGACAGGGATAACAGTTCAATATCTTCGGTACACAGTCTCTCTCTTACAGTAAAATTACTGCACCAACGTTCATTGACATAGACACACACTCCGCCACCAACTTTCTTACCGGTGATATCGCTGTCCCTGTCCAATCTAATCGGATCATGGAATCCTGGAATCCGCAGCGCATCCACAGATAGTGTCTCGTTCAACCACGTCTCGGTAAAACACAATAGACATGATTCCCTGTATTCATACATATATTTCGCATTTGCTTCAAGTTCCGGTAATTGTTGCCGTAAGGATCGTACATTGGAAAGCACAATGGTAGGTAGAGGAGGGCGAGTCTTCCTGGCTCTTATCCGTTGTCTCAAACCCCCCTTCTTACCTCTTTTCCGTTTTTTCCCATTATTCCTGATACATTCAGTCGGCAAATCAGTAGGTGCACTGTAATCCTCGGAGACATTGTTGAGGCGCATCAGCTGATTGCATCCATAGCGTAGCGAGAGATGCTGAAGAACTGGATGTCCACCATCTTGGATAACGTCCAACGGTCTTGTAGCGGTCGTGATGAGCAGCTGATGCAGTAGGAGTATTCCTGTGAGCGTCAGCGCCAAACAATTGTTCATCGCTTTCTTCATTTCTTTCACAGATGCATTTATACAGTAGTTCTACACTGAAACCATGTAAAACACATAAAATTCAATAATAAAACACAGAGCTCTTTGAATGCGTGTCGCCACAGAGCAGCGCCACCTGTAACCATTTCTAGAAGCATAAGGGACTGGCCATTTGTTTTAGGGGGGTGGGGCGGTGAAATTTTCTATAATATGTCCAAAATATTTGTGACCCACCCCTGAAAACTGTCGTGTTTTTTCATGACTCCCACTGTTGCTTTTGATATTTAATGACCCACCCCTAGAGTCTATCTTCATTTTTTATGACCCACCCCTAGAGTCTATCTTCATTTTTTATGACCCACCCCCAAAGGCTGTTTTTTTATGACCCACCCCCAAAGGCTGTTTTTTTATGACCCACCCCCAAAGGCTGTATTATTTTTTGTGACCAAAACCCCCAAAAATCACCGGCCAACCATCACCATCAATTTAACTATGGCTCATATGATAAAAACCTTTTAAAATTTGGATAGATTTGGATGGATTTAAGCAGATATCTTCTTTTTACTATTTAAGAAACTCAAAGGTATTGTTTAATTTGTTTTAGTTCACAATTGATTGGTTTTGAGCAGATATTCTTTTATCATAAGATGATTTACATATCAAAATCATATGATAAAATCTAGAACAATCTGTGACTTGCAGCTAGGGGAGCATAATGCATGTCATTAAATTTTTTTTTACATTTGAATAGATTTTGATGGATTTTAGCAGATATACTTTATGCTAATTTAAAAACTCAAAGGTATTGTTTAATTTGTTTTAGTTCACATTTATTTGGTTTCGATCAGATTTACTTTTCACATTAACATATCAAAGTTATATGATAAAATCTAGAGCAATCTGTGGCTTGCAGTTGCTATATGTGTAGGGCAGTAACAGTGTTTGTCACGTTCTGTGTCAGAGGTCATATGTCAAAGGTCACTGGGCTATCAAGGTCACCAGGCCTCTCGACAGAAATATGTCAGAATTAATCTCAATCCAAGTCAGCTTTAGATATTTATGTGAGAGAATGATGGTGAAGTTGGTCAAGCCACATTCCTAGTTCATCAGGCCGCTGTGACAAAATCATTAAAGGGCTATAGACCTAAGTACAAAAATATTGAATTATAAGTTTAAGTCAAATATTTATGTGGAATTATTAAGAAAAGCATCATTCCTTACTCAACTATGGATAAAATGAAAATAAAATGGCATGAAGGGCTTTAAAGGATTTATTTTCAATGCTATAACGTTTTGGAACGCTCTCAACATCTCCAACACAAAACCTAATTGAAATATTCCCAAGTGCTGTAAAAATAAAAATATTGATGTCACCAGGATAAGATCTTTCCGTCCAGTTGATATAGGCAAATCATCCTGTCTCAGGGCACTAATCTGTACCCAGGGCTCAGAAGTTAGATTCCCTTGCGCCGCCCGACTTGGGATAATGCCAATCATCCTGTCTCAGGGCACTCATCTGTACCCTGGGCTCAGAAGTTAGATTCCCTTGCGCCGTCCGACTTGGGATAATGCCAATCATCCTGTCTCAGGGCACTAATCTGTACCCAGGGCTCAGAAGTTAGATTCCCTTGCGCCGCCCGACTTGGGATAATGCCAATCATCCTGTCTCAGGGCACTAATCTGTACCCAGGGCTCAGAAGTTAGATTCCCTTGCGCCGCCCGACTTGGGATAATGCCAATTATCCTGTCTCAGGGCACCTAATCTGTACCCAGAGCTCAGAAGTTAGATTCCCTTGCGCCGCCCGACTTGGGATAATGCCAATCATCCTGTCTCAGGGCACTAATCTGTACCCTGAGCTCAGAAGTTAGATTCCCTTGCGCCGCCCGACTTGGGATAATGCCAATCATCCTGTCTCAGGGCACTCATCTGTACCCAGGGCTCAGAAGTTAGATTCCCTTGCGCCGCCCGACTTGGGATAATGCCAATCATCCTGTCTCAGGGCACTAATCTGTACCCTGGGCTCAGAAGTTAGATTCCCTTGCGCCGCCCGACTTGGGATAATGCCAATCAAAACATTGTCTCGTTGAAATGTTATTGAGAAGGTGGTGAGAAAATTATTTGATTGGCTACATCGCCATGCTAGCAAATCTGGCTTCTGAGCTCAGGGTATCGATTAGTGGAGTTAACGTAACGTTCATAACATGAATTAGGGTGGAGGCAATTACTCTCATATGTAATTCGTGACGACTGCCAGTCATGTTCTAACACAACATTACGATTGTCTATTGACTTCATTAAACTGGTAACAGAACATATGAATATGTGAGCTGTACTCAGACCTGGATGGATCAAGTTCATTTACCAGCAGTATCAATACTTCAAAATGTTTAACAGGGTTCGAAATTAGCACTAGCCCCGTGCTGGTGCAGAAGATGCTGGGCTAGTAAAGTGCAATGACTGGTAGTCCGAAGTACTAGTTAAATTTAAAGTTTTGATTTGAAGAAAATAGGATTATCTCAGTGTATTTGGCAACAGGATGTCTTTGGGCTAGTGCTCTCAGGAATGCACTAGTCTGAATGGCTAGTAATAGGACTAATTTCAATCCATGTTTAATCCCTGAAACATAATTTTTTATCAGAATGATGAATTATGGAGCAAGGTTTGTTGGCACATGGTTTAACTTTTGATATGGTTTGAAAGTCTGAATTATTATTGAGAATTTTGAATAAATAGATATTATTGTGTTTTCTGACAGGAGTGGACGTCCAGGCTCTCTCCACTGTTCCTGTCATGTTCAGCTACTGGGTGAGTCTACGCTTTGTTTTGTTGTGACAATATATATATATATATCTATACATTCAATAAGTGTGTTGTTAACAAAATGTTATTTTCTGAATGAAATAGCATAGCAAGTGTCAAAAAAGAAATTGATACATTTTTCACATTTTCATTCATCCAATATTTTTCATGTTCATTATATTTCTCACCTAATTTCCAAAGTCTGTTATTTCATGACTTTCTTATCTGATGACATGTATATTGGCGGTGAGGTGATATGGGGTTTATCGCTGCTGTCAACAATATTTCACTTTTATTGCGGCTGCTAGTATTATTGTAGGGAGAAAGCATGCAACACCATTGTGGCTATGTATTGCGGGGAAACCTGCAAGCATCGGTTGGAACTAGCTAACCAAGGGTGCTCCTGCCCTGAAACTCAGGAACATTGCACCCATAACCTGACTGCGTGATGAACAGTTCACTACTGCAGACAAAGTTGCCGAGCCTCTGGACATTGTATGGATATTATGAACTCAATTATCATTGCCCTCCTTTTATAATTCTCACAAATAATGTAATGAATTTCCCCTGTAAACCACAGAAGATATATCAGTTCTTCAACAGATGGTTTATTACAAAATTCTGTTCTTTAATCATCCTTGTTCGCAAGGTTTGTCATGCCGACTACTGCAAAGAAAGATGGCTGATTTGGAGATTTATATCACACTTGAATAAATTTTATTTATGATTTTTGTAAAGCTTGCTCAATTTCCCAAGATTGTCATTTCATGAATTTGTTATCTGGCTACAGGCGAAACCGGAGGATACGCTGGACTTGTGTCGAATCCTGAATGACGGAATAGCGGACATCGTGAAGAAGTACCCAAAGAGATTCACTGGGCTCGGCACCCTCCCGCTACAGGCGCCGGACCTCGCAGTCAAGGAACTTGTACGGTGCCGCACAGAACTCGGTGAGTTCTCCTCAACCCTTGATTCTTTACTCCCCCTCCCCCCTCAATAGTCCCTCATCCTCAATAGTCCTCGCTTCTCAATATTACACACATATCTCAACCCACTTCCTTTTCAGTAGTCCTCTCTTCTCACTCATCCCTCTTTCTTTTATAATACTCCCCCCCCCCCCCCCCCCCCCACCCCCACCCCTCCCTTTTAATAGACCCCCTCTTTTACACCCCGCCTTCTATAGTCCCTCCTTGCACTATATTTTCCTCAACTGTTTAACTGATTTTCACTGTAATATAAATGTGAGGAGTCCATAGTTTGCTTTGTTTTGAAGCATCTCATTGGTTGGATACTTCGAGGTTGTCAGCTTTATCATTGTCTCATGTCCTCACCCAACCAGAGATGCCAAGAATGCCCTTCTTATGTAGAGTATGATAGAAGTCACCAAGCTGCAACCATAAAAGGAACTTTGGAAATATCAGATCCGCCCCCTCCCCACCTTCAATACTCCCTCCCTCTAACCTAACCTTCTATCCAGTCTAAGTAAACCTAGTCTCAATAACACTTGCTATACTCCCATATTGAGTCTAGCTAGGTGTAGTAAGGGCTCGCGTCAGCCAACTGACCAATTGACCAATCAGGGCTCGGCTTAACATGCTGCAACAGTCTGCTTTCGCACATATAACGTTGAAGGGTCATAGGTCGCCAAAAGGTCAGCTGACGCGACCACTTACTGTATATCGCTAGACTCAGTATGGGAGTACAGCAACTATTTTTGAGGCTAGGTTTACTTAGACTGCCATCTATCAAAAGTCCCTCTATTTCACCTATGACTAATGTCAACATATAAACTATGAATTGATTTGCTGAGACTTATGTTCCACTTGTTCTGTCCTCTCCACAGGTTTCCACGGTGTACAGATAGGGTCTCATGTGAACGACTGGAACCTGGACGCTCCCGAACTACAGCCGGTCTTTGCTGTGAGTTTGTTACCTACTTTTGGTCCAAATACTTTTTATCTATCTATCTATCTATCTACTAAATATTTGTATAGCGCCAATATCCAGCTCAGAGAGCGCTGCTCAAAGGCTCATTGGATTTCCCTCGATCAATCTTCATGACACTTCTTTTACCATCTCGACTTCAGAGGGAGCATACAACACATGCAGTCAATATGTAATACCATGGGATACTGATATTATATTTTGACCTCAATTGAACTAGTAAGTCTGTAGATGATGTTTGTGGGTGAGGTTCTGGTGGGGGGTTGTCTTGGTTCCCCCTTTTCCATCCTCTTCACTTGAAATATTAGGTGATATCTCTCTGGGGATCAAATAACTGGAATGGGATGAAGTAGGGGTGCTTGGTGTATCCATCATACTTTCAAGTGTCCCCCTTTTTCCATCCTCTTCCCTTAAAGGGGCAGTAGCGCGTTTTTTTGAAAATTTTATATTTTAAATTTTTCACTGATAATGGTATGTTAATGCTAAATCTATTACATAGATAGTGTCACAAATTTTGTTACACAAACCAATCACCCATAGTCAGAGAACAAATAATAAAGATTAACATAAAGTACATTGGCAGCCATTAATTTTTGTATGAACACCATTTTGTGTAAGAAAAGAATTGCATGGCTGCAATTAACATTATATATTTGATTCATTACTGCTTCATTTAGTTGAAATACATTGTCTTTCAATTTGAATAATTTATTTTCATTTTCTTGACATCACCTTATATCCCCCTAAAACATGCTACTGCCCCTTTAGATCAGTGATACCTTGCTTGCCGTACACAACCACCCTTTTAAACCCTTTCGAATCTCTGAAAACATTGATAGATTACAATATTCCACAGTCAAACACATAATATATATTATTATATACGTGTTCTGAATATCTTCATGAGATAATTTTGGTTATTTGAAACAAGTGTTGTGTAACCAAAGCAGGTTATTCAATGATAGTGACGTCATAATGCCATACTACTTTTGCAATCAGCTGATCGGTGTCAACCGAACTCCCCGCCGCTTCAAATTTTTAGTTTGTCATATTTTTTTCCATTTTCGTATTTTCCCTCAAAATAAAATTGTGTCACATCAAAGATATATGTGCAAAGTTATCAAAGCAGTACTCTTGGCTATTTCATCACTAAATGTAAAGAAATGACTTGCCTAAATCTAGTTTGGAAAGAGTTATCTCCCTTTTGTATTCAACGGACATGTTTTGTCAACACGAAGCTTTGTCGCTTTTGAAAGTTTCAGTGAAATCCGATAGTTAGATAAGTTGCTCGCTCGTGAATAAATCAAAGCATTTGAAAATATCTCATTAAAATATTTTCGATATTCAACATTAACTCGTTTTGTAATCTCTATTTCACCAGGCTGCAGAAAAGCATGACTGTTCTATATTTGTCCACCCCTGGGACATGGAGCTGACAGGCAGGATGAAGAAGTATTGGCTGCCGTGGCTTGTGGGTACGTAGCTTTAAAGGGAGGGTTCTATCGGAGTTCAGTCGGCCATCTTGGTTCAATTTAAAAAGCATTATACTTGGAATTCCATTAAGAATCATTATTATTCTGTATCATCCTACATGCTTCAAGTGGGTGTTAAAGACCTATGTGTATTTGATATATATTCATTCAACAAAAATTCCTTGAATTCACTGAGTGGACAGAATTATTGGAGCACAAATACTAAAAACAACTGAATGCTTCGTTTTAAGAAAAGTCATTTGTTTGTACAAATTCATTGGAGTGCAACCAATCAGAAATCTTATTGAGTGTTATTGTAATTCTAATCATCTTTCGTGCTTCAAGTTGGTGTTTATGATCTATATGTATTAGTAATGTATTCATTTAACAAGAGGGTGATAATGATCTTTATCCTACCTCATGTAAGAATCTCGATCTCTGATTGGTTCACGTGACCCTTAACAAATTCCCATATACACCTTCACCGAGGGAGAATAAATCCCTTATACCCCGCGAGTAAAGCGTGCTTCCACGTCAATCATTCAAAGTCACGTGATAAGGTCATAGGTCAACCAGTATGCCGTAAAATAAAAGCTTTGTTCACCCTGATTGTGTTTTTAACAATAGTTTTAGACATTCGGTAAGATAAATTCGTTATCACATTGCATAGCGGGTTACATAGGTATTTATTATTCCCTTGAAAGGTTTTATGCAACTCGCGTTCCGCTCGTTGCATAAAACCTTTCGCGGGAATAATAAATACCTATGTAACCCGCTATGCAATGTGATAACTTATAATATGTATTAGTAATGTATTCATTTAACAAGTGGGTGTTTATGATCTATATGTATTAGTAATGTATTCATTTAACAAGTGGGTGTTTATGATCTATATGTATTAGTAATGTATTCATTTAACAAGAGGGTGATAATGATCTATATGTATTAGTAATGTATTCAAGTTTGTGCTATGAGCAGGTCACTTTGAAAAATTATCAGAGCAATTTGAAAAAAATAGACTGAATGTTCTGATAATGCAACGTCTTAATTACTTGGAGTGGAACCAATCAGGAATTATGGGCTGTTTCAGGAATGCCAGCTGAAACTACGACGGCCATTTGTTCGCTGCTGTTTGGAGGGGTGTTGGAGAGGTTTCCCAAACTCAAAGTCTGCTTTGCTCATGGTGGTGGGTCAAGTTCTTATGGATAGTCAACAAGTTTGTTATATGATTGAGGGTGAGATAGGGTGAGTAAAATAAACCTGTATCAGTTAAATAAACCCTCTATCTGGCTACAGTGGTCAAGCTCTTATGGATATCAAATTGTTGATTATATAAATGAGGGTGTGATTGGGTGAGTAAAATAAACCCTCTATCTGGCTACAGTGGCGATAATCTTTATTTTTCTTCAAAAAGATCAAGTTCCTATGGATAGTCAACTTCTTTATTGCAGGAAACCCAACATTGTGGTGAAGATTTTAACAGTGTTATGAAGCACAAGGGTTCACATGTCTTATTTTGTTCAATTGTTATCAAGCTAGTGGTACAGATGTTTTGATAAACGTTGCATTTCATAAAAGAAAAGAAGTTTAATATCTTGTTCTGATTCATCAAACCCGCTTCACGAATAAAAATGATAATAAGCGTCTCATAAAGTCTTCATAGTCAAATCATTAAGCTATTTTCCAAGGTTTTCAATAAGTTGGACTATGCTTAAAAATTCTTTTTCTATTTCGAGGTGGAGCTTTTCCGTTTACAGTTGGACGGATAGAACACGGGTTCAATGTGCGGCCCGACCTCTGCGCCATGGAGAACGACGTCAACCCTCGTAAATATCTGGGTAAAATCTACACGGACGGTTTGGTACACGACAAAGGAGCTCTGGAACTGTTGGTGGATGTGATTGGAAAGGTTAGATAACAACACGCTCAATGATTTGTGTCTTCATTAATAAAATGAAAAATCGCTAATGTCCGAGTTACAGCGTCATTTAAGAAAATAGATTTTTGCTCTCAGCACCAACAAGTTTAAGTGATTGTTTATCAATGATTTGTGTCTTCATTAATAAACTGATAAATCTCTAATGTCCTAGTTACATTGTCATTTCAGAAAATGTCTTTGAGTGGCATTTAGAAGTTGCATGGAAGTCAAACAAGGAGGAATATTTTATGGATAACAACTTCTTTATTCTGAGTACACAACGTTTTGATACAGCCCGTTGAAAACAAAACAAGAAGCTGAATCGAAACGTTGTGTACTCAGAATAAAGAAGTTGTTATCCATAAAATATACCTCCTAATATTTCAGAAATATTTTTTTTGCTCTCAGCACTGGCAGGTAAAGTGGTTGTTTATCTTCATAATCACTATCATTCCACAGCATTATTATGTCCCCCGAAATATTTTTCGGGAGACATAATGTTTTCACCTCCGTCCGTGATTCCGTCATTCCGTGATTCCGTGATTCCGTGATTCCGTCATTCCGAAATGCTTTCTTTTCCGGGCCATATCTCAAAAACCGTTCAATATTTTTTCACGAAACTTGGTATGTGCTTAGACCTAGTGATGGAGTGGTGCCTTTTGCTATTTTGGTCATTCTGAATTTTTTATTTTTTCTGGTTTCCATGGAAACAATTTTAACTTAGTGCATATTGGGGGTAGGAACCTTTTCCGGCCTCTATTTCAAAAACCGTTCAATATTTTTTCGCGAAACTTGGTATGTGCTTAGACCTAGTGATGGAGTGGTGCCTTTTGCTATTTTGGTTATTCTGAATTTTTTATTTTTTCTGGTTTCCTTGGGAACAATTTGAACTTAGTGCATATTGGGGGTAGGAACCTTTTCCGGCCTCAATCTCCAAAACCGTTCAATATTTTTTCACTAAACTTGGTATGTGCTTAGACCTAGTGATAGAGTGGTGCCTTTTGCTATTTTGGTTTTTCTAAATGTTTTATTTTCCTGGTTTCCATGGAAACAGTTTGTACTTAGTGCATATTTGGGTAGGGACTGTTTCCCAGCCATATCTCAAAAGGTATTCAATATTTTTTTACGAAACTTGGTATGTGGTTAGACCTAGTGGTGGAGTGGTGCCTTTTGCTATTTAGGTCATTCTGAATTATATGATTTTTCCTGGTTTCCATGGCAACAGTTTCAACTTAGAACATATGGTGTGAGGACCATTTCCGGGCCATATCGCAAAAACTATTTAATATGATTTTACGAAACTTGGTATGTGGTTAGACCTAGTGGTGGAGTGGTGCCTTTTTCCATTTTAGTTATTCTGAATTATTTTTCTGGTTTCTATAGAAACAAGTTGAACTAGGTGTATATGGGGGGTAGGGTCTGTTTCCGTACTTTAGCTTAAAAACTATTCAAAATATTTTTACTAGACTTGATATGTGGTTAGAACTACTGGGGGAGTGGTGCCTTTTGCTACTTTGGTTATTCTGAATTGTTATTTTGCTGGTTTCCATGGAAATTTGTACATAATGGGGGTAGGGTCACTTTCGGATTAAATGTTAGCGGGGGACATCACAGTGCATCACATGCACATATTTCTAGTTGTTATAGCCTTTGCATCAAAAGTTAAAATCTGATGATCTTTTGATGTTTTTCCAGAAGCGAGTTATTCTCGGCAGTGACTATCCATTCCCTCTTGGGGAACATCACCCTGGAAAACTGATTGAATCCATGGACAGTTTTGATGGTGCCTTGAAGGTAAGAAGTGATATTATTGATTAATCTTATGTTGTCTTTAGTTCCAAATTATATTTTTCATTGTGTGACAAAATTTCGTGAAAAGAATTTTCACTTGTTTTGGCTAATGCCCATTGATAGTTCAAGTCATAAAATCCTGTCATAGAGCAGTTAGGGGTTTTCACGAGACCAAACATTTTTACCACAAAATATCTTGACAACTTCAACCAATGAAAACACTTCTCGTATATCCTTTCGTCATTATTTGGTCACCAAATATCAGAATGTGACAGTTTTCTGTTGCACATAAGTAAATAGGTAAAGAAGTGATTTTATGAATGCTTCAAATGAATCCAGTGGTGTAGGAACTCTCCTGATGTGCAAATCACAGACTAAGATGCATGGTCATCTGAAATCTCAGCTGATAATATTTCCTTTCAAATACACTCAGACAAGGTAGAACTTTCAAATCCCCCCAGAACCATAAAGCCTAGAAAGCTTAAACTTTGTGTACAGATTCCTTGACTAGTGAGGATTATAAATTGTAGCTTTGGTGGCCCTGTGACCCCTAATAAGGGCCACAGGGGCCACACCCTTGAAACCTAATTTCATCTTCTTCTCCAGGAGCATAAGGCCTAGAAGCTGAAACTTTGATTACAGATTCCTGGACTAGTGAGGATTATAAATTGTAGCTTTGGTGCCCCTGTGACCCCTAATAAGGGCCACAGGGGCCACACCCTTGAAACCTATTTTCATCTTCTTCTCCAGAACCATTAGGTCTAGAAAGCTATTATACGTTTTTAAAAGGTTGATTTTTGAATAAAGCAGTTTCTTTCTAAAATCTTGTACTTTATTACCCTACAACTTCTTGAATACCATAGAATCAGTTCATGCAAGTACATTATTCATGCTAAATTCCTAATTTGATCATGTTAACAGGAGGATTTGCTGTCCAACAATGCCCTGGAGTTCCTCGGTCTGGAGAAGTCAAAGTTCCAGTAGTCAGCGGCAGATTGTCAGCGGAAAAT
This sequence comes from Steromphala cineraria, assembly GCA_916613615.1. NCBI lineage: Eukaryota > Metazoa > Mollusca > Gastropoda > Trochida > Trochidae > Steromphala > Steromphala cineraria. The sequence continues at coordinate 39,952,767 of OU744737.1, forward strand.
AATCTCTCAAAATCCATTACAAAATTGTAGGATAAAATGGAACGTGTTGAAGGCAATGGAGCATAAAATTAAGAAAAAGAGAGATAGTACATAATGGAAAGTATTGGTACAAAACCCAAGATAATCTTATTATATCAAATCAGTGGAGTTGTGTCTAGGAAACATTTAATGTTGCCATCTTGTCATCTGGTCCTTCTCCCGGAAGAAACTGGTAAGATAATCAACTTGAAAATAGCCATGAAAGAAATGACCAAGTATCAAGCCAAAACTGCTGTTTGCCATTTGTATGTAAATGCCTTGCTCATTTCTGGTGGGGAAGTGGATTCACCAAACCTATACAGAAATTTATTTTACATTTCAACTTTTGATAAAAACATTTTTGCATTTATTTATGTTTATGAGGATCTGACTATGTTCATTAATGTACACTGTTCATGTGTTTGTTTAAGAATAAACTGATCCCTCCTGATGGGCAATGGTTTCCCTATCAACAGATATGAACTATTATGTTTTTTTAGCCACATGGTCCGTGCAACAATGATGACTCTCTACTCTGGTCTTTTCAAGATGCATTTGTCATATTATTATTGGAAATATTTCCATTTGAAGGAGTTTGTAAGGTGTTTAAAGGGGCAGTAGCATGTTTTTTGATATTTTCATATTTCAAATATTTCACTTATAATTGTAAGTTAATACTAAATGTATTATATTGGCAGTGTCAACAATCTTATTAAAAAAGCCAATCACCCCATAGTCAGAGGTCAAAATATGAGGATTCACATAAAATTCATTGGCGGCCATTTTTTGTGAACACCTTTTATTCATTTTGTGTAAGAAAAAGGAAACTCATGGCTAAACTTTACGTTATCTATTTGAATTATTACAGGTTCATTTAGTTAAAATATATTGTCTTTCAATTGGAACCATTTATTTTAATTTTCCTGACATCACCTTATATTCCCCCTTGGAACGTGCTACTGCCCCTTTAAACCAATCAATAGTGTGTTTGGAAATGTCAAGAATTCCATTAATTTTTTCTAGTCATGGAAATTAATGCCATCTGATTTTTAGCTCATCAGGTCTGAAAGACCCGATGGGCTTATGGCATGGCATGGCGTCCGGCGTCCGTCCGTACACTTTTCACATTTTCGACTTCTTCTCCAGAACCAATGACTCTAGAGAGCTGAAATTTGATGTGTAGACTCCTTGGCAGATGGGGATTCTAAATTGTAGATTTCGTGACCGCATGACCCCAAATGGGGTCACAGGGGTCAACACCTTAAAAGCCTATTTTCATCTTCTCCAGTTCCAAAAGGTCTAGAGAGCTGAAAAGTTGTGTGTAGTCTCCTTAGCCAATGGGGATTCTTAATTGTAGATTTCGTGACCCCATGACCCCAAATTGGGTCACAGGGGTCAAAACCTTAAAAACCTTTTTCCATAAAAAGTCTGATGAGCTACAGAGCCCATGGTTCTTTTTTTGACATATTGTATTGTTGTTGATTGATTGCCTTGAATTGATTGAAATCCTAATTTTTTCCCAAAAGCTCTGTGTAAGGGGGTCTTTTGTAGACTTGTTTTTAAAGCAGGAATCTCGTGATGAATTTGCAGAATTATGTTATTCACTGTATGCCTGAATGATTTTGAATGTGAATGAATGATTCCATTCTCTCCCGAAATGATAGTTCCGGTCACAAGATCCTGTGATAATCTCGGTTGTTATAGGAGCTTATCAGCCTAAAAGCAAGAAACTTGATCTGATGCAATGAAAATAAGTTGATAAGTCAGCAACACCATTCCATGTCTTGAACTACCTTTTTGGGAGATAATGGAATGACTCGTATCAGTGTATGAAATAAGGCTCGTCAGTCAGCCCGGGCCCTGGTTATTGTTGCTCTCGGCTCGTAACATTGGAGTTTTTTTTAATATTCCAATTTTAATTACAAAATAAAACGTTTAGGCTGTGGCTATTTCTAACCTTGATTCATACACTGCTTTTACATGAAAGTTTTGAATAATTTATTCACAATGAGATCGTATTGTATACCAAAAACATATTGAAATTTTTCATATTCATATTCATGTATATCTGATCTTTTGCAAGGAATTGTTGTTGATTTATTCATCATGTAACCAAGATGTATTCACTAGAGATACTGCATGCATGACAACCTTGTTAATGCATGAATGACTCTCACATAGATGGTTTTCTAAAACTAACTAACTAAAAGAATAAATCCTGAGGTTTAGAGTATTTGACTAGAATAAACACTGAAAGGATGCACTTAAAACTTGAACTGTAAACTTTAACACTTAAAGTCACTTAGCCAATAGGCTATACATGGAATGAACTTATTTACACTTGTAGGACACTCATAACACATCATAGTCAGTGTTTGAATTTTAAAAAATTGCCAGTTGGCCATCAGGGGCTTCAGTTCATAAAATCTGCAGGCCCTTAGTAAAATCTGCAGGCTCCAGTTCTAGAAACACACAAACAAGAAACAACAAAGAAAACGCAATTTTACAATGTTTAGTTCTGGAATTGTAAGTACACTAGCTGGACTGGACTGGAGACTTAAGTCATTTAACATGGCCTTCTGAAGAGTACTAACTTAGTACTAATTAGAAAGTTAATTAGAGGGAATATGCTAAGTCAAACAGTTTTTTTCATCTGCCCAAATGTTTTTTTTTTACTTCTATGGATAAGTTTCAGAGCTTAGAGTTACTTTGTCATTTTCATATGAAGCTAGACAATGTGTAAACACAATACCAAAGTGTTTAGGTAACTTATAGACATAAGAACTTCCTGTATCGAGGTTCTAGGTCATTTCCCTCGCCAGGAAACGCATTTAAGAATTTCCTGTTGTAACTTCCGTGTTTACATATTTGTAAGCTCGCCTTAGCGACCCTGTAGTACGACTTCTAAGTTCAGCAGGATCGAGCCCTAAGGCGAGACATACCACTAAAATGAAGCAGGCCACGCGGTGGATTTATGTTTTTCTAGTTACACCCCTGTACTATCCAACAAAAACAAACTTTACAAAGGTTGATTTTGGCTGGGTTTACCATGGTGAACAATTATCCCATAAGGGTTTATTTTGTGTAAAATATATCTTGTTTTACTCAATAGATAACTATTCAGAAAATATTTTCCATTTTTCACATGATTTTTGAGGTTTTTACCCCAAAATTACAATTTCCCCAAGGTTAATTTTGGTTGGGTTTCCCATGGTGATCAAGTACCCAATTCCAGGTCAAATGGTCATAAAATGTGCTTGATATACTAAATGTCCGGGTTAAATGCAATTTCTACTGGACTACATGTTTCTTTGTCCAAACTTCATTTCTTTCTCTACTCGCAGTGATGCTTTTGACAGAATATCTGCTAGAACTACTTCTTGCAAAATGCAACAATAAACGGTGTTGAAACCTATATTGTCTAAAGTGCAAAAAACTCCAATGTTCACTGTATGTGATAAAATTTATCATTGTTTGCTTCTACGATAAATGATACAGTTCATTTAATTGTTTATCAGCGCTAGTGTATAGAGTGTGTTATGTACTTGGTCAAAGGTTTGGCTATCACTTCTAATGTCCCCCTTTCTCTATCTTTAATTGTCTATCTCGCCCTCATTTCCCCCTTTTTCTCTCTGTCACTCTCGTGAACGTGTTTGATCACTGGCTTTTAAACGGTTTGAATGTTAAAATCGTATGAATACCGTAGCATGTCTACTATATCTATACAGCAGCTTCACTTGTACTCCTCGAACCGTTTATCAACCAGTGAAATAAACATCAATTCACTTAAATTGATGAATGAACTGTATTGCGATACTCGATACTCGATTGAAAAATATCGTCAACTCATTATGCAAACCATATTCGTATGTGAAAATGGATTAATGAATAAAATTGCCAAATCAAAATAGAAAGTCCTTTATTTTTCCCTTTAGGTGATGTGCATCAGTAACTAATGACACATGACGCACAACCAAAACTATATTTTCACGTGTTTCAACAGCTGTAATAATTGTCAATGGAAGTTGCTTTAGGCAGTTGCTGTACAGCGGTAATAGACGAGGGAAGTTTTCTTCTAACTCGGTTTGATTGATTTGCAGGCTTGGCTATCGGAATTTTATTACTGATAAAGTGTAAATACTATTAAATTGCCCAACCAGTACAAAGAGTTTTCATCCAAAACTTCACAATTCTCATCATACGATAGCGCTGTCCTTCCGTTTCGATTTTTATGATCACCAATTTGCCAAATGCAATATTACATATCAACCACACGCTTCGATCGTGGATAGGTCTCACACAGTCCACTAGACCTTGTCTATGTTTTTGATTGCAGATTGAATGATTATAGAAATAACGTTCACTATCCAGAATCAATTACTTTCTATCTTGCTGTTTCTACGCTGTTAAAGGGGCAGTCCTAACGAGTTATGTGTGTTGAAAGGAGATTAATGGGGACATCCAAGTTTAAATATGTTATCAGCACATTGCTATAGCTGTTACTGGGGGTAACATTTTTAACAATCTATATTTAACAATATAAAGATGAACAACCGAAACGCGTCCATACAAATTGGACGATAACTCAATTCAATTGTGATTGATACCACTCAAAGATATATTTATCAATTCTCCAAAAGTCAACTTACTTCTATGCAAAACGTTATCTTTTCTTATTCGCTAGAAACACGCTTTTCAGAAAAATCATCGATTTGAAATCTCATTACCTAGGCGAGATAGCAGAGAGAAATTGGACACTTTTGCTTGTTTTAAAACGTTACAGAGCAATGACGCGTCAACGAATTTATGTAAAAGAAGTGCATTGTATCGATAGCATTGTTTTCTTACCTAGATTCTATACTTTACTAATTTTAAACCAAAACAAAACTTGTGTGCAAAAGTCAATTTGAAATTGCAACTTATGCGCCCCATATATATGAGTTTGAAGAGCCACAAAATCAAAAGTATATTTTCCTGAAGAATGCGAATGTGCATACTTCACCACAAGACATTTGCCTGTCAAATACTCTCAAATTCGACTCTTTTAGGCAATAGATTATATTCTTGACGACTTGGTAGCGTTTTCTTTGAACACTAGTTTACATACGAATCTTCTCATTTAACATACAGTTCTCAGTATAAGAATTATTATTTATGTATTTCTTTTTTATATTTCATACCATGTTTTATAAACAAAGACAACTTATGTATAACATCGTCCTCCTTTGATTCCAAAATAGAGATAAATCCAATATCACTAGATTTTCCTAGAAAGTGTTCGTGTATAATATATCTAGTTAAAAAAAAATGAACAATCAAATGTAAAATGTATTTCGTCGTCAATGGCATCATTGCATATGGACAAAGTCTTTGTGATATTTCAAGTGAGATATATCCTCCTTGAATTGGTTTATCATATTGTTCTTATATGCGACATCAATGTTAACTTACTAAGTGACAATCATATCTTGTAAGCTATTTTCGAATGTCGATTTTAAACAAATATTTTGTGATATTTTTGTGATTTTCATTATATCTGTTAGTTAATGTAAAGTGGATATCTTCCACATTCGCCCTAAATCATACAATAAGGAGTAGATATTCCAACATATCAGAACTTGTCTACATCACGCTGGAAGGTAAATTCTTTCCAAACCCCACACTTGAGATTCATATACTAGACTAGGTTGTATTTGACTACCAAACAGCTTAAGAAATGTCAGAACTCCTTTTTATGTTAAACAGACATGACACTGAGCAATATTAGAGCGCTTTCACATCTATCCCTTATAAATGTTTGTTTGCAAGTGAGCTATTAGGGGATTCTCAATATTTATGCATGCATACGACCTATGACCTTCTCAAATCCAAAACGAGGCTAAGGCCGCTTCTTACTTCCTGGTTCGCGTAATGGCTACGTGTTGTTGGTGCGATCCTCTGGTTTCTATCGGCTAGAAATGATTGTGCCTGTATGATAGAATCGTTTTCCAGCTACACCAGTGACGTAAACCTGTTGTATGACAATAAAATCGCCCCAATGGAGGTAATCATTCCATGTAAATCCATAACGAACCTTCGTTTTGGATAGTTAAATTCGTGGCAAATTCAAAAGACCGACGAGTTTTGCAAATTTTGCAAACAAGATCATAGTTTTTTTGATTGCTATATACCTCATTGCAAATTTATGATAATCATTCGACAAAATGTAATTTTGGTTTATTATCTCGATCTCCACTGCCAACATTTTGAACAAACTGCCGTAACTGCCCAACTTATGAGAGCCTTGGGGATGTTTACAAATGTTTATTGTGATTTACAATGTTGGCTGTGCTGCAAAACCGTCAAAAAGACACATCATAATTAATATATTGAAAAGTAAGAAGCTTGTTAAACAGAATATTTTAAAACAAAAACTATTCATCATGATTCAAATATGAAATGGAGAATTATTGATATTGTGATGATAATAAATAAGCCTTTCATTGATATGTTAATAGTTATCAGCACACATACATGGTCTTGAGACAATAAATATTATTATTGTGGGCAAATAATTTGAATTGTTGGCACATTGAATTACATATAGATGCTTCAATACTCTTATTAAGTTTTACCAATATATGTAAGGCCATACAAGTTACAAATAAACAGTAGACAAACTTGGTCTGGGAGGGAAATGCATATATATATTAATAATCTTATTAAAAATTAAGAATGTTATTTTGCTTTGATATGGAGCATTTGAAAATTGCAATTTGATTAAAATGAAGGAAATTGTTATATCTTATTATTTAACTGTAAACATATTCTCTTGTTAGAATTGATATGATATTCAATAATATTTCAATGAATATTTGATTAGTTTAAAGGGAGTTCTGGTAGGACTTATGGCAATGTAGAACTTTGTTTGGTTAATGCTTTACTTGAATTGTGTGATTTATTCTAGGCACTGAAGATAAATAATTGAAACAATATGAAATACTAACAAAATTGCTTGAACATAAAAATGTTATTCATGAATTTCAGCATTATAAAAAACAGCCCTTTAGCTAGGTATAAATAATACAATTTGAAGTAAGTATTCAGACCTTCAAAATAAATTGACAGTTTCTATAATCTCTTTTGGTGAAGATTTATGTCACAAAAATAATTGATTGCACTTTGTTAAACCTTAATAATTGTTCCTTTTGTAAAATTTATTTTTTAATATCCATTTTCCAAATGTAAAGATATCCCTCATTTATCTAATAAAGTACATGCAGTTGCTTCTAATATATATACTACAATTTTTATAATTCATGTAACATGATTTCACAGTGGTCTTAGATCAATTCTAATGATTTTCTTGAATATTTCTACAACCCCAAAACAGAGATTTGAATAAGCTCTATAAACAAATATATATATGATTAATATACTCTGAACATATGGCTAGTTCTGTGTCAAGGAAAAGAAAATAATTTAACAATATAAGTATCAACAAAACTAAACAAATAGTTTAAAAACACAGGCCAAATTTAACATTTTTTAATTATCAGTATTCTAAATTTACCATTTAGATTTGTTTGTAGCATTGATTGAAATATGTTCCTAGGCCACAAAAATTTATTTGTCAGTTCTAATGCTGAAAACAAGCTTTATGCCATCAGAATTATTATCAATATTTTTTTCTTATTTAAAGGCTGCTGCAATTGTGTGGGGTTTTTTTTCAATATAATATTCCTAATAATTTGTAAGGATCTCCCTCATTATACTGTTGCTCTCATATGATAAACATAACATTTATTAAACAACTTTTTATATAAATTTTTACAAACTTAAATTTGCAACTACAAAAATATATCACTGAGATTATTTAAAATTCAACTTTTCTCAATAGAAGAACTGAGAAGAATAAGTTCTATATGTACATTAATTTTCTAAAAATGATTCTATGTACTGTAGATATGCAGGAGTAGACTCAGTATCACTTATTATTTATGTAAAATATTATTAATCTGCAATAATAATATTTTTAAATATTCTTGATGTGGGCGTTATCAGAAACATAGAAAACGTTAAGATATTAATTATGAAAATTTTCAAACGTATTATTTTAGTCTGATATGACTCATAAATTTATTGTATAAGAATTAATTAAGTAGATGCAGTTTGTTTACATAAGGCCTGCACTCGATGACCTGAAAGTAACTCGAAGACATCGAAGACTAGAGGAGACCTTATTATTGTTTTTCTTACCCAAATGAAATATGTATATAGATTATAATTGAAATATTCTTGAAATAAGGGATATGTGTAAAGTTTAGTTAGTTTGTAAAGCGTATAAATTAATTAGCAACATATCGGAATCAAATTGACGGTGCACACAATGTGTAAACAGCCCTGTGAATCAATCAAGAAAACTCGCCCAGCGAGTAAAATATTATTATCGGCTGTGTTACCTGAAGATATTTAATTACTGCATCGTTTCTGAACTTTTGGCATTGTAAATAGCTCATTATTTTCCAAAACGAAGCGCTTTTAGGGAAAGCTACCGACATGTCAATGTTATTGAATGTTACTTCCGGGTGAAGACGCGGCCTTAGCCTCGTTTTCGATTACGCGCGCTCCCTTTTCCGTGCCTCATAAATATTCATGAGGCAATATTAAGAATCCCCTATGACGCAGTGGCAATATTGTAAAGGGGACTCCCCTTTGATTCACGTCCTGTTAGATCCTGTCACGTGACTGACGGCCACGACAGCAAGCTAACTAGTACAGCGAGGTCTGGGGAGCTGTTCTACTTTATAGGCTGCATGTGAGTAAACTCAGTTATTTAATGTCACGTAGCATATAAGGTATGTACATTAATAAGTATGATACTAATGATGATATGATACTAGCCACTTAACGGCCCCGAAACTCAGGTATCTGGGCCGCTTCTCAGCCCTGTACTGTAGAAACGACGTCTGGTGGAGATGGCGATAGACCCCAACCCACTTCCAAGGCAGTTTTAGATATGTTAGCTGGCGTGTCATAATATACCCTTTGGATTGTGCATAAATGACATATTTCACTATAAGTACGGCCTATTTTCAACTTTCTACGACAACGAGAACCAACCTTAATCGTCTTTATTCTAAAACATCGCTATTTTCGTCCATGGCAGTCGCCATCTTGACCTGTGACGTCACAGGCTATAGTCTGTTTCTGGGACCAAGCTCAATCACACGTTACTGAAGGCTGTGCATTTTGATAGTATTTACCGTCCCTGGTAGAACGTTTAACAAGTTTTGGTTTATAAGTTAACAAAATTATCTAAACACTTACTTTATACTTAAAATGTACAAATGTTATCATGAGAATGAAATGAGAATTAAGAATAGTAATTTTGGATCCTACGCATATTATGGAAAATGACCAGTCTTATGAAATAAAATTGACAGAAAAATGTATGTATCGGCGCTTTGAACTTGCTCCACATTTTTACAATGAACACAAACTTAATTCATAAATACATTCTATCTATCTAGCGCTTGTCTAAAAGTTATTTTTTAGCTCATCAGGACTGAAAGTCCAGATGGGCTTATGGCATGGCCCGTCGTCCGGCGTCCGTCCGTCGTCCGTCGTCCGTCCGTCGTCCGTCGTCCGTCGTCCGTCCGTAAACTTTTGACACTTTCGACTTCTCCTCATGAACCATACACATTAGAGAGCTGAAATTTTGTGTACAAGTACCTTAGCATATGGAGATTCTAATTTGTAACTTTGGTGACCCTGTGACCCCAAATAGGGTCACAGGGGTCACAACTTTAAAAACCTATTTTCATCTTCTTCTCCAGTTCCAGATGGACTAGAGAGTTAAAAATGATATGTGCAGACTCCTTGGTCAATGGGGATTCTAATTTGTAACTTTGGTGACCCTGTGACCCCAAATAGGGTCACAGGGGTCACAACCTTAAATACCTATTTTCATCTTCTTCTTCAGTTCCAAAAGGAGTAGAGAGTTAAAAATTATATGTGCAGACTCCTTGGACAATGGAGATTCTAATTTGTAACTTTGGTGACCCTGTGACATCAAATAGGGTCACAGGGGTCACAACCTTAAAAACCTATTTTCATCTTCTTCTCCAGTTCTAAAAGGACTAGAGAGTTAAAAACGATATGTGCAGACTCCTTGGCCAATGGGGATTCTAAATTGTAGATTTCGTGACCCCATGACCCCAAATAGGGTCACATGGGTCACAACCTTAAAAACCTATTTTCATCTTCTTCTCCAGTTCTAAAAGGACTAGAGAGTTAAAAGTGATATGTGCAGACTCCTTGGACAATGGCGATTCTAATTTGTAACTTTGGTGAACCTGTGACCCCAAATAGGGTCACAGGGGTCACAACCTTAAAAACCTATTTTCATCTTCTTCTCCAGTACTAAAAGGACTATAGAGTTGAAAATGATATGTGCAGACTCCTTGGCCAATCGGGATTCTTAATTGTAGATTTCGTGACCCCATGACCCCAAATAGGGTCACAGGGGTCACAACCTTAAAAACCAATTCTCATCTTCTTCTCCTGTTCCAAAAAGTCTAGAGAGTTAATATTGATATGTGCAGACTCCTTGGACAACGGGGATTCTAATTTGTAACTTTGTTGACCCTGTGACCCCAAATAGGGTCACAGGGGTCACAACCTTAAAAAACTATTTTCATCTTCTTCTCAAGTTCCAAAAGGTCTAGAGAGCTGAAATTATATGTGCAGACTCCTTGGCCAATGGGGATTCTAAATTATAGATTTCGTGACCCCATGACCCCAAATAGGGTCACAGGGGTCACAACCTTTAAAAATTTATTTTCATCATCATCTTTAGCTCCTAAAGGTCTATTGAGCTGAAAGACTGCATGTAGACTCCTTGGCCAATTGGGATTCTAAACTGTAGGTTTTGTGACCCCATGACCCCAAATAGGGTCACAGGGGTCACAATCTTAAAAACCTATTTTTCTCCATTAGATGACAGTCTTTGACAAATTTATTTCTCCTTGGATATTTTAGTGTGGACTTCTTTCACTGTCTGATATTGGCGATCTAGAAAGTGTTGAATAATAATACATTTGTTTTGTAATTTTTTTATAGGTTTTCTTGCAATAGGTAACATCAGTTTAATTTTTAGCTCATCTTGCCTGTATAAAGCAAACTTGATATGATGCCTGATGAGCTACAGAGCCAATGGCTCTATTTTTTAAATATTGGAAGAACTTTTAACATTTCTAAGCCATTATTTCTGACAGCAACAATAAAATTTGGCACCCATAGACATACGAAAAATTGTCGCATTATTGATTGTACAACAGAATTGCGCGGACATTATTCATGCATACGAACAAAATATGTTCTTGAAAATATATAAAAATTTGTTTTCACATCTCTTTGAAAACTATAAAGGTGAAATAACAGTGACGTTACTGACATTGTTTTCATTTGACAATAAGTTCCATAGCATCCCGGCAATTTGAATTTTTTTTTGTTTCTGCAGCAATCTTCTTGCGACATGACAATATTTAGAACTAGTTTAGTGACTCGTCATCACCTGATATTAAAATTTAAATGATATAATATTCGTCGTTTCCTTGTTTAACATGGACTATTTACAGTTTGTAAAAGGCACATAAACTATCAGTATAATAATTTTACAACAATTAATATGTGGAATGACATTGAGCGATCAACCGTATTTTCCAGTGAATTAACTTAAATATACAGATAGATCTTCATCTAATTTATTATGTTTTGTTTAATAAATTTTCTTAAATAATCGACGGGTGTCTTATTGAAGTAAGTAATCCGACTTGCCTTGAATTATCGCCGGGTTATAGATTAAAAAAACCGTGATCGAATTCGAAGTAATCAAAATCTTTTAACTGTCTATACATTACACTTCCCGCACATTTGACATGTTTGTTTGTTTTTTCAAGAACCTATTTTGAAGATGTTCACAAACAAATTAATTGAATTGTCAAACTCAATAAAATTACATTATTCAATTTATTTTTGATTGGTAATTTGGTAGTTATTTCATTTTTATTTTATATCAGTTTTGTTGGAACAGTGTCCAACCCGCGAACAGTCTGCCCAATCAAACAAAAACTCATGCATTATTGCATGAAAATTGCGGTTTTGTAATATTAATACCAAAGATTTGTCCCTATTTTTGGCGATAAACAATTCGAATGGTTGTTGGTTATTTTAAACGTACATTCAAATAGACCTCCTGTGACTGAATCACCAAATATTATATCACTATGTAATAATTAATAACATTTCACGTTTCGATGGTGTGTTTGTGCTCCTGAGTCCTATCATAAATTCTATTATTTGCAAACTTTCAAGAAAATTTAATTGTTAATAAATCAGAGAGATTAATAAGGCGATCAAATATGATGATTTAGAATTCGTTTATTTTCTTAAAAATACCAAGTTTAAAAAATATACGAAAATAATGGCGTCATGGAACGATTTTAGAGATTTCGGCATCAATACTGCCGTCGGTAAATTGCGCTTCTTTGCGAACTTTTCTTAAGCCAGTGCTTTCCACTAATAAACTTAAAATAATACCAAATACATTTGAAAATACATATAGGAATCTTCATAGAAGGACCACGGTATATATTTTGAAACAATTACAGTGTTAGCGGAAACAAAAATAAAGTAGAAAAACGCAGTTTTAAATTTGTTTGTTTTACTAATGAGAGATTGAACCAAGAAATCGAACATTATTTGTTCGTCCCATATCTCTTGGAGTGCTCGTCGCAAATCAAAAACTCGTCGAAACATTTAGTAATATGTTGATTTTCGTGATATCCATATTACAATCATTGAGCAATGGTTTATGTATTGCAAACTTTTTAAAACTTTTTAATCGTAACTTCAATAATGTATATTCAACCGTGCGTATGTGATAATTTAATTAGTTGTAGGCCTACATGTGACTTATTGGTACGTGGGGTACTTCAGTTATCATTTAAATCAATTATCTTCCTCTCAATGATATATATCTGGTTTTGTAATATTTCAATAAAGTGCAATGACTGTGCAAACTGTAAACAATATTATTTATAAATGCAGGAGAAAGCTGTCCAAAAATATCCAATTAGAATTGATACGATTATAAATGTTTTGTTCGTCGATAAACGTGTACGGCACATACACACCATTGAACACCATGCCTGATTTTGGCACTGAGGGGGTTAACGCAAACAAATTCTTTACAAAATACAAACGACACTGTACCTCATCATAGACTGATATTCGAGTCCATAACTATTTTTTAACCGATAAGTTACTTCAATTAGAAATATATTCTCTTTTAATCTGTATCAAACAGTTTTATTTAAAAATAAAAAAATTGCTTACTATCAATAAACAACGTTTATTATTATTTAGGTCTGTGCATCTATGGGGAAAAAGTAATTGTGACAATTTTGAATTATGTACTACTACTTTATGTGGAATCAAAATACCATTTTCATATTGAATGTATGTCCTACTATACGACGATTTGAGACGCAGTCTTCTTCCGCTATAGTATATATGTAAATAACACATGTAAAACTAAACTTGTCAGCATATTTATGTCACGCAATTTAATAATAATGAATAATCCTGCCCACTAAATATTTCTAAAAGAAACGTGCTAGGTTGCTGAAAATTGAATTCTTAGATAATTTGAGGCAATGTACATCGATCATAGTATAATGGTGTATAATTTTATCGCGCTGTTCTGTTACAACTGTTATCCTTCTCAATGCAATGTATAATTGGTCGACGGCCCCCTTACGAATAAACTATGGACACAGTTAAATGCACCGAAAAATAACAGAACAAGATAAAATCGTAAAAGAAAACAAAATCGAAAGAAATTTCTTGAATAAGTTGATATGAATGATTATGTATTCCGTCATGTCATAACAATGAAATTAACAAAATTTTCGTGTCTTCTTTACAAATTTATATCGGGGGAAAAGGTTAATTTTTTTTATAGATTTAACATTGTAGATAATTTTATTCCAAAGCACCTATATTTGAACATATCCTCGCTTTTTTAGCCCAGCGTGTAGTGAGATTTGGGAAATGTCAGAAGCTTTAGGAATAGGATATTAGAACGGACTATAGCCTGTGACGTCACAGGTCAAGATGGCGACTGCCATGGACGAAAATAGCGATGTTTTAGAATAAAGACGATTAAGGTTGGTTCTCGTTGTCGTAGAAAGTTGAAAATAGGCCGTACTTATAGTGAAATATGTCATTTATGCACAATCCAAAGGGTATATTATGACACGCCAGCTAACATATCTAAAACTGCCTCGGAAGTGGGTTGGGGTCTATCGCCATCTCCACCAGACGTCGTTTCTACAGGGCTGAGAAGCGGCCAGTTTCGGGGCCGTTAAGTGGCTAATTAGCAGCCCCGTCTAAGGACGGGGCTGCTATCAGTTTTTGTGAAGTTTCCATCGCCGCCGCCGCCGCCGCCGCCGCCGCCGCACTCGTACTACTAGCTATAACTTTTTTCCCCTAAGCTTTCCAGAACTCTTATTCATACCTTACTCCTCATACCTCGGGGGAACGATTTTGACATGTTCACTTTCAAGGTCAAAGGTCAAGGTCACGAGCTATGTATTCACACTAAGAATTCCTTGTAAACGCGATAACTTGAAAAGTTTTTGTGCTATGAAGCTCTAACTTGGTATATATCATCCTTGGAAAAGTAAAAAAATTTGAAAAGGTTTTGGCTACAATCCGTCAAAGGTCAAGGTCACAGCAAGGTCATGACGTAAGCATGTTTTAGCGAAAATGCTTTATTTTAACTATGAACACTTTTAATCAATACATGATTGTTATACTAAAAAAAAAGTGTTCAATGATTGTGTGACCTTGAAGGTCAAAGGTCAAGGTCATGAGATATGAGTTATTACAAAATGCACTAAATTGGGGTATAACTTTATCCCATTTAGCTTTTCAGAACTCATGAACATGTCTAAATGTTAATACTTCCAGGGAATCATTATGACATGTTCACTTTCAAGTTCAAAGGTCAAGGTCACGAGTTATAAAATCACCACAAAATTCTTTGTAAACACGGTAACTTGAAAAGTTTTTGTGCTATGAAGCTCTAACTTGGTATATATCATCCTTGGAAAAGTAAAAAATTTTGAAAAGGTTTCGGCTACAATCTGTCAAAGGTCAAGGTCACAGCAAGGTCATGACTTAAGCATGGTTTAGCGAAAATGCTTAATTTTAACTATGATCACTTTTAATCAATACATGATTGTTATACTCAATAAAAAGTGTTCAATTATTGTGTGACCTTGAAGGTCAAAGGTCAAGGTCATGAGATATGAGTTATTGCAATTCCTTCTAAACACAATAACTTGAAAAGTTTTTGTGCTATGAAGTTTAGATTTTGTATATATTATCTCTTGAGAAGTTCAACATTTTCAAAAAGTTTTGGGTACTAACTGTCGAAGGTCAAGGTCACAGCAAGGTCAACATATATGGAGAAAATGGATTAATTGTATTTTTAACACTTTATTTCATTACAATAATGTTATACTCAATGAAATGTGTTCATTGATTGTGTGACCTTGAGTGTCAAAGGTCAAGGTCACGAGAAAATTCCCAATTTGGTGAGGCCTGTAAAAGGCGGAACAGGGTAAAGCGAAACCCAAAGTTCCGGGGCTGCTCTGCTTTTGCGGTATCCCGCAAACGCTAATCTAGTATGATACCTATTGTTGGAGTATACAACCTTCAAATAAGGTTCCTTGGCTTATGTGGAGGTAGACAATCATGCTCGCCTCGGTACTAGCTCCCCTACACTCCGCAGTTACCGAGACGAGGAGCCTCGCATTGAAAAAAGTGGGAACGGAGGTTTACCGGAGATAGTCACGGCGAGCATACATCGTCTAATGTGGAGGTTACCCGTGTCGGGTAGGATTTGGATTGTTTTCGTTCTCTATGGGGGATTTCGTAGGAGGTTCGTGTTCGTAGAAGCGATGTTTTCGTAGGAGGATCCAGTTCGTAGGAGGTGATTTCGTAGGAGTGATAATTTATGTAACAATTAACAATGACTATTTACATATTTATTCTTTGGTAGGATAATGGTTTTATACATGTCCGATAGGATTAGGATTTTGAACGTTTCTGCTAGGTTAATGATTTAGATTAAGATTAGATAAAGATTAATGCGGACTGAAGCAAGCGATCGGGTTATAGTGTTGAAATCATAAGACAAATAAGACTACGAAAGATTTGCCAGTATACAAGTCTTCCCTGAATGTTCAGCACCTATCATATTGCTCTTATTGATTGGGTGACTTTGATCAAGTAATTTTCGTATGACTGGTTTCTTATATATGACGTAAGCTTTGAGAAACTGTAAGCCTCCAAATAAATCTCAAGATTTTATATGTTATGAAATATTGATTTATGCTTTTAGGAAAGCAATTAGTGCCGTGTCGACAAGCATCTATCAAATGTCACCGAGCATATATAAAAAATAATAATGTAAAGTTAGTTAGCCCTTACATTGTTTAGTCGCATGATCTTAGTCCCAATAATATTCATATGATTTGTGATATATATTTAAAGAGCCACTGTGTGATTTTCAGAAGACATTTGTTTGTCTTTTTATACGACCCAGAATATATATACATGTTGAAATAGATTTAAAACATCGCAATTACTCATTCCGAAATTATATATAAAAACTATTTTCAATGGAGATTTAAATAACTTTTAAAAGAAAATTCAATCCACAACAGATGTAAGAAAACAGGCAACTCCTAACCGTCATATTTGTCATCAAATGACCCTTGACGCACAAGTGTCTGGATTGAGATCATGTATGCGTTTTGATTAGTTTAAATACGTTTTTATACCAACATTCTGTACTTTTAAAGAATTTTGAAACAAATATGGAGTGTCTGTTTAACGTGCAGTTTACAACAAAAGCTAAGACCCCAGCAGTGAAGCATGTAACCCAGTTTTACCCGAGCAAAAGTGTATACAAAGGTACCCCGGGTTACGATATGAGAGGTCGCGATCACATTACACTCAGACAGGGCCTATCTCCGGTGTATTAAATTACACTTGTGACGTCATCCTATTGTTCTCTCGCTCCATTATTTTTCAGTATTGGAGCGTTGTATTTACATCAAGTTTATCACTTCAAATTTAATTTCTTTAAATATATTAAGGTATGTTTTTGAAAAGGCATTAAGTTGAGTGTAATTTAAGTTGGTTGATATCCTCGTAACTCTCCATTCCTTAAAGGATTTTAAAACCTCATTCCGAAATATTTGAAGTTAAAACATATTGTTTTGATCAAACAACTCATCCTGCAACATCGCCCAGCTAACATTTTTTTCCCTTTCGTCAAACTTGCTGCATCACTTTTCCCGAGCGAGAACCGAAGAATCCCGAACTTTAATGAGCACAAGAACCAGTGACGTAATAGTAGCCTGACGAATCCAGAGGCGTGTAGTTGTTTACATACGAGCGAAGGAAAAGTTATTTGGCGTGAGTTTACAAAGACGTCGTTGGACCTAATAAACGATGATGATAAAAATATATCAACACAGACCTATTCACTAATAGGTAAGGGGCATATTTGATTGGAGATCATATTCTATTGGATAGGTTTTTATCATCTAAATCTAATATCTTAGCACTGTGTCAATGAGTGGCCGTGCTCAGAGAGCGAAATCGGAATATTACTAGAGTACGTCCGGGTAATTCCGCTCATGAGGGTAATTCCGCTCGGTAACATAAAATCTGTCATTACAAATAAAATTTGTTTTGTTTTTGTGTATACTTTGCATATTTCACAACTTCATTTCAATATTTTGTTATTCATGACATGCAACAACATTTTCTTAATTGTAATAATTTGAATAATTCAAGAAAACTAAAGTTTTGTTTTCCCGCGGTTTCCTTTTCGCCATTTCTATCAGATTGATGGCCGTTGGATGTTGGCAGTCAGTCAAACCCAGTCGGCACTCATTGATAAATCAACATAAACTTGAGTGGTGCTAAATGTTTAAATGAGCAATAAAATACTCCAAGATATCCTTTGCGATGTGGCTTTCATACAGTTATTTTTGGATATAATGAAAAATCTATGAATTTGATGTGAGCGGAATTAGCCTCCATTATTTTTGACGATAATTGGAAGTAGTTTAATTCCGCTCACAATAAGATATGACGTCATTCTTCCCTTGCTAATAATTTTCTTGAATAAATAGACGTTCAAGAAGTTATCATTTACAATTGCAGGTGAATTTAGAATTATTTGATAAAAATCACAATAGTATTTCTAATCATATTTTCGTAACATCTCAATTTGATATAGGCTAACCGTAACCATACATGTATATCATAAGAGGAAGATAGATCAAATAGACAATAGATATAATTAAGCAACAAATTCAACCTGCATCAGACTCTTTGCTCTCTGTTGTACAACTTAGACATAAAATGACAGGTCATGCTTAGCTTCGGCTTTTGCTTGAAGTTTAATTATAGCCTTACGCCTACATTGTTTTGTAATAGAAACTTTAAGTTGACCTTTAAACTCAAATCATGCATCTGAAATTTTCCAAAAATATTCATGTGAATTGAATAATTAGGCCTATTTGTTTTCAGAATTGTTACAAGTTTATGCGAATGATCACAAGTTAAACACCAGTTATCATCATAACATCGAGTTTGGAATGATTTGGAAATTTGGTGTATTATTTATATATATATATTTAAGTTCTTAAGAACTTAAGAGTACATTCTTGAAGTTGGTTTTGGAAATGAGTCAAGCATTTTGAATACCAAGTGGTTAAAACATGTTGGTAAATGGTCGTACCTAAAAGAATAATTTATTAATAACAAAATATAAACATTGATACTGAAACTACTGTAAAAATATGAATTGATACCAGTTATGGTGTAAAAACGTATTATTTTGGTACTGAGCGGAATTACCCACAGGGGTGAGCGGAATTGGCCCCAGCTGATCGGAATTAGCCTACTCGTGAACTACGACGTTATTGCCTGATTGTCTTAATTAATGAGGGTATTTTTTAATAAAAATGTTCAATCTATGAAGCTGAAATGCTTATTTTCCTGGCTGAATTAAAATATTTGGTCCATATCTTATTGTGATGTGTCTATTTGAGATCGCGTCCAAAAGTGAAAGCGGAAATACCCGGACGTACTCTAGTAGACCTCAACGAACACACGGCAAGTGTTATCAGCATTAACTATTTTTAAAGACCTTTTGATAATTGATTGTTGAGCTAATGTCAGGTGGCGAAGTTTCCAAATGTCACATAAAGACACCTAGACGAAGTCTACTGTATACAGTCAGCGGCCAAAAGTGAGTTCGCACTGACGTGAATTCCTATAGACTTACATGTTAATTTGCAATTGGGAGAATAATTTTCATGAATTATACGTTTGTTGATTCATTTTTTATTCTCCGCCAGCTTGTCGGAAATCATCAGGGCTACAATGTCATAATTTTCATTCAATTACCCGATGATTATTAAGAAATATACATGTTATTTGATAACACATATGAAACATGTCGATTACGTTTAACATGGCCGCCAATGGGACAATGAAATCACAAGTTGTACATTTGATGATTAAATTTGTGTCATTCGATAACTAATTAACGTAGAGATTAATGATAATTTCGTGAATGTAGCCGAGATGATTTCCAAGCCATATGCAAAATATCAAAACAAATGGACTTTTATTTAATTCATGAAAATTATTTTTGTGATTGCTAATTGATAATTTCAGAAGCACATGTAATGTGTGAACTGAAATTGGAATTTCATTAATAAAACGAAGTAGATGTGATAGCGGTGTCTTCATCATATGTTACTAAAAATAGGCCAAGTTCAAAGATCGAGATCTCGTTAACGAGAGCGAGACTAAATTACCCATAAGCCCTTCTTCATTATGCCGAAGAGCTAGAAAAAACAAGAAGAGTACCGTAGTTCTCACTTGAAGTTTAATCATGATTAAACTCAAACCTGCATCATATGCAGTGGTTAGTGGTTACAAATAAATGCGAACGCGTTTAAATGAGTATTGAGTCATCTCAAGGAAAGAGATACAGGACTAGAAAGTATCCGGGACTTGTACTCCGGGTCCAATTAACAGTCAATATATTCCCCTGGTCCTGGGAAAGTCAAACATAAACTGATAAATCCTGGATCATCTCTAAAGCAAACACAAAACAGGCCGTCCTTCCTGTCAGCCTAACTTAACATGTAAAACCAGGTCATCCCTTCTGGTCAGGTCACAGCGTCCTAGGTCACAACGACCCAGGTCATCTTGTCTAAGGTCGCCTTAGGTCATCCTGCTGATCATGCAGATCTCTTAGTTAGGATCCCCCCATGAGACTTTGGGTTACCTCTGCAAAATAAAGAGCAGATCAGTCAAACAATTACTGCAATCGGGTGGGTCAAGAAATGGGTGGGGCTATCACATCTACTTCGTTTTATTAATGAAATTCCAAATTTGGAATCGTTTTCACTATTAAATAATTAGAAAAAAACTGTCTGGATATGAGTGTACTCATATTCCAAGTTACTGCAAGACGTTCAATTTTATCAAAAAGACATCAAGGTTTTTGTTTCCTTTAAATATCTTAAGGTGATATATTCAACTGATCTCAAATGTCCAGTTCTATAAATAGACTTCGAATTAACAACACCATAAGCCTCAAAACATTTTTTTATATAGCCAGTTGGAATTCGATTTTTTGTTTTTGGAAATATCAAATCATTCTCATAAAAAAATAAACACAGAAAATAGTCTATCGACTGCAGGCATGAATTGACGACGATCAAACACACATTTATCTATAGCTAAAATTATTAAACTAAGTCAACAATAAGTTTAATGTCTTTGAGATATGTTGTGAGTATTTTATGTTATAAATCTCAACAAAAGTATCAATCAAAAGCGTGTTTGTTAACAGCTTTGACATCGGCCTACTTAGGCCTTGTACTGCAGTGCATACCGGCCGAGACTGACGGGCTACTATTACGTCACATTACGGAAGATACCGAGAGCTGCCGATCTTTTTGCATATCGGCAAGTCGGATTTGCCGGGCGGTTTACAAATGTTAGCGCAGGATTGCAAATTTGACGTAAAATCATGGCGACTTGTGTTTACCGATAAAAGACACCATACTTATGAAGTTAATTGACTTAAAATGGGGTTTTGAAATCCTTTAAAAACAATGAGCCTAGGACCCTGGGGAGATGGCAGATTCCTCGTCGTCTTCAAGTCACTTTTTAACGTGTATTAGATGTAACTGCAGACTGTTAAATTTATAACTTCTTTGAGAGGCATTTTAGAAATTGGAATGACAAAGACGGTGTCATCGATATATTCCTCTGCATTATTGTTAAATTTATCATACAAATTTAAAACGATGTTAAATACGAAAAATAACATAAACATTATTAGATGAGAAAATTGCTTTTTTTTTAAAACCCCATTACCAATCACTCAGTTACATGATTTCACTGAATAATGTGACAAACATGTTTATCTACATTGCATATTTAGGCAATAAGCAAACATTAATATCGTATTTCACTATTTGATTGAGTACTTTATCTTCTTAAACTGTGAGAAATATTATGTTCTTTTAAGATGATTTAGGGGGAAAACTAGTCATATGATTTAATCTATTTTATTCGTGAAAAACATAAGCTAATGAATGGATTGATCAAAAGTTAAAAAATTATTTCAAAACCGTTCCAGTACCGTATCCTCGCGGGTATATGACCACCCTCGAACTAAAGCCCACCCCCCCATTTTTCAGGGTTGAGCAGGTTGGGGTCATTCTCGGTTTATAGCCCACCCCCCAATTCTCGGAAGTGTGACACAATCGATGTCAGACGATCGAGTTAGCGATGTTTACACAGGAAGCAAAATGCACAAGTTTACATCGATGTCATTTCTTGAAAAATAAAAGTACATTGTCCTGTTGTTGTTTTTAATGACTATATACATTGTCAATTAATAAAAATAAAACAATATATTGTTTTTGAATATTCATGCATCATTAACGTACTGTTAAATTTCAGCAAAAATCACGATGTTATGTGGCTTCACTTGCATCAGCGATCGGGAATTAAAATATTTGATTCCCAAAATATAATCAAGAACTATCGCTTTATAAGGCTTGTTACCCATTCTAAATGTTTAATATGGCATATTTCCAAACTTATTTTTCATATTTAATCAAAATTCAAAGATATCTTTGTCAAATATACTTTCGCGAAAGCACGTTGTTTTACTGCACTTGGAATCTCAATCGTAATTTCTTGACGACAAATAACATTGTTAATATTCTTTCGTGCTCATTAAAATAATATTTGCAAGTTTTTCTTCGAATTTTATATACGTAAATATTTCAATTAACCGCATGTTGTTTTGGAAAATGTAATATATGGAAAATATTAAACAAATATTTGAATATTTTGACATTTAATATTGTATCGACAATATGTTGTCATGAATTTATTACAACCACATTTCAGTTTCATACATCGTTTTCAAATCGACTTGCTGATTAGTTGACCTTCATTTCTGGGCCAATGAAAACTGTAACATAACTGTTGTAACAAATATCTCTCTACCCGTAATCACATGCAGCAAAAGCTGTCGACTGATTATTCACGTTCGTTTTTGTGAGAATAATATTATGTAATCTGATTAAAAAAAACAGCAAACAATGTAAGTTATCATTTGCAATTTCTTTTATCATTCTTTTTAATAATATTCGTCTGGAAAAAGTGTCATTTGATATTTAAGAAGACCTGAAAAACAGTCAAAAGTATCGATGTCAATATTTTCAATGCAACTCGCATGAAGGATTTTCTTGGTTTAAAGCCCAACCCCCTATATTCAAGATATTTGTTTGCCGGGCCCCCTGATTTATACCCGCGAGGATACGGTATATTATACGTATAATTATTTTTGAATAAATGTAACAGATAGGATGATAGGGGCATATTTTTGTTCATATTTTGTTATATGATTGTTAATCACAAACTTAGTCATACTTAGAACGAAGTTATCATATTTATAGAATGAAGAATAATATCGCATCTAAATATCTGATTCTCCTGCCTCAACGGTGATCGGGGGAAAAGTCACAGTCCTTCATTCACCTCAACTACCTAAAACAATTGACTAAAAGCTCTGTCATGAAAGCATTCTTGTATTTCTATATAAACTGCCTTTTCTTGGAGATCACACTCCATCAACTGTAACATAACTGTTGTATCCCGGAGCGCTATCAACATTTAAACCACTAAAAGCTCAGAGAAAATTCATCCTTTCGGACAATGAAATGAAGAAAGGGGACAAATGCTTGGTAGTAATGGTGCAACAAAAGTAGGCCTATCAAATTTATTTAATCCTGATATCAAAAATAAAGATATACATAACACAGTTTCAAAAATACAAATTTCGGACAACTGTGATATTCAATATGTATTAAATTATAAAATGATAAATATTGTTAACAAAGACAACATAAGATAAGTCATACCATGTGGCCTATCATCAGTCAACTTAATTTCAACACAGAACTTATTTGAAATACCAAACATTTCAATAAGCATTACTATCATAAAATATTGTGATTTTTCCCTAGGCAAATTCATCAGTCAACTTAATTTCAACACACAGAACTTATTTGAAATACCAAACATGATTTCAATAAGCATTACTATCATAAAATATTGTGATTTTTCCCTAGGCAAATTCATCAGTCAACTTAATATCAACACACAGAACTTATTTGAAATACCAAACATTTCAATAAGCATTACTATCATAAAATATTGTGATTTTTCCCTAGGCAAATTCGTGACTTTTTTAGCTCATCAGGACTGAGAGTCCAGATGGGCTTATGGCATGGCCCGTCGTCCGGCGTCCGTCCGTCCGTCCGTAAACTTTTGACAATTTCGACTTCTTCTCATGAACCATACACATTAGAGAGCTGAAATTTTGTGTACAAGTACCTTAGCATATGGCGATTCTAATTTGTAACTTTGGTGACCCTGTGACCCCAAATAGGGTCACAGGGGTCACAACTTTAAAAACCTATGTTCATCTTCTTCTCCAGTTCTAAAAGGACTAGAGAGTTGAAAGTGATATGTGCAGACTCCTTGGATATTGGGGATTCTAATTTGTAACTTGGGTGAACCTGTGACCCCAAATAGGGTCACAGGGGTCACAACCTTAAAAACCGATTTTCATCTTCTTCTCCAGTTCTAAAAGGACTAGAGAGTTGAAAGTGATATGTGCAGACTCCTTGGACAATGGGGATTCTAATTTGTAACTTTGGTGAACCTGTGACCCCAAATAGGGTCACAGGGGTCACAACCTTAAAAACCTATTTTCATCTTCTTCTCCAATACTTAAAGGACTATAGAGTTGAAAATGATATGTGCAGACTCTTTGGCCAATAGGGATTCTTAATTGTAGATTTCGTGACCCCATGACCCCAAATAGGGTCACAGGGGTCACAACCTTAAAAACTTATTTTCATCATCATCTTTAGCTCCTAAAGGTCTATTGAGCTGAAAGACTGCATGTAGACTCCTTGGCCAATTGGGATTCTAAACTGTACGTTTTGTGACCCCATGACCCCAAATAGGGTCACAGGGGTCACAATCTTAAAAACCTATTGTTCTCCATTAGATGACAGTCTATGGCAAATTTATTTCTCCTAGGATATTTTAGTGTGGACTTCTTTCACTGTCTGATATTGGCGATTTAGAAAGTGTTGAATAATAATACATTAAATTTTGTTTTGTAATTATTTTATAGGTTTTTTTGCAATAGGTAACATCAGTTTCATTTTTAGCTCATCTTGCCTGTATAAAGCAAACTTGATATGATGCCTGATGAGCTACAGAGCCAATGGCTCTATTTTTAGCTCATCAGGACTGAAAGTCCAGATGGGCTTATGGCATGGCCCGTCGTCCGGCGTCCGTCCGTCGTCCGTCCGTCGTCCATCCGTCGTCCGTCCGTCGTCCGTCCGCCGTCTGTCGTCCGTCCGTAAACTTTTGACACTTTCGACTTCTCCTCATGAACCATACACATTAGAGAGCTGAAATTTTGTGTACAAGTACCTTAGCATATGGAGATTCTAATTTGTAATTTTGGTGACCCTGTGACCCCAAATAGGGTCACAGGGGTCACAACTTTAAAAACCTATTTTCATCTTCTTCTCCAGTTCCAGAAGGACTAGAGAGTTAAAAATGATATGTGCAGACTCCTTGGCCAATGGGGATTCTAATTTGTAACTTTGGTGACCCTGTGACCCCAAATAGGGTCACAGGGGTCACAACCTTAAAAACCTATTTTCATCTTCTTCTCCAGTTCCAAAAGGAGTAGAGAGTTAAAAATTATATGTGCAGACTCCTTGGCCAATGGGGATTCTAAATTGTAGATTTCGTGACCCCATGACCACAAATAGGGTCACAGGGGTCACAACCTTAAAAACCTATTTTCATCTTCTTCTCCAGTTCTAAAAGGACTAGAGAGTTGAAAGTGATATGTGCAGACTCCTTGGACAATGGGGATTCTAGTTTGTAACTTTGGTGAACCTGTGACCCCAAATAGGGTCACAGGGGTCACAACCTTAAAAATCTATTTTCATCTTCTTCTCCAGTTCTAAAAGGACTAGAAAGTTGAAAGTGATATGTGCAGACTCCTTGGACAATGGGGATTCTAATTTGTAACTTTGGTGACCCTGTGACCCCAAATAGGGTCACAGGGGTCACAACCTTAAAAACCTATTTTCATCTTCTTCTCCAGTTCTAAAAGGACTATAGAGTTGAAAATGATATGTGCAGACTCCTTGGACAATGGGGATTCTAATTTGTAACTTTGGTGAACCTGTGACCCCAAATAGGGTCACAGGGGTCACAACCTTAAAAAACTTATTTTCATCATCACCTTTAGCTCCTAAAGGTCTATTGAGCTGAAAGACTGCATGTAGACTCCTTGGTCAATTGGGATTCTAAACTGTAGGTTTTGTGACCCCATGACCCCAAATAGGGTCACAGGGGTCACAATCTTAAAAACCTATTTTTCTCCATTAGATGACAGTCTATGACAAATTTATTTCTCCTTGGATATTTTAGTGTGGACTTCTTTCACTGTCTGATACTGGCGATCTAGAAAGTGTTGAATAATAATACATTTGTTTTGTAATTTTTTTATAGGTTTTCTTGTAATAGGTAACATCAGTTTCATTTTTAGCTCATCTTGCCTGTATAAAGCAAACTTGATATGATGCCTGATGAGCTACAGAGCCAATGGCTCTATTTTTATCAAATAAAATCGAAAAAAGTGCTTTTTTTTTTAAGCCAAAATTTTTGAGAGAAAAAATTAGCGATTTTATTCTTTTATCTTAAAGACCTTGCCAATGTCTAACTCTCATGCAAATATCATCAAATTCCCTGGCTACGTTTTTGATTTATCCGCCCTTGAAGTTTGCAATTTTTAGATTTTGGTCAACTTTGAAATGTCACAGCACAAAAAGTATTAAAATTAAGTCTATAAAAAATATAAATCCAAGAGAACAGTACCTCAGCTACATTCAGTATGAATGTCAGCCCTCTAGTGCAAGTATCTTCAGAGGAGAAGATTCTCAAAGGTGGGTGGGGTCCGAAAATTTTGACTTATCATGTAATTTGACACGTCCCATCGACCGGAAATGACTGTTCGCGAGCGATTTTATTCTTTTATCCTAAAGACCTTGCCAATGTCTAACTTTCATGCAAAAATCATTAAATTCTACGGTCTTGTTTTTGAGTTATCTGCCCTTGGATTTTGCGATTTTGAGATTTTGGTCAACTTTGAAACGTCATAGCACAAAAACTATTAAGGTTACGTCTTTCAACTTTCGGAATTCTAATCTACAATACTTCAGCTACATTCAGTATGAATTTGAGCTCTGTAGTGCAAGTATCTTCAGAGGAGAAGATTATCAAAGGTGGGTTGGGTCGGAAATTGCCAAAAATGCACTAAAACCAAGATGGCGGCCAAACCACGTGACCTACGAATTTGCCATGATTTGTTTTTTTCCATTACTTTTCATTGCGCATCTTTTAAAAAAAATATTCAGGTCTCTAAGTGCATTTTGAAGAAATTTCCCATGTTAAAATTTCAAACTTTACGCCTACATAGGCGAAAAATGACTGAGCCGATTTGGCCCAAAAGCTTAACTTGGCGATTCCAGGGTAAGGTCTACAAGTCTGTAAAATTTGGTATCATTTGCTTGTGCCGTTTTGGCTAAAAACGAATCACAAGTTTCGTGGAATAATAATAAAACACGCCAATTACAATAAGGATTCAGCCTGAATGGCTGAATCCTTAATAATGATATATATAATAATAATAATAAAAATGAAAATGCAATAACATAAAAAGTTTCATTCTCTACGTTTATCCTCTTTGTAATAAATCATTTTATTAAAATGTAGCCCAACTGGATATTGAGAATAAAGCTGAGTGTGTTCGACGGATCTTTGACTATGCTGAAGGCTTTATCAAATAATAGTGCTTTCGTTAGAATTCTTTATGATATTGGGGTGAAAATCATATTTTTAGCTCACCTTTACAAAGTAAATGTGAGCTTATGTCATGGCGCTTCGTCCGTCGTCCGTCTGTCTGTCCGTCCGTCTGTCCGTCTGTCCGTCCGTCCGTCCGTCTGTAAACTTTCACGAAAAAGACTACTCCTCCTAAACGAATTCAGATATCATTCTGAAATTGTAATATGTTATACCCATGGTGATTCCTCACAGAAAGGTAGACGTTTCAGTTTTGAGAATCCAAGATGGCCGCCATGACAGCCATATTGAATTTTCAATTAGATTTCATGAAAAAGACTACTCCTTCTAAACGAATACAGATATCATTCTGAAATTGTAGTATGTTATACCCATGGTGATTCCTCACAGAAAGGTAGACGTTTCAGTTTTGAGAATCCAAGATGGCCGCCATGACAGCCATATTGAATTTTCAATTAGATTTCACGAAAAAGACTACTCCTCCTAAACGAATTCAGATATCATTCTGAAATTGTAGTATGTTATACCTTTGGTGATTACTCACAGAAAGGTAGACGTTTCAGTTTTGAGAATCCAAGATGGCCGCCATGACGGCCATATTGAATTTTCAATTAGATTTCATGAAAAAGACTACTCCTTCTAAACGAATACAGATATCATTCTGAAATTGTAGTATGTTATACCCACGGTGATTCCTCACAGAAAGGTAGACCTTTCAGTTTTGAGAATCCAATATGGCCGCCATGGCAGCCATATTGAATTTTCAATAAGATTTCATGACAAAGACTATTTCTCCTAAACCAATCTAGATATCATTTGTATGTTATACCTATAGTGATTCCGCATAGAAAGGTAGACGTTTCAGTTTTTAGAAACCAAGATGGCCGCAATAGCAGCCATATTGACTTTTCAGCTCCAGATGTCAGATGACACATCATTATTATTAAATTTTAAGCTTTCATCAAGTGATCACTGGCACCATATAAATTCTCTAATTTGAACTAACTAATCATAATATTATCTAAAAAATGGATATTTAAGATTGTCGTGCAAGTTGTTCTATATTTTTAAGTGTTTCTAAAATAAATTAAGATGAAAGACAAACATAATTGATTAATTTGTTTAAAATCTTTATGGCAACTAGCTGCAAAAACCAAATCACATTAAACATGTTAAATTTTAAACAATGGTATCTCCCTTATATTCCTTTAAATACCACACATAAGGGGTCAACCAGAGTTCAGATATTCCATTATGCTGTCTAATACACATCCCAAGGCAGGCTGCTAGCATCACAGTGTCAGCTGCTAGTCTGTTGCATAATCAACCTGACCCAATTGATATGGTAGAGCATTATGCTATATGGCCATGGCCCATGTGTATGCAATAAAAGTTATGGACTTATATTCTCATGACAGTGATATGTTCTTTCTAAGAATAAAAACTTACACAAAACTTGTTTACAATAACCTTTGTGTTTAGCAATCTACATGATAAGTTGATGTGGAATAAATATGCAGATGAAAATCAAAAAGGGTTTTGTAAGAAAAGTAAGGAAATTTGATTTGTCATATCTCTCTGTTGATTTGACAATGCAAATCTTTTTACCATTATAGTACTGTATGAGTGTTAAATAAATTGATACTTTAATGAAAGACATCTCATGGTCACTTGACATGTAAATATTATGTGAACAAAATAAACGTGTCTTATGCATTGCTGTGTTTATGACTTTCCTCTCAATCAGTCATTCATTTTCCTTGAAAAATCTGTACTCTTGGTATTCTCAATATCCCATGCAGCATAACCATCAGTGAAATAATCTTGAAATCATATTAATGATTCACTACAAAACAAATGTAAGTGGCCACCATCCTGTAAGTAATGAATGACATTTAAATGGATACACCTAAACCAATCAAGATATCATATTGAAATTAATACGGATGCCCACATAAAAGTAGCATTTTGAAGATTAAAAAGTACAAGATGGTCACCAATTCAGCCATAGATATAGAAAAAGGTAATACAAAAACCTACTGCTTGTTAACAAATCATGATTATATCATTCTTGTATTAATGTTTGTTCAAGCTCTAGTCGTTTCCAAAAGAAGACTAGTATTTTAAAAGATAAAAAATCATGATGGTAGCCATAATCATTTATATAAAAGATGGTTACATGTATAATTAAACCATTTTACCACATCATTCATTTTAAGGTGAGCTTCTGTACCCTCGGTACTTTTATTTATTTGTGCGATCACACTTAGGTTACGAAACCCGAGGTTACGAAATCTTCTATAGCTGCCGGGCGGTCCCCAGTTCGTGTCACGTGACCGCGTTACGCAACTAAAAAAAGTTCCTCGAACTCTCATTACCTTGGCTGATTAGTGTTGTCAGCAACCTCCAAGACAGGGCGCCTTCCCTCCGATTGTCTCTCCGGTAGTTATATTAGTGACGTCACGGAGCGGATAATCGCTGTCTGGAGCTAGTGTTGTCAGGCCTGAGGATAGTCCCCCTTATACCTATATGTAACACTAAGAAACGAAGTAGCCGGATAGCCGGACTGGTAACTAGCATAGACTTGAAGTTCGGATATGGGGCATATACAAAATTAAGATGTTCTGAATAAATATTGTTGTTTTTGGTTGACATTATTTATATGAATAAGACTACATTACAGTGAACTGGAGTTGTATATAGTCCCACAGTGAACAATATACAGGCAGGAACATACCTTGATCTTTATAGTGTAATTTTAGTTATGGTAAAATTTATTTTGGTGGGTGGAATTGCCGCCCCTGCATGTGAATTATCTCCCTTCTCTAACATGGCCGCTGCCATGTACAACATGCTTTTCCCATGCGGTTTCGCATTTGCGGCATTACAAGCTGATATGGTCGCTTCTCACATCTTCATCTAAATTTACCTAAATTTTATGGTTATTATTGCATCATGGCTACATCAGGCCAAGAAAGGCAATCTAAACATCCAAATGCGGGAAACAAACTCGATGAACTTTTACAGTTGGAACGGAGACAGAGTCCCCTCTCCCCAACAGCAGCAGCGGAAAGCAAACGAAGCCTTCGAAGCGGTCCTTGGAAAATGAAGTGCAGCGTCTGGAAGATGAAATTCGGACTCTCAAACTAGAAAATAAGCTGAAAGCTTTACAGCAAGAAAAGGCCGATCTACTGTTGCCGCCACGTACAGCTACGATGACAGGCTCATCTCCTCAGAGTCGTCCTGCAAGACATCCCACGTTTACTCAAGATACCACAAGTAGACCTGCTCCTACTGACTCTGTGTCATCTCTTCAAACTATGCTCTCAAATTCAGGTATTAACTCTAACTGTGCGTCTACTACAAAGTGTTAACCCTTACTTGTAGTTGAATATATCTGGGATGTAAAGGGCTCTGACAGTGAAGATAAAGGTCAAGTAAAATTCACTTTGAAGCCTGAGATAACTTTTGAACAATGGGGCTATGCCAACCTGAAAATCATGTCCAAACTAATACAGGAAGGTCAATTACAGGGTCAAGATATTGAAGGTTATTTGAAATACTCAAGGGATATCTGTAGATTGGCTTCCAAAAACACTTGGAAGAGTGTGTATTGCTATGACAAAGAATACAGGGAAAGGCAAATAGAGGATGGCTTTGCTTGGGGTACGTACAGACCAGATCTCCATGATTTTTGCCTAGAGACAAAACGTTCTGAATATAATCACAAGGGAAACTCTGCCTCTGCAAATAAGGGACGACTTCGAGGACCTTTCCTCCCCAATGGTAGGGAAATCTGCAGAAGATTTAATTCAGAGGATTGTATAAGTCAGGATTGTAAGCTTGCCCATAACTGTGCTCTCTGTTACTCACAGCAACACTCGGCCAGAAATCATGGTAACTCAGTACCAAGGTGGCGGGGTCCCCCCATTTCAGGACTTCAACAACCGTCTCAATCAAAAAACTAAAGAAGGCCCCTCCTGAACCTTTGTCTGATACTGACATTTTCAAAAGACAGTGTATTGTAGCTCACCCCTGTGCAGATAACTTTAGCTTGAACTATGAGGAGTGGGACACACTCCTACCCCCAGGTGATAAAGATAGGACATTTATTTTGAATGGGGTGTGTGAGGGTTTTAAAATAATTGATGATGATCAACTTCTTAACATTAAACAATGTTGTGTGGAGAACTTAGCAATCAGCTTTAAAACAATAGAAAAGCAGTAGACAGTCAAATTTGTGATGAAATTATTCATGGAAATTATGTGGTGTGTACAGAGATGCCAATGATGTGCAGTGCAATTGGTGCCATCCAGAAAAGTAATGGCAAAGTACACCTTATTCATGATGCAAGCAGACCTGTAAGTTATGGACTGAACTCATATGTATCAAATTGCTCCACTGAATACATGGATCTGAGGGAGGCAACCAAGTTTCTCACAAAAGATTGTTATCTTGCTAAAGTGGACGTAAGTAGTGCCTACAGGTCTGTACCAATTCACCCATCTAACTATAAGGCGACAGGATTACAGTGGCAGTTTGAGGGGGACAGCCATCCAACTTACATGTATGATACAAAACTGCCGTTTGGAGCTGCCAAAAAACCAAAATTATTTCAAACGTTATCTTCAAGTGTATGTCGTATGATGAAACACCACTTTGGCATTGTAGTAGTTGCTTATCTGGATGACTTTTTGATTATATCACGTACACAAGATGAACGTGCACATGGCCTGCGTGTACTCTGTACTATTTTGAGACGACTAGGATTTAGAATTAACTGGTCAAAAGTAGACGGCCCTTCACAGCACCTTACTTTTCTAGGCATCCTAATCAACACTCAAGCTATGACTCTTGGGCTCACAGGAGCAAAACTTGCTAAACTTGTTTCCACACTCAAATCCTTCAGTTTGCGTAAAAGGGCCAGTAAACGTCAACTGCAGTCTTTAGGGGGCTTACTTAATTGGGCATCACAGGTGATTCATGGTGGCCGAACGTTTCTCCGCAGGGTGATTGAACTACAGACAGTTCTTCAGTTACCTTCACATAAAACGAGACTGACCGAGGAATTTCATGCTGATATCAACTGGTGGCTACAGTTTGTTTCAGTGTTTAATGGCACAAAGTGTATACTGGACAATAAGCCAATAACCACTGTTCATACAGATGCATGTACAGTTGGAGCTGGTGGTGTGTATAAAGGGGACAATTTTTATGTGAACTGGTCGTTAGCTATGCCTAGTGTGATAGATTGGCATATCAACTATAAAGAAGTCATGGCTATTATATGGGCTTGTTTCAGGTGGGCCCCATTCTGGCGTGACAAACATGTGATACTGTTTACTGACAATATGACGGCAAAATAAACGCTAAACAAGTCTACATCAAGATTTAAGCCAATAATGCCATTTCTCAGGTCCCTATGTTTCATATCCGCAATATATAATTTCAAATTGAGTGTCAAACACATTGCTGGATAGGCTAATACTCAAGCTGACATATGTTCGCGCCTCCATGAAATAGGTCATCTATCTGAACTGTACGAAGCTGCAACACCAAGAGTTTTCTGTGCTAGAATTAAGCAGTCATATGTCTAAAACTTTCATCTCTTACAGATGGCCTAAGATGGAACAATCACCTTGCAAGGCGTGTCCAGCATTACGTCAGTCAGTCCTGGGCGACATCAACAAAGCAAACATACCAGACCCACCTTAAGTGTTATCTTGACTTCTGTGAGCTGATGTCATGGAAACCTGTGCCTTTAGCGTCAGACCAAGTGATGTGTTATATGGTCTATCTAGCTGATGTTAAAAAGCTGAAGTACTATAGTATTAAGAGCTATGTGAATATTGTGTCAATACTGCATAAGTCTGTAGATATGTGTGACCCTACCAAGGGTAATTGGAAAATGTCACAGTTATTATGTGGCATGACAAGGGAATTGGGTGCAGCTCAATCATGTGTAAAACCTATCACTCCCGAGTTGTTGCTTTGTATGAAACAAAATCTGTGCTTTAATGATATTTGTGATGTGATGTTCTGGTCAGCCTGTCTCCTTGCTTTTTTCGGGCTTCTCAGACCAGGCAACTTCCTCCTTAAAGGACCGTTTAATCCGGAAAAACACATCCGGAGATTGGATGCAATCCCTGTCCAAGATGCATATGTGGTGGAGTTAAGATGGACAAAAACAATACAATTTGGTCAGCGCATGCTCTACACTGTCTTACCACGGCTTGCCTCTCATCCCTTGTGTCCAGTTGCAGCACTGGAACAGCTGTTGGATAGGACAACTGATAACAGTGGTCTAGAACCACTGTTCCATGAGAAAAACTTTGGATTCTGACTTATGCCTATTTCAAAGATAGATTGAAACAAATGATATCAGTCATAGGACTTGACCCTGCAGATTTTGCAGGCCACTCATTCAGGCGGGGCGGAGCTTGTTGGGCGCAACACTGTGGTTGCACACCTGAAGAAATTAAAACTCTTGGAGATTGGGCAACATCTGCGTTTACAAGATACTGTGATGACAATCTTACTCAGCGCATGTCTGTAATTAAACGATTTGGAGGGCTCCTCCCTCAAGCGATGTAACACTCCTTCTAAAATCCATTTATATTTTATTATTACCTTTTCACATGGTAATGGTTGGGCTTGGGATTACCTTTTATAACATTTCTAATTCTGTTTCATGTTAATGCCTATGTCTGGCAGTTATGTTATTAAAGTGTTCTTTATGTAATTAAACTTGCCCAACCAGTACCATTGTGTTTCTCATTCTTTGTCATTTATTCATCCTGAATATTGTAATCTACCAAATTGTTGTTGTAGTTATGGTAAAATTTATTTTGGTGGGTGGAATTGCCGCCCCTGCATGTGAATTATCTCCCTTCTCTAACATTGCCGCTGCCATGTACAACGTGCTTTTCCCATGCGGTTTCGCATTTGCGGCATTACAAGCTGATATGGTCGCTTCTCACATCTTTCCTTGCATCTAAATTTCCACTCCCTCCCACCCAGTAGCATTATTGGTGGAGGCTGTAGTAACAAACTAACTTACTAGTTTATTGTAATACAAAGGGATTACCTTTTATAACATTTCTAATTCTGTTTCATGTTAATGCCTATGTCTGGCAGTTATGTTATTAAAGTGTTCTTTATGTAATTAAACTTGCCCAACCAGTACCATTGTGTTTCTCATTCTTTGTCATTTATTCATCCTGAATATTGTAAACTGTTGTTGTAGTTTAGTTTTAGTTGATAAATACATTGTAATTGCACTTACATGTGAAGACAAGATGAGGCATGATTATCAGTTTGATTATTGTTGGTCGTGCAGTCATGGAAGTTATGTCGGCAAATTCCGTTCGAGCATTTTTTATTTTCATGCTTTTTGTTTTCCCTCTTATGAAACAAGTTGAATATGTGTCTATTAATAGTTCACTACATCAGCCATAACATCACAAAATCCATATGGTGATCTGCGAAATTAAACATACAAATCATCATCGACTTCTCTTGTAGGGATTACTTTAAGGTAAAATATTTCCCTAATGCAACTCCATATTGAGCGTGATATGAGTTAAACAGAGTTCATTGTACATTTAGACAGCTTGTGTAGTTGATACCGTCACGTGCAGGTTTGGTAATTCTAACAGGTGCATCTAAAGAGTAGTTAAAATCTGGGGAAGTAAATTCTTCCTTACTCAAAGGTCTTATTGCTGACGTCTCACATACACATACAACTATTTAAAGTTTGATCAATATTTTGAAGGAGACACCATTTTCTAAAAAAACATAATCACTGTTTAACAAAAGTTTGAACCTTTCCAATATACATTTTTGTTGTTGCTACCAGGGGCCTTATTAACTTTCCGAGTCCAATACAGAAGGGAATGACCTATGATAAACTTCAAGTTATGCAGATATATCGTGGGATCTCCAGTTAGCTGCCCGGTAGCTTAAACTAAACCCAAACACGCTTCCATATACAACTGTGGATACTAAAATGCATGTCGGTTTCATTTTTAGCTCATCTGGCCTGTAAGGCCCGATGGGCTTATGGCATGGCATGGTGTCCGGCGTCCGTCCGTCCGTCCATCCGTCCGTCCATCTGTCCGTCCATCCGTCCGTAAACTTTGTGAAATTTCGACTTCTTCTCCAGAACCATAAGGCCTAGAAATCTAAAACTTTGTGTACAGACTCCTTGACTAGTGAGGATTAAAAATTGTAGCTTTGGTGGCCCTGTGACCCCTAATAAGGGCCACAGGGGCCACGCCCTTAAAACCTATTTTCATCTTCTTCTCCAGAACTATGAGGCCTAGAAACCTAAAACTTTGTGTACAGA
This sequence comes from Steromphala cineraria, assembly GCA_916613615.1. NCBI lineage: Eukaryota > Metazoa > Mollusca > Gastropoda > Trochida > Trochidae > Steromphala > Steromphala cineraria. The sequence goes on from OU744737.1 coordinate 39,988,772, forward strand.
CTCGTTGACTAGTGAGGATTATAAATTGTAGCTTTGGTGGCCCTGTGACCCCTAATAAGGACTACAGGGGCCACGCCCTAAAAACCTATTTTCATCTTCTTCTCCAGAACCATGAGGCCTAGAAATCTAAAACTTTGTGTACAGACTCCTTGACTAGTGAGGATTATAAATTGTAGCTTTGGTGGCCCTCTGACCCCTAATAAGGGCCACAGGGGCCACGCCCTAAAAACCTGTTTTCATCTTCTTCCCTAGAACCATGAGGCCTAGAAAGCTGAAACTTTGTGTACAAACTCCTTGACTAGTAAGGATTATAAATTGTAGCTTTGGTGGCCCTGTGACCCCTAATAAGGGCCACAGGGGCCACTCCCTAAAAACTTATTTTGATCTTCGTCCCCAGAACCATGAGGCCTAGAAAGCTGAAACTTTGTGTACAATCTCATTGACTAGTAAAGATTATAAATTGTAGCTTTGGTGGCCCTGTGACCCCTAATAAGGGCCACAGGGGCCACTCCCTAAAAACTTATTTTGATCTTCTTCTCCAGAACCATGAGGCCTAGAAAGCTGAAATTGTGTGTACAGACTCCTTGACTAGTGAGGATTATAAATTGTAGCTTTGGTGGTCCTGTGACCCCTAATAAGGGTCACAGGGGCCACGCCTTAAAAACCTATTTTTATCTTCTTCTCTAGAACCATGAGGCCTAGAAAGCTGAAACTTTGTGTAAAGACTCCTTGACTGATGAGGATTATGAATTGTAGCTTTGGTCCTGTGACCCCTAATATATATAAAGCATAATTGATAATGAAGCCTGATGAGCTACATAGCCAATGGCTCTATTTTTAGATGTTAATTTCAAAAACAGAAACTGAATTACCAATATCAGACGTCCGGGCAATAGCATTGACATCATCTAACTGGGGAGGGAGTCAGACAGGGGCAAATATGAGCTGATACACTAGTGGCAATTTCTTTCTGAAGATTGTACAGACACATTGTATATCTAGAACCTATGTTGAGATGGAAGGAGGGGAAGAGACACCAGGGACAATGTCTTCTGATGATGTTTCAGAAGCAGTAGACAACTCCAGTACAAGCTGAAAGAAGAGAAGAGGATCAAGATGGCCACTGCTCCAACTAGAGCCTTAACAAGTGGACAAGGCAACAATGACCCCGAGGAGAGGACCGAGGGGTATGTATGGTATAACTGATTCATGAGATCGTTTGAACGTGTTTCAACTAATGAGAGAGTTCCACATTTGTCAAGTTTGACAATAAATGATCATTGGGCATTTGGTATCACAAACCGATCAGGAATCTTGCTTCCACATTCAAACGATTGTTATATAACTTTTTAAGATCATTCATTGTTGTAACTTAATGGCTTATATCTTAAGAAATATAATGATATGAATGTTAAACTTGTCAATATAAGAATTCCAAATTCATTATATCATTATTTCTCATTACTCATTATAGTGACAATAGTATATATAAGTAAACCAATAATGTTATATTTGATATTGAACTAATATCATTTAAAAGAAAGAACTTGTAGGTGAGGATACTGCTACTCGTGACAGTTTAGTAACAATCATTGCTCAGTATCATCATATACTCGATATTAATGGTTAAAATATTTGCCGAGCAACACTTACAATTACTCACTCACCATAACATCCTCTTCAAATACTGTACTGTGTTATTCATTGAAACATATGTGACATATGTCTTGACTGACAACATTTATGATCATAAGTATATTACAAACCATCATACGTTTGCCCACCAACAGGCAACTGAGGTCTTTGTTTATTTTCCCCTCAGCACCACTATAAACGTGACGGGTGCACCTGGAGGAGGAGATGTAGACACTTTGAACATGGCTGGCACCACTATAAACGTGACGGGTGCACCTGGAGGAACAATGGCTGGAGTCGTACAGGGGGGGATGGGCAACAAGACATATAACATCAACACATCGAACACGTTTAACAACACATGGAATGGTAAGTCCTTGTTAGTCAAAGGGTCAGCTGAGCACTTCAAATAAAGATCATTCATAAAACCTTAGGGAAAAGTTTTAACTTTCATAATGACCTTACTAAGCAACAAAAGTGACATAGATCTTTATTCATAACCACATAGTTTTGAGTACATGTGAACTGTAAGCGGTTCACGACACTCGGAACAAGCATAGAAAAGCAAATATTTGAAATGTTGATGCATGTGTAAGACTTAGGGTAATCAGACAAGTTCTGGATAAAACTGAAAGACGGTTTGGACCAATTCTGTTTGTAACGTGACACCAACTCCAATCTGATCTTTATGAATCTTGAACACTCGAACAGTACACGACTGGTTACTTCTATGCAACGGAGATGTGCCATGCAGATCAACTTATATCAACTCATATCTTTCAAGTTATTTCTTTTATGCAGATCAACTTATATCAACTCATATCTTTCAAGTTATTTCTTTTATGCAGATCAACTTATATCAACTCATATCTTTCAAGTTATTTCTTTTATGCAGATCAACTTATATCAACTCATATCTTTCAAGTTATTTCTTTTATGCAGATCAACTTATATCAACTCATATCTTTCAAGTTATTTCTTTTATGCAGATCAACTTATATCAACTCATATCTTTCAAGTTATTGCTTTTATGCAGATCAACTTATATCAACTCATATCTTTCAAGATATTTCTTTTATGCAGATCAACTTATATCAACTCATATCTTTCAAGTTATTCTTATATGCAGATCAACTTATATCAACTCATATCTTTCAAGTTATTTCTTTTATGCAGATCAACTTATATCAACTCATATCTTTCAAGTTATTTCTTATATGCAGATCAACTTATATCAACTCATATCTTTCAAGTTATTTCTTTTATGCAGATCAACTTATATCAACTCATATCTTTCAAGTTATTCTCATATGCAGATCAACTTATATCAACTCATATCTTTCAAGTTATTTCTTATATGCAGATCAACTTATATCAACTCATATCTTTCTAGTTATTTCTTATATGCAGATCAACTTATATCAACTCATATCTTTCAAGTTATTCTTATATGCAGATCAACTTATATCAACTCATATCTTTCAAGTTATTTCTTATATGCAGATCAACTTATATCAACTCATATCTTTAAAGTTATTCTTATATGCAGATCAACTTATATCAACTCTTATCTTTCAAGTTATTCTCATATGCAGATCAACTTATATCAACTCATATCTTTCAAGTTATTTCTTATATGCAGATCAACTTATATCAACTCATATCTTTCAAGTTATTCTTATATGCAGATCAACTTATATCAACTCATATCTTTCAAGTTATTGCTTTTATGCAGATCAACTTATATCAACTCATATCTTTCAAGATATTTCTTTTATGCAGATCAACTTATATCAACTCATATCTTTCAAGTTATTCTTATATGCAGATCAACTTATATCAACTCATATCTTTCAAGTTATTTCTTTTATGCAGATCAACTTATATCAACTCATATCTTTCAAGTTATTTCTTATATGCAGATCAACTTATATCAACTCATATCTTTCAAGTTATTTCTTTTATGCAGATCAACTTATATCAACTCATATCTTTCAAGTTATTCTCATATGCAGATCAACTTATATCAACTCATATCTTTCAAGTTATTTCTTATATGCAGATCAACTTATATCAACTCATATCTTTCAAGTTATTTCTTATATGCAGATCAACTTATATCAACTCATATCTTTCAAGTTATTCTTATATGCAGATCAACTTATATCAACTCATATCTTTCAAGTTATTTCTTATATGCAGATCAACTTATATCAACTCATATCTTTAAAGTTATTCTTATATGCAGATCAACTTATATCAACTCTTATCTTTCAAGTTATTCTCATATGCACATCAACTTATATCAACTCATATCTTTCAAGTTATTCTTATATGCAGATCAACTTATATCAACTCATATCTTTCAAGTTATTTCTTATATGCAGATCAACTTATATCAACTCTTATCTTTCAAGTTATTCTCATATGCAGATCAACTTATATCAACTCATATCTTTCAAGTTATTTCTTATATGCAGATCAACTTATATCAACTCATATCTTTCAAGTTATTTCTTATATGCAGATCAACTTATATCAACTCATATCTTTCAAGTTATTTCTTATATGCAGATCAACTTATATCAACTCTTATCTTTCAAGTTATTCTCATATGCAGATCAACTTATATCAACTCATATCCTTCAAGTTATTCTTATATGCAGATCAGCTTATATCAACTCTTATCTTTCAAGTTATTTCTTATATGCAGATCAACTTATATCAACTCATATCTTTCAAGTTATTTCTTATATGCAGATCAACTTATATCAACTCATATCTTTCAAGTTATTCTCATATGCAGATCAACTTATATCAACTCATATCTTTCAAGTTATTCTTATATGCAGATCAACTTATATCAACTCATATCTTTCAAGTTATTTCTTTTATGCAGATCAACTTATATCAACTCATATCTTTCAAGTTATTTCTTATATGCAGATCAACTTATATCAACTCATATCTTTCAAGTTATTTCTTATATGCAGATCAGCTTATATCAACTCATATCTTTCAAGTTATTTCTTATATGCAGATCAGCTTATATCAACTCATATCTTTCAAGTTATTCTTATATGCAGATCAACTTATATCAACTCTTATCTTTCAAGTTATTTCTTTTATGCAGATCAACTTATATCAACTCATATCTTTCAAGTTATTCTTATATGCAGATCAACTTATATCAACTCATATCTTTCAAGTTATTCTCATATGCAGATCAACTTATATCAACTCATATCTTTCAAGTTATTCTCATATGCAGATCAACTTATATCAACTCATATCTTTCAAGTTATTCTTTTATGCAGATCAACTTATATCAACTCATATCTTTCAAGTTATTCTTATATGCAGATCAACTTATATCAACTCATATCTTTCAAGTTATTCTTATATGCAGATCAACTTATATCAACTCATATCTTTCAAGTTATTCTCATATGCAGATCAACTTATATCAACTCTTATCTTTCAAGTTATTCTTATATGCAGATCAGCTTATATCAACTCTTATCTTTCAAGTTATTCTTATATGCAGATCAACTTATATCAACTCATATCTTTCAAGTTATTTCTTATATGCAGATCAACTTATATCAACTCATATCTTTCAAGTTATTCTTATATGCAGATCAACTTATATCAACTCATATCTTTCAAGTTATTTCTTTTATGCAGATCAACTTATATCAACTCATATCTTTCAAGTTTTTCTCATATGCAGATCAACTTATATCAACTCTTATCTTTCAAGTTATTCTTATATGCAGATCAGCTTATATCAACTCTTATCTTTCAAGTTATTCTTATATGCAGATCAACTTATATCAACTCATATCTTTCAAGTTATTTCTTATATGCAGATCAACTTATATCAACTCATATCTTTCAAGTTATTCTTATATGCAGATCAACTTATATCAACTCTTATCTTTCAAGTTATTTCTTTTATGCAGATCAACTTATATCAACTCATATCTTTCAAGTTATTTCTTATATGCAGATCAACTTATATCAACTCATATCTTTCAAGTTATTCTCATATGCAGATCAACTTATATCAACTCATATCTTTCAAGTTATTCTTATATGCAGATCAACTTATATCAACTCATATCTTTCAAGTTATTTCTTTTATGCAGATCAACTTATATCAACTCATATCTTTCAAGTTATTTCTTATATGCAGATCAACTTATATCAACTCATATCTTTCAAGTTATTTCTTATATGCAGATCAGCTTATATCAACTCATATCTTTCAAGTTATTTCTTATATGCAGATCAGCTTATATCAACTCATATCTTTCAAGTTATTCTTATATGCAGATCAACTTATATCAACTCTTATCTTTCAAGTTATTTCTTTTATGCAGATCAACTTATATCAACTCATATCTTTCAAGTTATTCTTATATGCAGATCAACTTATATCAACTCATATCTTTCAAGTTATTTCTTATATGCAGATCAACTTATATCAACTCATATCTTTCAAGTTATTCTTATATGCAGATCAACTTATATCAACTCATATCTTTCAAGTTATTTCTTATATGCAGATCAACTTATATCAACTCATATCTTTAAAGTTATTCTTATATGCAGATCAACTTATATCAACTCTTATCTTTCAAGTTATTCTCATATGCACATCAACTTATATCAACTCATATCTTTCAAGTTATTCTTATATGCAGATCAACTTATATCAACTCATATCTTTCAAGTTATTTCTTATATGCAGATCAACTTATATCAACTCTTATCTTTCAAGTTATTCTCATATGCAGATCAACTTATATCAACTCATATCTTTCAAGTTATTTCTTATATGCAGATCAACTTATATCAACTCATATCTTTCAAGTTATTTCTTATATGCAGATCAACTTATATCAACTCATATCTTTCAAGTTATTTCTTATATGCAGATCAACTTATATCAACTCTTATCTTTCAAGTTATTCTCATATGCAGATCAACTTATATCAACTCATATCCTTCAAGTTATTCTTATATGCAGATCAGCTTATATCAACTCTTATCTTTCAAGTTATTTCTTATATGCAGATCAACTTATATCAACTCATATCTTTCAAGTTATTTCTTATATGCAGATCAACTTATATCAACTCATATCTTTCAAGTTATTCTCATATGCAGATCAACTTATATCAACTCATATCTTTCAAGTTATTTCTTTTATGCAGATCAACTTATATCAACTCATATCTTTCAAGTTATTTCTTATATGCAGATCAACTTATATCAACTCATATCTTTCAAGTTATTTCTTATATGCAGATCAGCTTATATCAACTCATATCTTTCAAGTTATTTCTTATATGCAGATCAGCTTATATCAACTCATATCTTTCAAGTTATTCTTATATGCAGATCAACTTATATCAACTCTTATCTTTCAAGTTATTTCTTTTATGCAGATCAACTTATATCAACTCATATCTTTCAAGTTATTCTTATATGCAGATCAACTTATATCAACTCATATCTTTCAAGTTATTCTCATATGCAGATCAACTTATATCAACTCATATCTTTCAAGTTATTCTTTTATGCAGATCAACTTATCAACTCATATCTTTCAAGTTATTCTTATATGCAGATCAACTTATATCAACTCATATCTTTCAAGTTATTCTTATATGCAGATCAACTTATATCAACTCATATCTTTCAAGTTATTCTCATATGCAGATCAACTTATATCAACTCATATCTTTCAAGTTATTTCTTATATGCAGATCAACTTATATCAACTCATATCTTTCAAGTTATTCTTATATGCAGATCAACTTATATCAACTCATATCTTTCAAGTTATTTCTTTTATGCAGATCAGCTTATATCAACTCTTATCTTTCAAGTTATTCTTATATGCAGATCAACTTATATCAACTCATATCTTTCAAGTTATTTCTTATATGCAGATCAACTTATATCAACTCATATCTTTTAAGTTATTCTTATATGCAGATCAACTTATATCAACTCTTATCTTTCAAGTTATTTCTTTTATGCAGATCAACTTATATCAACTCATATCTTTCAAGTTATTTCTTATATGCAGATCAACTTATATCAACTCATATCTTTCAAGTTATTCTCATATGCAGATCAACTTATATCAACTCATATCTTTCAAGTTATTCTTATATGCAGATCAACTTATATCAACTCATATCTTTCAAGTTATTTCTTTTATGCAGATCAACTTATATCAACTCATATCTTTCAAGTTATTTCTTATATGCAGATCAACTTATATCAACTCATATCTTTCAAGTTATTTCTTATATGCAGATCAGCTTATATCAACTCATATCTTTCAAGTTATTTCTTATATGCAGATCAGCTTATATCAACTCATATCTTTCAAGTTATTCTTATATGCAGATCAACTTATATCAACTCTTTTCTTTCAAGTTATTTCTTTTATGCAGATCAACTTATATCAACTCATATCTTTCAAGTTATTCTTATATGCAGATCAACTTATATCAACTCATATCTTTCAAGTTATTCTCATATGCAGATCAACTTATATCAACTCATATCTTTCAAGTTATTCTCATATGCAGATCAACTTATATCAACTCATATCTTTCAAGTTATTCTTTTATGCAGATCAACTTATATCAACTCATATCTTTCAAGTTATTCTTATATGCAGATCAACTTATATCAACTCATATCTTTCAAGTTATTCTTATATGCAGATCAACTTATATCAACTCATATCTTTCAAGTTATTCTCATATGCAGATCAACTTATATCAACTCTTATCTTTCAAGTTATTCTTATATGCAGATCAGCTTATATCAACTCTTATCTTTCAAGTTATTCTTATATGCAGATCAACTTATATCAACTCATATCTTTCAAGTTATTTCTTATATGCAGATCAACTTATATCAACTCATATCTTTCAAGTTATTCTTATATGCAGATCAACTTATATCAACTCTTATCTTTCAAGTTATTTCTTTTATGCAGATCAACTTATATCAACTCATATCTTTCAAGTTATTCTCATATGCAGATCAACTTATATCAACTCTTATCTTTCAAGTTATTCTTATATGCAGATCAACTTATATCAACTCTTATCTTTCAAGTTATTCTTATATGCAGATCAGCTTATATCAACTCTTATCTTTCAAGTTATTCTTATATGCAGATCAACTTATATCAACTCATATCTTTCAAGTTATTTCTTATATGCAGATCAACTTATATCAACTCATATCTTTCAAGTTATTTCTTATATGCAGATCAACTTATATCAACTCATATCTTTCAAGTTATTTCTTATATGCAGATCAACTTATATCAACTAATATCTTTCAAGTTATTCTTATATGCAGATCAACTTATATCAACTCTTATCTTTCAAGTTATTTCTTTTATGCAGATCAACTTATATCAACTCATATCTTTCAAGTTATTTCTTATATGCAGATCAACTTATATCAACTCATATCTTTCAAGTTATTCTCATATGCAGATCAACTTATATCAACTAATATCTTTCAAGTTATTCTTATATGCAGATCAACTTATATCAACTCATATCTTTCAAGTTATTGCTTTTATGCAGATCAACTTATATCAACTCATATCTTTCAAGATATTTCTTTTATGCAGATCAACTTATATCAACTCATATCTTTCAAGTTATTCTGATATGCAGATCAACTTATATCAACTCATATCTTTCAAGTTATTTCTTTTATGCAGATCAACTTATATCAACTCATATCTTTCAAGTTATTTCTTATATGCAGATCAACTTATATCAACTCATATCTTTCAAGTTATTTCTTATATGCAGATCAACTTATATCAACTCATATCTTTCAAGTTATTTCTTTTATGCAGATCAACTTATATCAACTCATATCTTTCAAGTTATTTCTTTTATGCAGATCAGCTTATATCAACTCATATCTTTCAAGTTATTCTTATATGCAGATCAGCTTATATCAACTCATATCTTTCAAGTTATTGCTTATATGCAGATCAACTTATATCAACTCATATCTTTCAAGTTATTCTTATATGCAGATCAACTTATATCAACTCATATCTTTCAAGTTATTCTTATATGCAGATCAACTTATATCAACTCATATCTTTCAAGTTATTCTCATATGCAGATCAACTTATATCAACTCATATCTTTCAAGTTATTCTTATATGCAGATCAACTTATATCAACTCATATCTTTCAAGTTATTCTCATATGCAGATCAACTTATATCAACTCATATCTTTCAAGTTATTCTTATATGCAGATCAACTTATATCAACTCATATCTTTCAAGTTATTTCTTTTATGCAGATCAACTTATATCAACTCATATCTTTCAAGTTATTTCTTATATGCAGATCAGCTTATATCAACTCATATCTTTCAAGTTATTCTTATATGCAGATCAACTTATATCAACTCATATCTTTCAAGTTATTTCTTTTATGCAGATCAACTTATATCAACTCATATCTTTCAAGTTATTTCTTTTATGCAGATCAACTTATATCAACTCATATCTTTCAAGTTATTTCTTATATGCAGATCAACTTATATCAACTCATATCTTTCAAGTTATTCTTATATGCAGATCAGCTTATATCAACTCATATCTTTCAAGTTATTCTCATATGCAGATCAACTTATATCAACTCATATCTTTCAAGTTATTTCTTTTATGCAGATCAACTTATATCAACTCATATCTTTCAAGTTATTTCTTTTATGCAGATCAACTTATATCAACTCATGTCTTTCAAGTTATTTCTTTTAAATGCAGATCAACTTATATCAACTCATATCTTTCAAGTTATTTATTATTATGCAGATCAGCTTATATCAACTGATATCTTTCAAGTTATATCTTTATTTCGGCGTTATTTAAAGAACGAGTTTTATGGTATTGTCTTTGTCCATTTTAGATGATGTCGGTATTATGAATGATGTGTGACTAGTCATGATGCTGATTATATGTGGGATTTATCAAATCTCCTTCCTTATCATAAACCATATATACTAAATTGGGTCTTGTTAAGAAAGAAGAAAAGAAGAAGAAATAATATATTCCGTTGTCACACTTCTGTGCATGTACATGTGCTAAAGTATACATTAAAATAAATGTAATTGTGCTAAAATGTTTATAGATATCTGAACATTAGATAAAAAAAGCCCCATTGTCAAACTTGCATGGGGTTCGTGGTGAAATTCAGCTATTCAGAACAGAAATGCATCACTCCGTAGAACAATCTTTCGTCAAACGTTTGATATCACATTTTATGTTTTATTCAATACAATACTTATTACGATGGCAAAAGTACAAGCTACGAATGTTGGGTTTATCAATGTTGCTTCATAAAAAAGGTTGAATCTCATTTCAGAGTGAAGTGTACAATCGATAATACATATCTGACAGTGCAAGGCTTGCTGCTTTGTATAATTCTCTCACATATTTTTATGTCTCTTCGTATATCCAGAACAAAGGGTATCTGTAACAGTTAGTTACAAGAGTTCCTCTTCACAAGAGTGAAAAACATAGTAGCAATGCATGAACCTAAAAGAAAATGATTGTAGTTTTCCTAGTATTGATAATAAATCTCCATTTGTTCATTATTGATAGCTGTTATTGTTTTGTTGCAGTGACGATACCTGACCACCTACATGATATATCAGGTAAGTCTTTTTACCTTTAATTATTTTTTCAAAGAGCTGAATACAAACATCCTTGTGATTGCATCTTGACTATTACCAAACTAGTGCAATTTAATTATCATTTATTTAAGACACTTATCAAAATGCTTAAATCACCAAATATGTTGTTTCATTCAACATTTTAAGATTATAAAGAATAAACTAAAGGCTTGTGATGAATGAGAAGACATGCTATGTCAGAGGTTTGCTAACATAGATTAGTATTCCGGGGTATTAAAATTTTAGACCGTTGTTGGAAATGTATATGACACCGTCATAATTGCATTTTTAGCTCACCTTTACAAAGTAAATGTGAGCTTATGTCATGGCGCTTCGTCCGTCGTCCGTCTGTCCGTCCGTCCGTCCGTCCGTAAACTTTCACGAAAAAGACTACTCCTCCTAAACGAATTCAGATATCATTCTGAAATTGTAGTATGTTATACCCATGGTGATTCCTCACAGAAAGGTAGACGTTTCAGTTTTGAGAATCCAAGATGGCCGCCATGACAGCCATTTTGAATTTTCAATTAGATTTCATGAAAAAGACTACTCCTTCTAAACGAATTCAGATATCATTCTGAAATTGTATTATGTTATACCCATGGTGATTCCTCACAGAAAGGTAGACGTTTCAGTTTTGAGAATCCAAGATGGCCGCCATGACAGCCATATTGAATTTTCAATTAGATTTCATGAAAAAGACTACTCCTTCTAAACGAATACAGATATCATTCTGAAATTGTATTATGTTATACCCATGGTGATTCCTCACAGAAAGGTAGACTTTTCAGTTTTAAGAATTCAAGATGGCCGCCATGACAGCCATATTGAATTTTCAATTAGATTTCATGAAAAAGACTACTCCTTCTAAACGAATACAGATATCATTCTGAAATTGTAGTATGTTATACCTATGGTGATTCCGCACAGAAAGGTAGACGTTTAAGTTGTGAGAATCCGATATGGCCGCCATGGCAGCCATATTGAATTTTCAATTAGATTTCATGACAAAGACTATTTCTCCTTAACCAATCTAGATATCATTTTTATATTGTAGTATGTTATACCTATAGTGATTCCGCACAGAAAGGTAGTCGTTTCAGTTTTGAGAATCCAAGATGGCCGCAATAGTAGCCATACTGACTTTTCAGCTGCAGATGACACATCATTATTATTAAATTTTAAGCTTTCATCAAGTGATCACTGGCACCATATAAATTCTCTAATTTGAACTTACTAATCATAATATTATCTTAAATATGGAATATTTAACATTGTCGTGCAAGTTGTTCTATATTTTTAAGTGTTTCAAAAAAAATATAAGATGAAAGACAAACATAATTGATTAATTTGTTTAAAATCTTTATGGAAACTAGCTGCAAAAACCAAATCACATTAAACATGTTAAATTTTAAACAATGGTATCTCCCTTATATTCCTTTAAATACCACACATAAGGGGTCAACCAGAGTTCAGATATTCCACTATGCTGTCTAATACACATCCCAAGGCAGGCTGCTAGCATCACAGTGTCAGCTGCTAGTCTGTTGCATAATCAACCTGACCCAATTGATATGGTAAAGCATTATGCTATATGGCCATGGCCCATGTGTATGCAATAAAAGTTATGGACTTGTATTCTCATGACAGCGATATGTTCTTTCTAAGAATAACAACTTACACAAAACGTGTCTACAATAAGCTTTGTGTTTAGCAATCTACATGATAAGTTGATGTGGAATAAATATGCAGATAAAATCGAAAAGGGTTTAGTAAGAAAAGTAAGGAAATTTGATTTGTCATATCTCTCTGTTGATTTGACAATGCAAAAATGTTTACCATTATAGTACTGTATGAGTGTTAAATAAATTGATACTTTAATGAAAGACATCTCATGGTCACTTGACATGTAAATATTATGTGAAAAAAATAAACGTGTCTTATGCATTTCCTCTCAATCAGTCATTCATTTTCCTTGAAAAATCTGTACTTTTGGGATTCTCAATATCCCATGCAGCATAACCATCAGTGAAATAATCTTGAAATCATATTAATGATTCACTACAAAACAAATGTAAGTGGCCACCATCCTGTAAGTATACTAAGTAATGAATGACATTTAAATGGATACACCTAAACCAATCAAGATATCATAATGAAATTAATACGGATGCCCACATAAAAGTAGCATTTTGAAGATTAAAAAGTACAAGATGGTCACCAATTCAGCCGGGATAGATATACAAAAAAGTTATACAAAAACCTACTGCTTGTTAACTTATCATGATTATATCTTTCGTGTATTAATGTTTGTTCAAGCTCTAGTCGTTTTAAAAGAAGACTAGTATTTTAAAAGATAAAAAAATCATGATGGCAGCCATAATCAATTATATAAAAGATGGTTACATGTATAATTAAACCATTTTACCACATCATTCATTTTAAGGTGAGCTTCTGTACCCTTGGTACTTTTATTTACACTTTTTAACATGTATTTATGTCAGAAATGTTACATGTGATATCCAAACAATTTTAATTCATCCTTCATATGTTGCTCATTACTGAAATCGATCTATTTACTGTTATATAGAGAGAACGAAGAAGAATATAGAGAGAGATACGGCAGGGATGGTTCGAGTGTCTGGTGTGGACGATGTCGTTAACAAGATGAAAGTTCGGCGATGGATCACAATTACGGGGAACGCTGGGGACGGCAAGACGGTTCTAGGTTACCTGGTGCTGAAGGAGTTCCTGCTGAAGAATGTCGGAGTCTTCACTGTCTCCAAACCTGAGGAGTATGATCAGATAGCAAAGATGAAAGAAGAAAAGGTCATTATGTTTGATGATAGATTTGGCGCTTTTCTTGCTGACCAGAAGATGATCAATAACTGGCGTGATGTCATTGAAGACATTTTAAAAGATATTGAAAAAGAAAATCCAAAACTCAAAGTCATCTTCATCAGTCGGAAAAATGTTGTAAATGAATCTACGGATTCTCTTGGACGTCATAAAGTCATTTTCGACAAGGAGTGTGTTATTGATCTGAGTGAAAGAAACTTGCCTGACGAAAGACGGAAGATCCTGGAATATCATCTTGGACATGAGAACGTGACTATTGATCCAGAAACAAAAGCAAGGGTTTGCAATATGGGAGTCGCACATGGCTTCCCGTTTTGCTGCAAAATGATTTCAAAGTTTAAATCAAAGGGAAATGATGTACCTATCGAGGAATTTTTTAAATCACCTTTAGAGTTTCTTGATATGACCACCAAAGTTCTTTACAAAGAAACCTGCAAAGATCTCTTCAAGCTAATGATAAAGAATGATGGTGAGCTCGACGTTTACAGCATTGAAGATGAAGATAAACGAGAGGCACTACTGAAGGTAGAAAAAGAACAAGAAGACAGCTATATCACTGTGTGGAGTAATGGGGTTTGTGTGTTTGCTCATCCATCAGTGTATGAGAGTGTACTGAATGTCATCAATGACATTGACCCTCTATACTGTGTTCAGTATGCAACTCTCTCTGTTATACGACAGAAGATGATCATCTCAACATCTGATGAAGAAGACAGCAACAGAGCTCTGTGTTACATCATCGTGAAGCCAATCCCCCGTGTACTGAAGGCTTTAGCTGGGAGGTTCCGAGAAGAGATACTAAAGGGAGACTACTCTGTGTTTGAACACATACTTTGTCACAGTAGGGAGTTCTGTGAAGCTCTTGTCTCTGCTTGTGTGAACACTAAGGAACAGAAGGTAAATAGTAAAACACTATTAATTTTGATATACAAAATTTATTCTTATTCTTAAATAAAAAAAATCTGATCCAGCTATGTATCAATGATTTACATGTTTTAATAATATACCTCTTTCAAAAGGAAGCTGTTTTTAGCTCACCTTTACAAAGTAAATGTGAGCTTATGTCATGGCGCGTCGTCCGTCGTCCGTCTGTCCGTCCGTCTGTCCGTCTGTCCGTCCGTCCGTCTGTCCGTCCGTAAACTTTCACGAAAAAGACTACTCCTCCTAAACGAATTCAGATATCATTCTGAAATTATAGTATGTTATACCCATGGTGATTCCCCACAGAAAGGTAGACGTTTCAGTTTTGAGAATCCAAGATGGCCGCCATGACAGCCATATTGAATTTTCAATTAGATTTCATGAAAAAGACTACTCCTTCTAAACAAATACAGATATCATTCTGAAATTGTATTATGTTATACCCATGGTGATTCTTCACAGAAAGGTAGACGTTTCAGTTTTGAGAATCCAAGATGGCCGCCATGACAGCCATATTGAATTTTCAATTAGATTTCATGAAAAAGACTACTCCTTCTAAACGAATACAGATATCATTCTGAAATTGTAGTATGTTATACCTATGGTGATTCCGCACAGAAAGGTAGACGTTTCAGTTTTGAGAATCCAATATGGCCGCCATGGCAGCCATATTGAATTTTCAATTAGATTTCATGACAAAGACTATTTCTCCTAAACCAATCTAGATATCATTTTTAGCTCACCTTTACAAAGTAAATGTGAGCTTATGTCATGGCGCTTCGTCCGTCGTCCGTCTGTCTGTCCGTCCGTCCGTCCGTCCGTCCGTCCGTCCGTCCGTCCGTCCGTCCGTAAACTTTCAGGAAAAAGACTACTCCTCCTAAACGAATGCAGATATCATTCTGAAATTTTAGTATGTTATACCCATGGTGATTCCTCACAGAAAGGTAGACGTCTCAGTTTTGATTATCCAAGATGGCCGCCATGGCAGCCATATTGAATTTTCAATTAGATTTCACGAAAAAGACTACTCCTCCTAAACGAATGCAGATATCATTCTGAAATTGTAGTATGTTATACCCATGGTGATTCCTCACAGAAAGGTAGACGTTTCAGTTTTGAGAATCCAAGATGGCCGCCATGGCAGCCATATTGAATTTTCAATTAGATTTCACGAAAAAGACTACTCCTCCTAAACGAATGCAGATATCATTCTGAAATTGTAGTATGTTATACCCATGGTGATTCCTCACATAAAGGTAGACATTTCAGTTTTGAGAATCCAAGATGGCCGCACTGGCAGCCATATTGAATTTTCAATTAGATTTCAGGAAAAAGACTACTCCTTCTAAACGAATGCAGATATCATTCTGAAATTGTAGTATGTTATACCCATGGTGATTCCTCACAGAAAAGAAGACGTTTCAGTTTTAAAAATCCAAGATGGCCGCCATGGCAGCCATATTGAATTTTCAATTAGATTTCATGAAAATGACTCCTTCTCCTAAACCAATCTAGATATCATTTTCATATTGTAGTATGTTATACTTATAGTGATTCCTCCCACAAAGGTAGACGTTTCAGTTCTGAGAATCCAAGACGGCCGCGATAGCAGCCATATTGACTTTTCAGCTGCAGATGACACATCATTATGAATAAATTTTAAGCTTTCATCAAGTGATCACTCGCACCATATAAATTCTCTAATTTGAACTTACTAATCATAATATTATCTTGAATATGGAATATTTAAGATTGTCATGCAAGTTGTTCTATTTTTTTAAGTGTTTCTAAAACATTAAGATGAAAGACAAACATAATTAATTAATTTGTTTAAAATATTTATGGCAACTAGCTGCAAAAACCCAATGACATTAAACATCATGTTGAATTTTAAACAATGGTATCTCCCTTATATTCCTTTAAATACCACACAAAAGGGGTCAACCAGAGTTCAGATATTCCTGTTGAGTCCACTATGCATTTCTAATACACATCCCGATACAGGCTGCTAGCATCACAGTCTCAGCTGCTAGCATGTTGCATAATCAACCTGACCCAATTGATATGGTAGAGCATTATGCTATATGGCCATGTGTATGCAATAAGAGTTATGGAAATTAGACTTGTATTCTCATGACAGTGATATGTTCTTTCTAAGAAAAACAACTTACACAAAATTTGTCAACAATAAGCTTTGTGTTTAGCAATCTACATGATAAGTTGATGTGGAAAGAGCTATTTTGCATCAGGTTCCAGTTCCTGTGTTTTACTCATATTTGTACCATTTCTATATCTAACAGAAGTTCTTCTTGACACAAAATCAATTTAGGACATAAGCTAACTATATTTTGTGAAATTATATATATTTTTCACAACAATTCATGTTCTCTCCCGTCAAGTCTTTTAATACCACACATAAGGGCTTAGCCAGAGTTCAGGTTAACATGCTCGGCACACTAGGGTGCTTCTTCAAATATACGTACACAAAGCCAAATACACAAATTGCTACACTCTCCTTAAGGATCTGGTGCTAGCAGCCCTGCCTGCTTGTATATTGCATAGTAATCCTGACCTAATTGATTAATAGAACATAATGGACTTTATGGAAAGTATATAAATTGTCTTTTAAAAAGTATACTTGTATTCTAATAATAGTAATACTTTTTACAAATAACAATTTAAACAAGTCAAGAATCAGCTTTTGTGTACAACAATCTGCATGATGAGTTAATATTAACAAGTCAAGAATCTGCTTTTATGTACAGTAATCTACATGATAAGTTAATAATAGAGGTATTTTGTATCAGGTTCCAGTTCCAATACCATGTGTTTTATAAATACCTGTAAAACTAAATGATAATTATATCATGCTGAAGGGGTTCTGGGAACAACATGTCATCATAGAAGTCATTATTTTTCAATTAGATTTCAGGCCAAGTACTACTCCTACTAAATCAATTAAGATATCATTCTGAAAAGTGAGTATTTTTTTATATAGTGATTCCTGACAAAGACGCATTTATTTTATTATCAAGAATCCAAGATGGTCAATATGTCAATTATATTGAATTTTCAATTAGGTTTCATGAAATTCATTGAAAAGAATACATTTCCTGATCAATCAAATCAATGTCATTATATTTGTATTGATACGCTTGTTGTAATATTTATCAACACTATAAATACAGTTACAAAAAAATGTATGAATCATCTTTATCTGCGAACAGCCTGAGACATGACTGTTTTAATAAATCCTTTTTAATAAAACATAAAATGATAAAAGTTGTTCACTCCATCAGTGGGTTACATAATTCCTGAGACTTCATATATGGCAAATAACATAGCCAGTGAGGGATAAATATACATTTTTTAATCATCTATATCTGATTACGGTCTGAACAATGATTATCTAGATAATTATAATGATCATTCAATTCAAACAAATCCTTTTCAAAAGCATTTAAAATGATTAAATTTGTTCACTCCCAACACTAACTGTAAGGTTTTTTACTCCTTTGTTCCCATGCAATTAATTTATTCCAAATTGAAAATTTTGGTTAATGAATAACTAATTATCTTTTATTTTGTTTGTCATGCTAATAAAAGATATAATATTCATTTTCAAAACAGCATTCATTGAACAGCTGTCAGAACAAATTTTATTTTACAAAGTCTTTCTCACCAATTCTCTCTGTTAGTTAAGATACTTCAATAAACATATTACTGAGTTGACCTCCAGATTATTTCCATTGCAAACCTCTCTCTTACCCCCACCCCTTCTATCCCCCCCCCCCCCCCCCCCCTTTTCCCCTCCTATCCTTCCAGCCCCTCTCCTGCAACTCTCCTCTAAAGGGTATCTGTATTGCATATTGAAATGAGGGGAGGACACTCACTATATGGAATAACAGTAACTTACATAAGAGGATAAGTTACATAAGCTACATGCAGGTGCAAGAGGTCATCATAGTTCATCATATCTAGTAATTAGCATAAACCCCCATGTTGCTAGCCTATTCTGACCAATCAGATTGCACTAACATATGTCAAGATTTAAGATATTCAGAAATCTTCAGTTAGAATTACATGAGACATTGACCTGGACAGTTTACTTTGGCAATTGGACTTATCACTAGCTGAATTTGTGATTTGTTTTCAGAGGGATATATTCCAAATGTTTATGTGCATCATCTTTTTAGTTCTTTGGAAGTTGAGAGTGTGAATAAATGAATACTCCCAAACCAATCAAGATATCATAATGAAATTAATACAGATGCCCACATAATAAAAGTAGCATTTTGAAGATTAAAAAGTCCAAGATGGTCACCAATTCAGCCATAGATATACAAAAAAGTTATACAAAAACCTACTGCTTGTTAACAAATCATGATTATATCATTCTTGTATTAATGTTTGTTCAAGCTCTAGTGGTTTCCAACAGAAGAATAGCATTTTAAAAGATAAAAAAATCATGATGGCAGCCATAATCAATTATCATATAAAAGATGGTTACACAATTAAACTATATTACCACATCATTCTTTTTAAGGTGAGCTTCTGTACCCTCGGTACTTTTATTTGGTTATAATTGAATTGAATGCTTCCGTTCAATGAAATAGGTATTAGTTTTAGTAATCAATGACGATAATACATTGTAAAATGACACATTCTCAAATATTTGAACATTGAAACATTTGTAAGTTGTCCATTTATAAGGTATTTCAACTAATGCGATTTTGCTGATGTTCAAGACTTATCAAGAATTATCAAATGTTTAAATTTCTGTCCAGCAGTTCATCAACCGACCAGGAAAGGTTGGACAAACCATGCTGTGGACAGCTCTGAAGAGCGGAAACATGGTTGCTGTGCAGACTCTGGTGAGGGAGGCTGGAGCTGACGTGGAGATACGGGATGAGAGAAGGAGGACACCCCTGCAGTATCTCTGTCAGCTCAAGAATAGTCCTGCTGCTTCTGCTTCTGGTTATGATCGGCAACATCGTCATCACATGGAAACTATACAAGTGATCATCACTGAAGGAAGAGGAGACGTCAATATCCGCGACCAGTATGGACAGACACCTCTTCACTATATCTGCCAGCTGAAAACTAACACTGATGATCAACATAGTGTCCACATGGAAACTGTACGAGTGATCATCAAAGAAGGAAAAGGAGACGTTAATGATCCAGATCAATTTGGACAGACACCTCTTCTCTGTCTTTTTAAATGTCAAACCTTAACGTGTGAAGAGATTAAGTGGATCATCACTGACGCTAAAGGAGATCTAAACAAATGTGAACATAAAACAACCCCACTGCACTATCTCTGTGCATTCTCGGGCTTTCAACTGGACACTGTAGATCTCGTGATCAATGAAGGGAAAGGAGACTTCAATAAAGGTGATGAACATGGAACGACACCATTCCACTATCTTTGTGAAAATACAAGGGTTGACTTCAATGTCAAGCTTCGCATTACCAACCCAGGAAAGGGAGACATTAACAAGCAAGATGACAATGGAATCACACCGCTCCATGTTCTTTGCAAGGGATCACTTCAGGTGAAGGATGTTCTGACATTGATCAAAGAGGGAGACAAGGCCGACAATTACGGGAACACTCCACTCCACTTCCTGTGTAGGAGGCGAGGAATCAGTGATGAAGAAATACAACAGCTGAAGCAACTCCCTGAATCAAACATGAAGAAACAAAACAAGCTCGGGTGCACACCACTGGACTATCTCAATGATCAAGGTTATAATCCATTTTACAAAGTATGATAAGACCAACTTTTTTTAACAAAGCTGAAAGCATTAGTGTCACATCCCGTTTTTAAAGATCATCAGGGTTTACGATAAACCTTAAAATAAAAAGCTGTGTAAATCATCAGTATATAAAGAGTCGATCAGTATGAAGCAACATGTTGTAAACATTTTGACTATTCTTATCTCAAATTGTAAGCAATTAAGGTTTTATACTCTTTTTCAGTAATTGCAAAGTTTAAAATTCCGTTTAAGAATAGGAATAAGTTACAAACAGAAAAGTGGTATTCATTTATATTTTACAATAATCCAAATATTTCCAAACAATTTGGATAATATAGTGTCAAATAAATAAAATCATGTTTGAGAGTTTATATAACCGAATTCTAACTTTAAAGTGACAGTAGCCCCAATCATCCATAGTAAGAGAACAAATTATAAAGATTCACATTAATTCCATTGACGACCATTTTTGTGTGAACATCTTTAATTCATTTTGTGTAAGAAAAATTAATAACATGGCTGAACTTTACATTAAATATTTGTTTTATTACTGCTTCATATAGTTGAAATACAGTGTCTTTGAATTGGAACCATTTGTTCTACTTTTCCTGACAACACCTTATATTCCCCCTAAAACGTGCTACAGACCCTGTAAACACCATTATATTTCCTCCTTTCCATTTTGCAGATCGCAATCTACCCTGGACAGACGGGATGATAGCCAGATCTGCTGCTGACCTGGTGCTGTGTAGGGTGAAACATGGGGACGCATCAGCCATTGTACTAGGTAAAATAAGTAACTGTTGTTTTGAAGGCTGATTCCCTGCCACACTAAGACACAAGTTGGGAACGTGTTGTGTAACCATATCAAGATACTTTATTTATGATTTCTTTAAGCACCAGTTTAATTGGGTACCTGGTTTGGAATTGATGACAATGTGACAGGAAACTACAGATAACCACAAAGCACTTTAGGTGGCTGCTTGGCTCAGTGTGGTGTGTCTTAATAGAAGATTGAGAAAGTATACCTTCAGTGTCTAGAGGCTCCGACTTCGCTTCCAGTTTAAGATGCTAGGTATTGTCCGTACCAATAATAGTCTGAGTATATGTCAAACATTGATCTATCTGCAACTGTTCCCTTGCAAAATACATAGAACGTTGTTATTCCATTGTCATCTTCCTTGTCGAAGTCTCCTTTTGTTGTGTTGGTAGTGTGAAGCTTGACATTAAGTGTTATTTAAAAGTGGTATGACTATGAGCTGATAAATGAGAATTCTGAAAACCAAAACTGTTGGTTATTGAGTTTCATTGTGATTGAAAGTTATAGAACTTCATGCCTGTGATATGGATGGTAAAAGAGTTAATAAGTTGACATTTTATGATATATTTTATGACAAATTAGCCAACGCTAAAAAAAATTAACCTGTCAAAATTGTAGTCTTAGGATTTCAATCAGTCAATTACCTTATTTGGAATGTTAAGAACATTAGTATTTACAATGAACAATATATCATGTAATTAGAATTTATCAAAATATTGAGCATTACATAATTTAATTCACACAAAAACGTGCGGTGAAGATCAGCAATGTACAAAAATTCACAATAAGCTTTGTTCAGCACTATAAAATAATACTGATGCAAAGAATAATAATGTGTGAAAACACTGAAACCTCAATGGAATATAGGTGCTTTTGCCAATGTTGGGGAGACCAGGGCAAAGCGCGCTGTCAAGGCTAGGTGACTAAGCGTTATTTTTATGCCCCCGAATCGGAGATTCTGGGGATATATTGTTTTTCACCTGTCCGTCTGTCCGTTTGTCCACAAAAAAAAGAGGTTATGCAATGTACTTTTTCTAAGAATGATAGATCAATATCTCCAGTACTATTATCTATGAGAATGCAATGAGCATATAATTGAGACAATACACACATAAATTAGACTTTAAATCAGCATTTTATACCCGGTTTTTAGAATGCCGCCAAAATCAACAGGCGAACGCTTTGAAAACTCATTAGAGCGTGACGCCACGCCCATCGGGCCTGTCTCCATTTGTGTCTACCATAAAGTCTGGAGACAAACCTCCTTCAAACCAAAAGATTTATATGTTAATTTCTGATTAATTAAAAAGGCAAGAAGCAAGTACGATAATATCTAAGAAAATACTCTGTACTACTTTTGTTGTCGGAATCGCTTTGATGGATGTTACTGTACCAATATTCGGAATGTTATATGCAAAACAGTGTGATCCCAAATATACCATTGTTTCATTTTCGATACGAATTGAAACCTTATATATCTTGAATAGATCAACCACTGTTAAATAATGTTTAATTATTTTATTATTGATATGTGTTGTAAAAATACGGACATTGATCATAACGTACTAAAGATAATCCACTGTGGCGCCTATCTTTTCATAAGAGAAAAAGTATCATAATAAATAACATGAAACCGTTTACACTTTTCCTTTTCTTCAAACCATCATGGTAAAATTATTCACCGTCTATTGGCCTCTTTAAAATATATCTTTATAGTATAATAAACTCACAAAAAATTAACATTGTAGGTATTCGAATGTAAAAAGTAGTCGGTTTGTTCACTGAAAACATAAACGATTTGTTATTTGTCACCATCGGAAATAATAGTCAGTGAATGTTATGTAAGATTCAGCAAACAACAGACCATCAGATTATCACTTTAACGGACATGTCTAGCCATAACGGCGCCAATTTAACAAGGCAGTCGCCTTTTTGCGTCATTAGATATGGTTTTGAAATATACGATATTACATGTTTATACAATAATCATTGGCTTGAATCCATCGTTATTGAGTCGTCGGATATCTAAGCTTTCGGAATATACAAAAATTGAGCTTTTTTTGTGAATATTTGTATTTTAAACGAACGATTAAAAAGGTGTCATTTCCTGTTGAAAAATTATCATTAGGTGAAACAATTCACCTACTGCTACGTCACAGTAGGTAGACACGCTCGGGCCACGCTTCAGTGACCACAGTTTCTGTTCGCCAGGGCTAATTAGGCAGTGTATTTTAAAAGCCGTATTTAGGCAGGTTGCTGTTCGATTTCGAAAATTCAAAGTTGACTCTCATTCAAATTGCAAGCAGCTTTTTATGAATCCCTAAAGTGGCCATAGACCATTTCAGTCCCCCTTTAACCTTGGTCATAACATTTGATTGGTCAGAGCTAGGTCTTTGATACTTGACATATGGATCCCTTGTGATGAGACCTTTCAGATGACACCATGACATTTGACCTTGTGACCTTGACCTTGACACAGCGAGCAGGATGCATCCGGGGGCATTCGTGTTTCACAAACACATCTTGTTCCTTATATACCTCAAGGTCCATTTAACACTATTTGAAATGAGTTTTTATTCCGGTAGAACATACCTGTGAAGGGGAATAGGGCATTACCGAGAGGGCCTTGCACTGTATAATACCCTGCTTTGAAGGCCTTAGACGAAATAAAGCCCTCCAAGCGGGGTATTAACCATTATAAGGCCCTCAAATTATGTGTCTTCAAATAACTATTAATTTAACACAAGTGATCTGATTTTCTATTATATTCAAAGTTCTTGTAAGTTAAACTTACGAAAAATAACTCTGAAATCAATTTCCACACTGCAAATGTTTTGGTGATATGCCGTCTCGAACCCGTGTCTATCATGCACGTTATGTCAAGACCGACGGTCTTACCCACTACACCACGACTGATGAGATGGTTGGATAGCATTCTTAGACCATTTTAAACTATGTTCATATTTTTGTCCGTGTGATATTTTAAGGCCGTTTCTCCTTTTGAATTATCAGTTAAATCAACGTAATAATATTCAGTTGACGGTTTGTGAATTAAATAAAACATGACCCTTGGACATTGTTTTCGGGACTGTTTTCAATTAAACCACACTAAATTCTAGTTGGTTAAAATCAAACGCTTAGCTTCGAACATCGGTTAGAAAAGCCATAAAAATTAATATTTGTGATGTATTCGGTATATAAGATAGATAACACCCTCATCCTCGGGCGTTCTAGCTTAGAGAGGCCTTTGTCTACGGGAGCCCCTCATGCGCTAACGTGCCCTAGGGCAAAGGCCTCTCGTAGCTAGAACACCCTCTCATGTGGGTGTTATCCATTACTTAACGATCGACAAATGGCGTGGTTTGTCAGCGCTTTGCCCCGAGTGATCTAAAATGTTTCTTTATGGTCAACACATTATGGTGCCCGAGTTATCAATTAAATTATCAAAAATATCGTAAAATATGATTGTCATTTTTATTCTATACTTTTCCTGTATTTTATTAAAAATAAAGTATAAAATTCCAAAGTGCATTGCCTTATCGAAATACATTTTCAACATGGCAATATGCCAAGAAAACAGATGCGCTTATGCAACTCATGTGTTATTTTATCCGTGTAGGGGAGACCAGGGCAAAGCGCGCCTCCTAACATATAAGCGTGTTTTCTTGACATATTAACATGTTAAGAATGCAACTTGCAGCATGTCTTCGTCAGATAAACTATTGTATTATATAATTCCATTTAGCATTATCTAGCTAAATGTCGTTATTGTACGCACCCTTATTTATCACATTTCACAATTATTCAACTTCCATATACATTTAATTCCCTTCTCTTTACCCCAAACATAATACCTATTTACAAAACACGTGTTCCTGTTTACAAACACCACAAACTTGTGCACTCGTCACTTCCCCCACATACGTCATCACATAATATAATACGTCATAATATGACGTCACTTTCTTTCATTCCTTCGCCTTTTTTCATAACGTTCATTCACTCTGCCAAGTTTCTCATAAGTTTACCAGCCCAACCGCCCTCTTAATGCTCCGTTTACACTACGTCCACGGTCTCCACGTTCGCCACGTTTGTATCAAAACGGCAAGTACGTAACGGAGCGCAAGGGAACGTGAAGGGGTACCTTGACATAGCTTGATAAACGGGGCTACCGTGGCGGCACTTGAAAGATGCGTTTTCTGCAAAACATTTTCCCACGTTCGTCCCGTTTGAGGACAGAAACGTAACAGAACGTGTTAGAACGGGGGTAACGTAATAGAACGTAACACAACTTAACACAACCTAACACAACTTGGAGGCTTCCGTAATGGAACTTGTAATAATTATAATCTAGGTCAGTGTCACGTTTTGATACGTTTTGTTACGTTTTGGCACGGTTCCAACGGTACCATGGGATTGTTTGATTTATTTTAACCCGTTTTGTCAAGGCGTCACACGGCGTCACACGGCGTAATGCGACCCCACCCGGCTTGATAGGACGCACTTCAAGGACAGTCACGTACTATTATGTCATGAGACGTTTCCCCCGGATGCATATGATGCATTTATTGTAAACTTTCATGCCATACAATTTCAAGTCATTCGAAGATCATCAAGTGAAATGCCTCCAAGAAAAGGAAGAGGTCGAAAGCGGACTGCCCCAAAGGACTCCTTGAGAGATAATAATGAAATCTCTACTTCACCAGCTGTCGCAGAAGCAGAGATGTCTGCTATATTGCATGACTCGCCAAGATCACCAACCCCACCACGGGATGACCGAGTGGAGGAAGAAGCCGTTGATGCAGTAGAAAAACAAAAGAAAACAAAGAAGGCAGTGCCAAGGACGGTGACAAATTTTTCTGAGACAGAAAAGGATGACATAATTGAATTTCTAAAGCGTAACCCTTGCATCTACGAGAAGAGACTCACAGATTACAAAAATAGTCTTCTGAAGGAAAAACTATGGGCTGACCAAGCCATAGCTATGAATCGGACTGCCAAAGAGCTTCAAACTTGGTATGATTCTATGCGGACAAAACTTGGGAAGTTGAAGAAAGAAGTTAGAAAATCTGGACAGGCTGCAGACCAATTTACACCAACAGAAAGATGGGTGTGGGAGAGATTCAGTTTTTTGGCCTCGCACATTCAGGAATGTGTCAGGAGAAATGTTGCCAGCTTTAAAGACAAACTCCAACCAGTGGCTGAATCACTCTCCGAGACTGAAGAGGCCAGAACACCATCATGCACAGTCAGCACATCACCATGCATTGACCCATCCCCATCTCAAAACAACATCAGCATCAGCATCTCTGCTGCCCCCAACTAGTGCAAGATCAGATGCCCTAGCCTCGCTCCTTGAAAAGTTTATTGGACAGCGTCAGTCAACATCCAATTCGTCCACATGCTTTGGATCTTACGTAGACAGTTCAATCAGAGGATTCCCACCTTACCTCCGCAGAGAAGCAGAGATGAGAATAATGCAAGTCCTTCACGACTCTCAATCAAAGGCCGACCAGAACAACATTCAGGCACCACCTCAGACGTCAAACCAGGCACCAAGTCAGACGTCAAATCAAGCACCACCTGAGGCATCATATCAGCCTCCACCTCAACAGTTTAGGCAACAACTACAGCCACAGTTCAACATGTTCCCTTTCAAACAGCAGAGGTCACTCGACTGGCAACCACCCCCAGAACAGTGGCCAACTGCAGTTCAAGGTCCAACCAGTGTCTGGGGATCTCAGGACCGTAGATGGATGAGTCAACAGTTCCCACAACAGCGATTCCTCGGTCACTCGTCCTTGCCGGCATCATTTAACACAGATCAAACAAAGCCAACCACATCATCTCGCATTGGTACTTACACAGGATTACTCAACAGTCAAAGTGAAGCCAATCTCAGCCCCTTCAGCATCTCTTCTTTCTTTGAGACGGTAAACAGCGGTGACAGGTCTATCAGTACACCACCCCAAGCAGACAGATTGTCTGATGAAACAACTGTGAACGTCGATGACATTGAAGTTGCTGATACTCAAGAGGATGACAGACAGTGAAAAGGCTATTCCCATTTACCAGTTTCTGTGAACGAACATTCTTTGAATTGATAAATTTAAACTTATGAAAGGACCCATTTTTTATTTAGTTTCCACTTAATTTAAGTTATCAAAAGGACCCATTTTGTATGAAGTTTCTACTTTTTAAATTTTGTTTATTTTTGTTCAGTTCAAAGAACTCTGTTACACAGGCTTTACATAATAGTGTAATGCTCATGTTATGTATGTATTTCTTGGCTAGGAAATCGGGTGTTTCGTATTTTAAGAATATTTCTAATTGAGACCAGAAGGTTTTTTTATATGTTTACAATAATAATACACTTTTTCTACATCTTCTTTTTCTCCTTTACAGAACGAACATATACCATCTTTAACAATTTTCATTTACACCAACTTATCTTGGTGTAACTTATCTGACGAATGAATCTGTATTGGAAATCGTACTGGAAAAGTTTCCTCTTAAGTTTAAGATATCATTACAACATAAAAGCTCTTATCTCCTTCAGTTTGCGCAAAATGCCTTTTATGTAAAGTTTATAAACTTGGTGTTTTTACTTGCAAAATAAAACTTTTGACTATCTCTTGAAGTTTTTATATTTCAATAATCAACGATTCGAAACAGATCTTGTTTGGTTGATGGCCTTTATTAAAGGTATGTGTAATATATGTAACTATTACACATTGTAAACAACATAATCTTCATCAACAGTATATTGACATTATTGTTTGAACTTTGAAAACAAGTTGGCAATAACATTTACAGAAAACCTCTTTGATTTGTGTTTCTACTTCAATGTCTCAAGCAAGGATAAACCGCATCTTCTAATAATCTAGATCATGTAATAGTACACAATTCAGATAGTGATGCTAGGCGCAATCATCCTGTCCTGCCATTCAACAGCACCTGCAGGGGAATTGAAATAGTTCTTCAAGTATTCTCTCTGTTGCTTGGAATCTAGAGTGTACCTGTTGGTGTTCCTTTCATGTGGTGTATCCACATCCACCCAGACGACATTATCCCTCCAATTCCCAGGTATAAGGTTGTGTTGCTCATCCTCATGGTCAACATCTTGAGCAGGGATGACAGGAATCCTTGTCCTCAGTAAGTTGTGCAGTACTACAGAAGCCTCAATAACCTCTCGCACAGTATCAGGTCCTTGTTCCATTGTCCCCAGGAAACAGCTGAATCGTTTGACCAGGATTCCGAAATGCATTTTCTACAACTCGTCTTCCTCTGGAGATTCTGTAGTTGTAAATAAGATCTTCCTTGGGCATGGCTCTCCTTGCATAGGGCTTCATCAAGTAACTTCTCAAGGCGAATGCGTCATCAGCGAGAATAAAGTAAGGGATGTTCTGGTTCCGGTCATCGTTAGGCAAAGGACATGATGGTGGTAAACCTATCTTGTCATCATCCAGCAATTCACTCAATTCAGACTCATTGAAGATTTGTGCGTCTGACATGTGTCCCACGCCCCCTAACTGTATCCAGATGAACCTGTAATCTGCGTCCACCAATGCCAGGAGTGGAATTGAAAAGAATCCCTTATAGTTATGATACAGGCTGCCTGTATTTGCTGGCTTTGTTATGGCTATGTGTTTCCCATCCATAGCTCCAACTGCGTGTGGAACATTCCATTTAGTCTCGAACAACTTGGCAAGATCTTCCCACTCGGCAGGTGTAACGGGACAGGAGAAAACTTCATCTTTATATTTCTCAACGATTGCCCTACAAACCTCTGGAATCATGTGGCAGATTGAAGATTTACTGCACCTGAAGGCGTAGGACAGCGATGAGTAATTGTCACCAGTGGCGAAATGTCTGAGTGTTAATGCCAGCTTAAGTCAAGGTGACAAGGCACAGCGGAATCTGGTGTCTAGTCTTGCAATTGCCGGTGTTTTCCTTTCCCTGATTTCATCAAATACGTCAAGAGGCATCCTGACATAGTTGCTGAAGGTGTCAGCATCCTCAAATCGGAGTTCTCTCAGAAGAGTGTTGTATTGGCCAAGTTGTCTTCTTCTAGTTTCACTCATCCATTCTCTTACCCATGTTCTTCTTAATCTTCTTCTTCTTCTCCTACGTGCGCCTCCTTGGTCTAGCCGGACTTGGTCCATTTGATACTGTTGTTCTTCTTCTTGCGTGGCTTGCATGTAAGCATACAACATACACGCAAATGCCACGTCCTCCTCATCTTGCGTGAACATCTTTCTCTCTGAATACATTAGAGAATAGTGAATAATACTCGTTGTGCCTCAAGTATACATGTACCAACCGGGACAAGAAACGTGCTCCAAGATAGCACTTTCCCTCACGTTTATGCGTAACAGACCGTAATATAACTTATTGAGACTTTGGCAACGTAGGGTAACGTGCATAAAACGTAATGAACGTGAAGGAACCTAATGGGACGCAATGGAACGCAATACAACGTGATGACATTCGTGGCAAAACGTGACAGACCCTGCTCTTTCCGTAGTGAGCCTTTGCTTTACTTGGATATATTAAACCCCCGTTTCTTCCGTAACAACACGTTCACCGTGATAGCCCGTCACACATCGTATTAGAACGTATCACAACGTGGCAGAACATGATCAGAATGACAAAACAAATAGAAATGTCCCGTTTCATTGCGTTTCAGACAAACGTGGCGAACGTCGAGACCGTGGACGTAGTGTAAACGTAGCATAACATTGTAATTCGCCGCTTTTCATCTTAGCCGCCCACAAGCACTTCTTTCACACAATGTATTACACTCACCTCCTTGCATCTTACCCCCAACAAACCCTTCTGTCCTACAATGTTTTCATTTTCTCGCCCAAGCAAACTTTTCACACAATGTTTTACATAACCAGAGCTACAGATAAGCTGCGTACTTGCGTAAATTACGCAAACAATTTTGTGAAAACCCAATTCAATTGAAGTTTATTGCGTACAAGTACGCTAACATTTTTTTAAATACTCAATTAACTACATTCACCATGCGTACACAAAGCAATTAGAACTCCAAACTTGCGTACTTGTTATTTATTGCCCAAAATGTTCAGAGCTGATATCCGCCTCTCAGATCTATTTTCAGAACTCTCATATACTCTCAGGCAGTGTCAGTTACGCCTTTACAACAAACATGACTTGATTAACGACACAGTTAGGAGTTTATTACCATGTGACTAAGGCCAAGTTGTGTAAATATCCTCCGACTATTTCTAACTACAGATAACTGCATCATTATTTAGTCCTTGGATTTTAGTTTCACCGTCTTCTTCGGTCCTAAGATAGCTGTAGACTATCTTTTTAACCTTTTGATGCTCCCTGACGATCTTTTAGCTTTCAGTATTATCTGCATTAAATTGCAAAAGTTAGATAATGGCTTTATTTCTTTTTGTAATGTTGTCTTTATCGTATCTTTTTTTATAAAGTGAAAATCGTGTATACTGGACACAAACAATTTTGGATATTCATATTTTTATGAAATAATGAATATTTGTATAGGCCTAGGTATATATATATATAAAAGTTGAAATTTTTTCACAGTTATAACAGTGTATAAAAGAGATTGGAAACCTAGCCTGTCTGTTCTGGGGAAAGTAAAGAAAATGTTTGAAACGTTACCAGTTCTGACCAAAAAGTTGCCAGTTTAAGGACTCAGTGTAGGGCTGGCCATATTTTAAAAACTGGTTATAAAATAACAATTGTGAGGAAAAAAGTTGTTCTTGTACATATTGAAAGTATGAATAATGATATAAGTGATAAATGACAAAAACATATATATAATATCCCTACAGGGTTTTATATAAGCATCCAAAAGTGAGAGTCCCAGAGACTCAGTGTATATATATTTTTGGGAGTCCTTTTCCTATTTCAGGAGTGTTTAAAAAAATTATGGATGTTTCATACTTGATTTAAAGGGGCAGTAGCACGTTTTTTGATAATTTTATATTCTAAAATTTTCACTGATAATTGAAAGTAAATGCTTAATGTATTAATTTGAAAGTGTCAAAAATCTCATTACACAAGCCAATAATCCATAGTCAGAGGACAAAGTTTGAAGATTCTTATAAAATCCATTGGCGGCCTTTTTGTGTGAACACCTTAAATTCATTTTGTGCAAGAAAAATGAATCGCATGGCTTAACTTTACATTATATATTTGAATTATTACTGCTTCACTTAGTTTAAATACATTGTCATTCAAGTGGAACCATTAATTTTCATTTTCCTGACATCACCTTATATTTCCCCTAAAAACGTGCTACTGCCCCTTTAAAGGTTACTTAAGTTTTGCCTATGGCGGGATGGTTATTGGTTGATATTTCAATACCATCTTAACATAAAATCTTACTGAAATGTGTTTTTATCCCCCGCAACAACGAAGTTGCGGGGGGTATTAAAATTGGTACCGTCCGTCCGTCCGTCCGTCCATCCGTTACACTTTGTGTCCGGCTCATAACTTTCTAACTAATCAACCATTTCAATTCAAATTTGTTATGGACATGTAGAAACATGTAATAATGTGTCATGAGAAACAACTTTCTGAAAATCTACATAAGATATTAGGATTTTGGAGAAAAAGTGGTAAATTTTGTAACAAGTCCCGTCCGGCTCACAACTTCTAAACTAATCATCACATATTGATAAAATTTGATATGAAGATACATAATCATCCGAAGGTGTGTCATGAAGAACAATTTTGAAAATATTTTTATAAAATTTTGCCTTATTGGCAAAAAATGAGGACTCTGTGGGAAAACTGTTACAAGTCCTGTTCGGCTCATAACTTCTAAACTAATCATCACATATTGATAAAATTTGGTATGGAGATACATTTTCATATGAAGGTGTGTCATGAAGAACAATTTTGAAAATATTTTTATAAAATTTTGCTTTTATTGGCAAAATATGAGGACTCTATTGGAAAACTGTTACAAGTCCTGTCCGGCTCATAACTTCTAAACTAATCATCACATATTGATCATATTTGATATGAAGATACATTATAATATGAAGGTGTGTCATGAAAACAATTTTGAATTTTTAGCTCATCTGGCCTGTAAGGCCTGATGGGCTTATGGCATGGCATGTTGTCCGGCGTCCGTCCGTCCGTCCGTCCGTCCGTCCGTCCGTAAACTTTGTGGAATTTCGACTTCTTCTCAAGAACCATAGGTCCTAGAAAGCTGAAACTTTGTGTACAAACTCCTTGGCTAGTGAGGATTATAAATTGTAGCTTTGGTGGCCCTGTGACCCCTAATAAGGGCCACAGGGGCCATGCCCTAAAAACCTATTTTCATCTTATTCTCCAGAACCATAAGGCCTAGAAAGCTGAAACTTTGTGTACAGACTCCTTGGCTAGTGAGGATTAAAAATTGTAGCTTTGGTGGCCCTGTGACCCCTAATAAGGGCCACAGGGGCCACACCCCAAAAACCTATTTTCATCTTCTTCTCCAGAACCATGAGGCCTAGAAAGCTGAAACTTTGTGTACAGATTCCTTAGCTAGTGAGGATTATAAATTGTAGCTTTGGTGGCACTGTGACCCCTATTAAGGGCCACAGGGGCCACACCCTAAAAACCTATTTTCATCTTCTTCTCCAGAACCATGAGGCCTAGAAAGCTGAAACTTTGTGTACAGACTCCTTGACTAGTGAGGATTATGAATTGTAGCTTTGGTGGCCCTGTTGCCCCTAGCAGGAACTTCCTTCAACTTTATTTCCATCTTCTTCTCCTGAAGTATAAGGCCTAGAAAACTGAAACTTGTCGCCTATATACTTAAATTTATGATTGGTGACCCTGTGGCCTCTACAATGTGGGGGACTCTACAGCATAATTGATGATGAAGCCTGATGAGCTACAGAGCCAATGGCTCTATTTTTTTTTAAATTTTGCCTTTTTTTGCAAAAAATGAGGACTGTTGGAAATCTGTTCCAAGTCCTGCCCATCTCACAACTTAATTAATCATCACATTTTGTTTAAATTTGTTATGGAGATACATAATCATATGTTGGTGTGTCATGAAGAACAATTTTGAAAATATATTTGTTTAAATATGATCAAATTGATCTTGGAGATCCAAATACATAATACATAAATTCATTCGTTTGATTTTAGTTTTGTCAGTTAAGTCGAATTATGCCCAACAGTGAACATAAAGTTGGTATGATTTAGTTTTTTATTAGAACAGTTTCTTTCATATCCTGGAAAAATTGTGTTATTTTGTGCGACCATGTCATCTGCTTGTTGTTCAAGTATTGGATATTTGTATCACAATAATACTGAGTCGCAGAGGACCCACATGACTCAGGAAAATTGAGTCCCGTAAAACCCTGTCCCTAACCTTTTTTATTCAGCATATATATATTATGGATGTGATAAACTCAGCATATTCTGATAAAGATTGACTAAGTCGTCTTCTATAATGTAATTAATTCATTTCAAATATATTATCATAAAGAAACGCAAAATCCAGAAAGTACCCAATTGAGCTGATTTTGAGGAGTACAAATATTTTGGTTACTCAAATGAAAATTAAAATACCCAATTAAATTATTACAAAGGAGTACATTACCCAATAAGGCAAAAAGTTATCTGTAGCTCTGCATAACACTCATTTCATTCCCAACTTCAAAATTTCTTTTCAGCTTATCTTTCAGTTGCTTTTCAGTTCTCGCCGTTCTTGAACAATTTCTTATCCACAGCCTTTGTCTCTAAATTCCTGTGTAAATATTGTAATAAAATTAAGTCAGGTGGGAAGTTTCGGGCGGACGCAGGACCATCCCTCGCTCAACGATGCTGCTGCTAGGCTGTCTATTTTCCAATAGAAGCTACTTCCAACCTTCGGGTGGTCAAAATAGCATATCATCGCCGCTACCCGTCTCGTCTGTTCAGGGTCCAACGGAGAGCAGGCTTCCCCCTCGCTTGTTCCTACGTCCGCCTTCGCCTTCCACACCTGGCCTTTTAATCCAATATTACTTCTTTCTTATATTTAAGGATTCAGCCTATGGCTGAATCCTTATTGTTATTGGCGTGTTTTTTTGTTTGTTTTTTTTTATTATTATTCCACGAATTTTGTGGTCAACTTTTAGCCAAAACGGCTGATGCTATCAAAGCCAAATTTCACAGGCTGGTAGATCCTGTTGAGGAAAGGCGACAATAAGCTTTTGGGACAATTCGGCCCATACGTTAAAGGTCCAGTTCGATTCCAAAATCGAAAATTTAACATTGATTTTTTTTTCAAAATGCACTTAGAGACCTAATTTTTTTTTTAAATGTGCGCAATCGAAAATGCTGCAAAAAACCAAATCATGGAAACTTCGTAGGTCACATGGTTTTGCCGCCATCTTGGATTTAGTGCATTTTTGACCATTGCCGACCCCACCCACCTTTGAGAATCTTCTCCTCTGAAGATACTTGCACTAGAGATCTGAAATTTACACTCAGCGTAGCTGAAGCATTGTAGTTCTTAATTTGCTCATTAGAAAGTCCTAACTATAATACTTTTCTTGCTGTGATTTTCAAAGTTGACCGAAATCTAAAAATCGCAAACTTCAAGGGCAGATAACTCAAAAACCAGACCATAGAATTTGATGATTTTTGCATGAGAGTTAGACATTGGCAAGGTCCTTAAGATAAAAGAATAAAATCGCTCGCGAACAGTCATTTCCGGTCAGGGTCAGAGGTCAAACTTTCCATTTTGGACATGTGGTGTTTTGGTGGGTACGTTTGAAATATCGTAGCGAATCAACGGCGTATGATAATGCTTTGTTCTATACATCATATGAAAGCCAAAAGTCTTTAGATTTTTTAAAAATTTGACAGTAAATTTCTATATTTGTTTTACACTGAGTTACGGCCCTTTGAATATAGTCAATTCTGCTTTCGTTTTGAATGCAAAGGATATAGGTATGTTAAAAAACGTCGTTTCTCATCAGTGATAGACGGCAAATCATTGTTCCATATATCATTAGAAAGCCAAAAGATCATACAATCTGCGATAAATCTCATCAAAATTAGATTAAACATTAACATTGAAATTCGGAGCATTTAAATGTGGTCAATCCTATTTGCGTTTTGAATGATTCTCATATAAGAATGATTGAAAAATTGTACTTCATTGTACTTCATTGGCAATAAAACACTAGGAAAACATACTTTACATCGATGGCTACGCTTGTTGAAGACAAAAACCTTTTGTGTAGTACTTCATTATAAAATTGTTCACAGTAAATGTCTCATAAGCTTAATTATCTATTTCTTGAGATAAAGCTTGATATTTGCGATCTATGCCATGAATAATGCATACTGCATTACTTGCCTCAAATACTCACAGCAATCATTCACTGGCACTACAGACATGTACATGTAATATAGGTTTAATGTCTCCAATAGTGACAATGCACGGTACATTTTATAACAGTTAGTCGCTGACAAAAATACAGTGAAATGGAGAGAAGCGTCGTAAAATCTCTTCTAAAGGCCCATTGAGTTAGAGAATTGCTTGATTGATAATTTTCTAAAAATGTTCTAGGAACTTTATGCATTAACAAAAAGTCATGAAACTTTCAGGAATGACGCCTGACATGTTTATAGTTAGACATTACCAAGGTCTTTAAGATACAAAATTAATTCGCTCGTGAACATTCATTTGTTGCCGTTGCGTTGTGTCAAATTACATAAGATAAGTAAAAAAACTCAAAATGCGTGTGTTAAATATCCACAACTACCTTACTGATTAAGCTATCTTACAATTTATTACACCTACACACGCGCTAATTCAAGTACAACATTTGCTATGCTACATTACATTATAAAAAGTCGATAGTTAAAGGCCTGAGAAGACTAACCTAGAGTAGAGTTCTAAAAATATTAACTTTTCACAGTTTTCAGCAAAGTTTAAAAAAAAACCGTTACTCCTTTACTATTAAAGTCATCTTAACATACTATACATCAATGGATGCGCTTGTTAAAGACACACAAACTTTGTGTAGTACCTCATTATAAAAATATAAACACTAAACGAGTATTAAGCTAAATTATCTATTTCTTGAGATAAAGTTTGATATTTGCAACAGATGTCGCATCGCTCACCATTTCTTTTCTTTTTCCTGCTCATAAACAAATAATATACGCAAATAAAGACAATTCTCTTCTCTACACACTGGTGAAAGAAATATGCCGATATCTTTATTGGTTCGGGATATATCAATGCTGAAAGACAAGTACCGTCAGTCATCTTGAGATAAAACTTGATATTTGAGACAGATGTCGCATCGTTTACCGTTTCTTTACTTTTTCGTTCAAATGTACAAATGACGCATTGGATTGAAGCTGGTTCTTCGCCCTTTGCAATGGTATAAATCATTTGAAATTTCGCCACCCCGTTCAAGAGAAACGAGTGCGAAAGAAGGATGGGGGTTCACAACTTTGATAGTAAGAAATTTACATGGAGATCGGTTTTCACTACGCTATCGTAGTATCAACCCTTATAAGGTGTCTCCATATATAGCAGATTTTGTGTGTCATTACGCGTCTCAAAGAGCACCCCTCCTATTTTTCAATAACTGTGCCTCCACGCCCTGTTATGTCCTGAATGTGCCAGGAATCAAAATGTCAGTGTATTTTACATGCAAAGATGATGTTTGCAGCTTCTGAATCTCGCTTATAATCTTTGTTTACTTTTATAGTAAACCAAATTGAGAGGCTCAGTGCATCCCTTTTCTAATGTGCTTCAAACCAATAACCCAATGATTCCATCTCACAAAGAATATTTCATTATTTTTCATGCACGTTTCTTCCAACATCTGAACCGCTCTTCAGCATGTCTATGCTGAGATTCTGCTATTTGAAAATATAAGGATTATATCTGTGCACCTCTCCCTAAAGTAGTCGTCAATGAGTTCATTCATGGATTGGAGAGACCGTAGGGTTGTACATTGCAAAGCGAGATGCATGCAAAACACGGTCATTTACACGCTCCGACTCACAATGCTAGGCTTTGCTTTGGTTTTGAAATTTAAAACAAGCATAAGATTTAAATTGGTTTGCTTTGATAAATTTGGTTCTGAATTTTTCAACAATACAACGGAAAACAGGGTTCAAAACCAGGATGAGTCAAGAAACTTTTGCAGATTGTATTTGTTACATTTTACTTTAGGTTTTACATCTTTTGCTAACATGAACATTTAATTGCATTAACTCATATTTTTGGCATTATGATTTTGGATTGGGATTTGAAATGTATTTTTAACAAAGCACATATACTAATTATTCAATATGACATTTACATTTGCAATTGACAGAGTCTTTTTGGCCTTGGTAATACTGCCATCGTGACTTTTAAAATTCGTCTGAACGAACTATTGACTTCATACATACAAGTATTGCATATATTTGTCATACATATCATCACCATACATTGCTGAATCCGTTTGTCGTCGCTTGCGACTATATTTTCCTATTACTTTTTCAAGAATCTTTTTAAGAACTTTTTAACATACCATGCCTGCCTAAAGAGATAATACCGGTTACCAAAATATATTTCATTTATTTCTCTACATATCTATCATTGCATTCAATTACATACAATGATAGATATGTAGAGAGACAAATGAACATGGAAAGGAGGCTTATTGCGACTCAAAATGTGGATAATATGTAAAAATACCTTTAGCATAACAATGGCTGTACGAGGCAAAACAATGCAGGAAAAGTGAGAATATGAGAAATATCAAGGATGTAGTCTAAATAAAACTTAAACCTGATACTGATAGAAATGTCTTTTTCATGTTACAAAAATATATTATACATTTGAGATAGAATACATACTTTATGGAGGTGTATTTATCCTTTTTAGTGCAGACGGCGCCGCTTGACCGACATTCCAAATTTTAAGAAATACGAAAGTAAAATTTGAATTCTGGGAAAAAGCAAAGGGAAGTTAGTTTAATTTCCAAATAAAAGGAAGCAGCTATAAAAGGGTTTTGGGGACCTCAAAAGACAATACGCATGACATGGCAATGAGCTTAAATGATTTCTGAATATCAAATTAGAATTCAAGATGATTTGTCTAATTGTTCTTTGTTTATTTAAACAACGTGGGTAATCAGTGGGATGAAAAGAATGGAAGGTAAAGAGTCTGATTGGTTGTGAAAATTTGACAAACATTAATTACTATACTTAAATTCAATCTACATGAAGAGAATTATTGGAACTTTAAACTATGATTATTTATTTATATCTATATAATGATGATAACACTATTGTTTAAAATAAAATTCACTCATTGCCCAATGCAATGTTGAAAATTCTAAACATTATGATAAACGTTTTGAGACGTCAAACTTAATCATCATATCTAGTTCTAAATAATGTTTCAAATGATAACTTAAATGAACACAAGTCATATTAGGTTTTAAGTAAGTTTATTTTCTTAACTTTAATCCCCTTATATTTGTAAGTCAGCAGAAGAACCGCAAAGGAAGGACATATGGTGTTCAATTTAGCCTACAATTCTCATCACAGTAGTTAACTAGTAAATATTACACACTAGGAAGGGTTTACTGTAAATACTTGAACATACGCCGGGATAGACTGATCCAGTCTGTCAATCAAATCTCGCGCATGCGTTATTTCAGCCAATCAGAGCGGTGATTTCACCACGCGAATTTGTGAACTTTACTTCCGTGGACAAATAAATTTCCGTTGTTGCAAATACTATTAAAAATGGCATTCTTTACCATATTTATGCATAGATGTCATGACATAAGTATTCCTAAATGTGTAGGGTAGCAAGGTTACCGTTATCCATCGCTAAAATTGTGGAAAAGGCTTACTACATGGTAAAAAAACAATCGCGGGTCGGACAAGTGTACAAAGGTGAGAATTTGCACGAATTACGTGCCCAAAAAAGTCACTCCCATAAACTTTCAACAGGGTGATAACTCTAGGTACCCTTAAAATCAGGGTTGTCAAAAAGAATTTGAGTAGAAGGCAGAATGAATAAAGTAATAGGCACCTTTACTGAAGATCCGACTTGCCGTAGGCAAGTCGGCCGACGGCCGAAGGCCGGAGTGGGGGAAAGTACGAGCGGGGGCATTGTCCCCTCTCGTTGGTGGGGGTCCGGGGGGCCTCCCCCGAGAGATTTTTGAAAATTGTATGCTCTTAGATGCAATTTTAGGTACTCTTGGCAGGTAAATGACACTGCCAAAATGTTAATTTCACAGACTATTTTTACTATAATTTTTTAAATTTTCTTGGATTTTTCTACAGGAAAATATTTCATCACAGACAATATGTACAGTGGTTTTTATGGATACTTCAACAACAGGTCAATTGTCCTGAAGTTAAATTTACAGGTCATTTCTGAAACCTTCAGGCCACACTCTACAAGTCTAATTGGCAATTTTAATTAAGAGTTTTAGACCGAAAAAAAAACAGTCTTGTAATGAATAAAAAATACTTTCAGGTCCTGGTGTCAAGTGTTTTATTTTATCTGACACTCAGACAGTCAAGAACAACTTTTCTATAATAATATAATAAATTCCCTTCATATTAAACAAACCAGCACATATTTACATTACATTACCAAACTCTGACAGTCCGAGTCTAGAACTTCTTAAATACATTTTAAACCTTTGCTTTGAAATATAATAATTCTCTTCATATTTCACAACTTGAATAGAGAGTGATATTATCAAGGA
This sequence comes from Steromphala cineraria, assembly GCA_916613615.1. Classification (NCBI taxonomy): domain Eukaryota; kingdom Metazoa; phylum Mollusca; class Gastropoda; order Trochida; family Trochidae; genus Steromphala; species Steromphala cineraria. The sequence continues at coordinate 40,029,261 of OU744737.1, forward strand.
CTGATTACTGAAACAATAAAATCTCAAACAGTCGTAAGTGCAATAACAACAGCACATATAATCTTACCAACCACTGCAAGTCTAGAAAATTTTCAAATACAACTTATGATTTATACTTCATTTTATATTTCACAAAAACCTAAGGGAATCAATGGTCTTGTCAGATTGATCCTGGCAACTAAACCAAACTCTCAAAAACAGTGGACAGGAAGTGTGGAATAATAACAGCACATATCATGATATTTACACAATCAACATCAGATATAGAAACTATTCAAATACAGTTACAGCTTTGCTTTAAATCAGATTATAATTAATTCACTTCATAAATTAATTCACAAAATTTTTAGGGAGTGATATTATCAGAGACTGGTTACTGAAACAAGTCTGATGAAAGTGCAATAATAACAGCATATAGGCCTACCGTTTCCTCCCGGGTATAAGACTAGGGGGCCCGGCAAACAAATATCTTGAAAATAGGCACTGGGTGTAATGTGTATGCGAGGACGTTCGTTGTTACTGATCAGTCACGTGACTCTTAGAGCGAGAGACGTGTTATGATTGCCCTGATCACTACATAAAAAATGAATTATCACCATAATTCTGACACATCCTGTATTAATATTGGTATATATCTATTACTAAGGTTTTACCATTTATTAATACACAACGAGAAGTCATGTAAACAAACATATGTTTGTCTTTTTGAACTTGATCACTGCAGTTACGCTGTTTGGAGACCACACCTCATGACATCTTTCGTCTACTGACATCTATTTAAATCAACAAATCTTAAATATAATCATACCTATTTATCCCTTGATAAACCCCAAAACAGACTGCAAATTTTAATAGGGTTGCGAACTGCATTAACGAAGTTTGGACGAGGTGAATAAGCAATCTTGAAATGAATCGTAGTGTACGGATTGTTCAGTCTAGGTATACGGATCGTTACTGATTGCACCAAACCTAGTGTACGGATTGTGGTGATTGACTTTCTTGAACAAAATGACAGTATTGTGCCAAAATGTCAAATTATCGTTATAAATAGATCACGTACAGAATGTGATATCATTCAGAACATCATTTCTTATATTCAAGACTACCAAAACACATACTAACTATGTAATAGATTGTCCATTCCTCAAACTTCATCATTTCGAAACAAGTGCCTGTATGTATGGCATTTCAGTTCTCAAAGTATCCATTTTCCAATAGACATAACGAAAACGATTAACTACAAACGTCCAATTACAGAAGGTCATCAACTTGTCAATTGATTAAATGTAACAATGGTAAAATGTGATCAAGGCATTGGATAAAAATTATTAACTCAAAAGCTTATCTAACAATGTTAACTGGAACTTCTTTTAACTCAACATCTGAATAAAACAAACGTCTTCCTGAACAAAATAAGAAATTTTTAGCTCATCTGACCTGTAAGACTCCTTGACTAGTGAGGATTATAAATTGTAGCTTTGGTGAGGATTATAAATTGTAGCTTTGGTTCATAATTATGTGATTCTGCAAGTTACTGTTACTGAAAAAGCAAATATCCCAATATATTGACCATTTTAGTTGAGTGTTGTCCGTTTCCACACTTCCATTCAATGTCATCAACCATACCGTAAACACGTGTTCGCCTGGTCGGTATTTTGGTGTAGGATTTTGATGAATTCGATTTTCAGATATGTGTTTGAAATACTCTACAAACTGTAAGATATTAGACAATAGACAAAAGATAATGTCATCATTATATATACCCTCAGTCGAGTAATTCCATTCTCTCTCTACAGAGGCAGCTCAGAGAACGATTATAATTTTATTGGACTGGACCTTTAATGTACGGGTCGATTTTACCCAAAAGCTTAGCATGTCTATTCCATAGTAAGGACAGAAATCGGATAATAACAATAGGTCTTCAAGACAAGATCTCATTGGTCACTTGTTCATCATATATTATTTCGCTGCATTGACGCTCTGCGTTAGTCTGGGGTAAAAAAAACGCGTGATACGCGCTGGATAGAAAGGTAGAAATCTGATTGGAGGCAATCGAAGTTAGTTGTGCAATCAGCGACGCCGTTTCAAAAGTGGTCATTCGCAAAACCTCGGCCATTCCCGTACACTTCGGCAAAGCTATCGTTGAAATTTAACATCCAGGGGAGATTACTCTTCATTTGACAAAACATCGCTTTTTACCTTCTCATCTTTATTTATTTGGTTAATTAGTAAAATAAAATATATCATAAAACAAATGATACTTTACAAAATTAAAAAGCAAATTCTATGTAAAGAAAAACCTATCCATATCTGCTTTTTCAAATGTTTTCCCTCTCACACCGCTAATGAAGAATTAACATAAAGGCATGATATTTTCCATGTCAACAAACGATCGTTAAGAATTCCCCAAGTCATGGTTATCCAAAACGTGTTTTCATTGGCTGCAAAGATGGGAGATAACTTAAGTTACGAAATTTTGCCGCAAGGGCAATCTGCCGGAACACCGGAATCTTGGCGTAAGAGAACAGAGGCTAACTCGGGTATGCTTGAGCTGCCTCTGTGGGGAGGGAATGAGTAATTCACGTCTTGAGAATATCTAGTTTCAAGAGAGGTTTAACAACGGAAAGCTGGAAAACACGAATGAACATGAATATTTAGCATTCTTACTCCATTTTAAATGCATTGTATTTCAATTACAGGGAGTACTTTCATAACAATTTAAACATAAAATTTGCTTTTAGCCACAAACTTGTTGAAAAAGATATCTGCTTTGGATTGGATTGACGGCCCTGTCTTCCTTTTTTTCCTGATGATCTGAATGATTAATTCTAATATAAATAGCCTCCTTTGTATGTTTAAGGAGCTGATGAATGTAGAGGGTCATTAATATCGTAGATGTCTCTTTCGGCTCCCTGGGGGCAGTGCAACATTCATGCTTTCTGTAGATATATGCAAATTAATAAAGTTACAGATAAAACGGTGTTTTTGATACTGTTAGACGGATTGCATGTGTCTAAAATGATAGACTATAACTTAATAGACATTTTAGTAGTAAAGTTTGTTTTTCAAAACAAATTTGTTTAGAATTATTAAGAAAATATAGTAAATTCAATCAGGCACAATCCGTATCCTCGATCAGCACAATCCGTATCCCGTATAAAACATGATCGGTAACATCCCGTACACCGGAAAACTTGAGCAATGAAAATACATGATATCATTTTGACAACAGATTATTAAACATTCACACCATGCCATATCATGAAATTTCGCCATGGCTTGCAGTTATTATAAAAGCAATTATACATCATACACATTTTTAAAAAGAGGACTTTAAATACTTTTAATGTAGGCAAAATGCACAGAGATCGTAGAAATTTCGAAGACATTTATTGACAGGCAGTTACTAATATGTTAGTTTGCAAAAAATCAATGAAATCCATCTTCTATTTGCATTCATAGGTTCTTTCATAGATATCTGCCCATGAAGTAAACGATAGTTAAAAGTTCACATTTATTCATAAAAGGCTCGTAATCGTATAAAATTGACAAAAATATGTGCCTGAATGTCACGCTCCTCCCATTAAAAGTCACGTGACAAATCAGTAACAGCGAACGTCCTCGCGTACACATTACACCCAGTGATAGGGGTATGGGCTTTAAACCGCGAGAGACCAAGAAATTAATCATTGATGCGAGTTGCGTTTAAAATTGACATCGATACTTCTTAAATATCAAATGGCACTTTTTTCAGACGTATATAATTAAAAAGAATGATAAAAGAAATTGTAAATGCTAACTTACATTGTTTGTTGTTTGTTTTAATCAGATTACATACCGGTAATATTATTCTCATGAAAAACGAACGTGAATACTCAGTCGACAGCTTTTGCTGCATGTGTTTACGAGTAGAGAAATTTTTGTTAGAAGACTTTTCATTGGCCCAGAAATGTAGGTCAACCAATCAGCAAGTCGATTTGAAAACGATGTTTGATGCTGAAACGTGGTTGTAATAAATTCATGACAACATATTGTAATACAATATTAAATGTCTAAATATTCACATATTTGTAAAACATATTCGATATATTACATTTTTCAAAACAACATGCAGTTAATTGAAATATTGACTGATTTAAAATTCGAAGAAAAACTAGCATAAATTTAATAAATTATGATACTGACCACGAAAGATTATCATATAATGTTATTTGTCGTCAAGAAATTACAATTGAGATTCCAAGTACAGTGAAACAACGTGCTTTCGCGAAAGTATTTTTGACAAGATATCTTTGAACTCTGATTAAATATGATAAATAAGTTTGGAAATATACCGTAATAAACATTTAAAATGGATAACAAGCCTTATGAAGCGATAGTTCTTGATAATATTTTGGGAATCAAATATTTCGATTTTCGATCGCTGAAACAAGTGAAGCCACATACATGAGAGACGCCAGGTGAAATGTATCGGTCCTTTGTCGGAATTTGTTTATAATAACATCTCTGCTTGACGTATCTTTTAACACTTGAATGTGTTCTGGCATGATAAGATACCATGTCAATTAATCATTTTTGGTAAAAAGATCATCTACAGAATTTGTAGACGGCGATAAAACACAAGTAGACGGCGAAATCGCCGGTCGCCGGCACATTTTGACAACATCTTCAGTTCCTAATGTTTCCGAATCAACAGTTCATTGAAGTTGATTGAGATTCATTAATAACAATTCTACATGTTGACATTTCGGCAATTTTCGAAATTTCGCCATATTGTTAACAGTCTATGTTGAACGTCTTGTTGCTCCGAATACGCTAATGAATCCCACTTTACTATGATTAAATATCAAAGAAACTGCCAGACATTGTATATTTGATAAAAATAAGGTTTATTTGCATTTCCATTTCACTCACTATGTTCCATATGCATTATAATATGCTCCAATCCATAAGATTAATTTATGTATATAGCTTTCAAGCTGTTGGCTATGTCCCATAACTTTTCAGATTTGATACTAACAAAACTATATAAATATACTTGCCTGTAACATAAAACATATATCTATCATGTTCATTTAAATATTCAAATTTTTAAGTTCAATTTTCAAATATTTGACCAATGATAACTTAGCTACTCAAACCAAATATCTTGATTACCTTATTTATTGGTGACAGTCTAGACATACATATAAGATACAACAGTTAACTTTTCTGTCAAAGCTGTAACAATACATTTTTAAATGAGTCAATAAGGGTACCAAAACTGTTCAATTAAGAGGGGGTAAGTAAAACTAAGTTTAGTGACCATAGATCAGTTGACAAAAATACATCTGATTACTATTCTTTATCAATCAAAAACAAAACTTGGGGCATACACTGTACATTAAGACAAAAACCAAACTAATAAATAAAAAAATATAATTTCACAGGTAACATCTTGAAAAAATAAAGATAAGTTTTATTGCTGTTGACTCATATGTTCACTGATCATTCTTTAAAATCCCTTTCTACTGTTTCTTACTTTGGAAATGCAAAATTCATGTAAAGCAAAGATTTATTTTTATTTTCAAGATTGATTAATTTCAGGTTCCCTTATTTTGTCTTATTTTCACAAAACAGTGTTATTATGTTAACAATTATATATTAACAGTTTTCATAGTGTCCATTAATTTTATTTGGATCTTTAAGTTTTTGAATTACAGTGAAATCTATCAATGGTTCTAGGCTTTTCTAATTGAACATTTTGTCATACCAATATTTTCCCAATCTAAATAAATTTAGATCAACAGGTTTTATATTAGGTCATACTGTTGTATGACAAAATATATATATGATTTGTTGATCTAAATTTATTTAGATTGATATTTTCCAGATCCTGAATGAAGTCTGTCAAATCATATATAGTTTTAACTTTTAAAAATCATCCATATGTATTCACCTCCAACCACTTAACCTTCTCTCTTTTACTGTAGATATTTGGGAGTTGTCATTGAAAAATCATATTTGGCTACATTTAAATAGATATTTAAAAAGCAAGATATAAATAATTTTTAGCTCATCTGGCCTGTAAGGCCCGATGGGCTTATGGCATGGCATGGTGTCCGGCGTCCGTCCGTCCATCCGTCCGTCCGTAAACTTTGTGGAATTTCGACTTCTTCTTCAGAAGCATAAGGCCTAGAAAGCTGAAATTTTATGTACAGACTCCTTGGCTAGTGAGGATTATAAATTGTAGCTTTGGTGGCCCTGTGACCCCTAATAAGGGCCACAGGGGCCACGCCCTAAAAACCTATTTTCATCTTCTTCTCCAGAAGCATAAGACTTAGAAAGCTGAAACCTTGTGTACAGACTCCTTGGCTAGTGAGGATTATAAATTGTAGCTTTGGTGGCCCCGTGACCCCTAATAAGGGCCACAGGGGTCACACCCTCAAAACCTATTTTCATCTTCTTCTCAAGAACCATAAGGCCTAGAATGCTGAAACTTTGTGTACAGACTCGTTGGCTAGTGAGAATTATAAATTGTAGCTTTGGTGGCCCCGTGACCCCTAATAAGGGCCACAGGGGTCACACCCTAAAAACCTATTTTCATCTTCTTCTCCAGAACCATAAGGCCTAGAAAGCTGAAACTTTGTGTACAGACTGCTTGGCTAGTGAGGATTATAAATTGTAGCTTTGGTGGCCCTGTGACCCCTAATCAGGGCCACAGGGGCCACGCCCTAAAAACCTATTTTCATCTTCTTCTCAAGAACCATAAGTCCTAGAGTGCTGAAACTTTGTGTACAGACTCCTTGGCTAGTGAGGATTATAAATTGTAGCTTTGGTGGCCCTGTGACCCCTAATAAGGGCCACAGGGACCACACCCTAAAAACCTATTTTCATCTTCTTCTCCAGAACCATGAGGCCTAGAAAGCTGATACTTTGTGTATAGCCTCTTTGAAGAGTGAGGATGATAAATTGTAGCTTTGGTGGCCCTGTGACCCCTAATAAGGGCCACAGGGGCCACACCCTAAAAACCTATTTTCATCTTCTTCTCCAGAACCATGAGGCCTAGAAAGCTGAAACTTTGTGTACAGACTCTTTGACCAGTGAAGATTATAAATTGTAGCTTTGGTGGCCATGTGACCCCTAATAAAGGCCACAGGGGCCACACCCTAAAAACCTATTTTCATCTTCTTCTCCAGAAGCATAAGGCCTAGAAAGCTGAAACTTTGTGTACAGACTCCTTGACTAGTGAGGATGATGAATTGTAGCTTTGGTGACCCTGTTGCCCCTAATAAAGGCAACAGGAACTTCCTTCAAATCTATTTTCATCTTCTTCTCCTAAAGTATAAGGTCTAGAAAACCGAAACATGTCGCCTTTAAACTTAATTTGATGATTGGTGACCCTGTGGCCTCTACAAAGGGGGAATCACATTGGCCACACTCTACAGCATAATTGATGATGAAGCCTGATGAGCTACAGAGCCAATGGCTCTATTTTTTAAACTATGATTGTATACATGTAGTGTCAGCAATAATTTTCTTATGGTGTTTGGGATTCAAAATTAATGTATGATGATTATTTACAGTCAATTGATTTTTTAAGGTAGACTTTGGTAATTGAATTTTATTAAAAATAAATGTAACATTTGAAAGAAACATGAAAATGATTACCATTTTAAGGACATAATAAATTACATATACTGGAATAATATTTGAGATTTTTTTTATGATTATATGATCTCAGCATGTGTCAATATAAAAGATTTTATCATTATAATTAATAATTATCATTATCAATATATTGTAAGAATACAAATATGGCAACTTATTTTAAATTTGTTGTCAAGGATTGAGCTTCAAACTCAGTATCTGAAATGATTAAAATTCTCGGTAATGATATTTTTTGTTGACTGATCTAGATTTGTAATATGCACATTGTCAACAACGCCCCGGTGAAATGATGATGAATTTTTCATGAATAGTTCATGAACAGTTCATGCTTAACGCTCATGAATTTTTCATGAAAATATCATCAACGTTAAGTGGCACTTCATGAAAATATATATTCAAGAATTTTTCATGAACTTATTTACATGAAAATTTCAAGATAAAAAATCATGAATTTTTCATGAAATATTCATGATTTGTTCTGCATGATTAACTCATGATTTTTTTCATGAAAATTTCATGCGTTAAGTGGCACTTCATGAAAATATATATTCAAGAATTTTTCATGAACTTATTTACATGAAAATTTCAAGATAAAAAATCATGAATTTTTCATGAAATATTCATGATTTGTTCTGCATGATTAACTCATGATTTTTTTCATGAAAATTTCATGCATACTTTTCATGAGAATATCATCAACATTTCATGAAAATATCGTGAACGTTAAGTGGCACTTCATGAAAATACAAGTTCATGAAATTTTCATGAACATTCTCATGAAATTTTCACACAAACTTTCATGAAATTCTCATGAACCCGTGGTAAAGCATTTCAACAAAATGTAATACTAACATAGATGTAGGGTATGAAATTTTAAGAAACCTGCAGTCGAGGGAGCTTATTGTTAGGCTGAACCTGAGTGAAATGAAATGTCTGCAGAACAGTAACAATTATGGAAATACACATGAAACTTTTATTACATTTTTCATGCATATGGCTTTGATCTTCTTTTGGCTTGTTTTAAAAAAGTAAATAGTTTGGCAAGTAAAAATTACAGTATAACCAATGCTTTCAAATAAGAGAATAGAATTTGAAAAATATATATTTTCAGTTTGTTTCTGCATAAACAGATTTGAGACATCATGCTAAAGACAAAAACTTACAGAAGTCCCTGAAAACTAAATCCCGGCAACTCTAGCAGTGAAATGATGTTTTGATCAACAAAATATATAGTATCTCAAAAATTGTAAACTACACTCATCATATCTTTCAAAGGTAACCTTTCAAATGATGAGATTCAGTTGTCCACTATCAGAGTAAAGAGCCATCTGGTTACAATTACTGACTGGCTAAGCAGTGGTTAATGGGACCATTTTACGACTATTGAATTATTTGATGCCTGGAAAGATAAACAAACATTTCCTACTTCAAACTGACCAACATCTGCAAACTTCTCTCTTTATAAATATTGTATTTTTCTGACATGAAAAATTTCTCAATATATGAATCTAGTATAATCCTTAGGACTTGAAATATTGAGGGGTAACTGAGGATACCTCTGTGATAAAGTTGCAACTTCAACTGACAGTTACACTTTAATCTCTTGTCATGCTTCAAAAGACACTTTCCAAGTTATATTTACATCTAAACATACAATATTCCTTAAGAATGTGAGGGAGATACAACTTTGGTATGAATTACCTGATGGTTGACCATCTCTTGCTCTTTGAAATAGCTGAGACTGAACATCAACCAATTTTCCCGCCTACAGCATGATAATGGCGGTGCTTAAATACTCTCAACATCACTGTCCTACATATAGGTACACAATTATGTGAGGGGAACCCTGCATGGAGCTTAGAGGAGTGACCTCCTTACAGTTACAGTGATCTATTTATAGAAACAATGTGCTGGAGCTTAATGCTCTGACTGGAATGCCAAATTGTAATAGTAGAGGAGATTGTCATACATCCATATCTCAGTTACTTAGTATTTTGAAAGGGCTATTTTAAAAAAAACCTGAAGATTCTAGGTTATTAAGGTATAAAAGACATGAACCATAAATTAGACAGAAAAAGAACAATAGTTGAGAAAAAAACAGTGCCAAAATAAAGCTGTAAAATGGCAGGTATTAAAACTGATATTCAATAACAAAACATAACTGTAATATGATTTCATGGTTTAGAATGCCCTAAAAAGGTTACATTCTTGACAATGTTTTTGAGAATTGAAAAAAAGTTCATGCTTATTTCATGCACATCTACTTTCATGAACATAAATTTCATGAAAAAAATGCAGCTATGGAACTTTTCATGAAATTATCATGATGATTTCATGCACAGCTTTCTTCATGAACAAAATTTCATGAAAAACTCATGACATTTTTTTTCATGAAAATCATCATGAAGTTTTCATGAAACTTTTAGAAAACTTCATGAGCTTATCATGAACTGAAAAAGTTCATGAAAAAGTTTCGTCGGGTGAGTGAGTACTGATGCGACCATGACAATGATTAGCCTACATAGGTCAGTAATAAAGTTTCTCGACTTAATATAAAAAAATCAACTTGTTGATGATTTTAATGATTTTTGATGAAATTAAACATGTAGTGGTAAAATGTGTTATGAAAGCCTTAAATTTCCTGGATTGTACGACAATTTTCAAAAGTGATGAAAATATTCCATGTTGAAATGCGTTTGTTTACAAAATGGTCGACAACTTCTCTCGCTCTGGGAAATTGATAAAGTGTCAAAATTACTTCTCATTTGTTGATAAAATGAAGATTTATCATAGCTATAGGTGTATCTTGAATGTATTTGTTAGATAATGTGCGTTATAAACGACATAAGCATGAACGCAAGCCAAAATATTCTGCAAGCGACATTGTTGAGATACGCGGCCCGGCTCGCCTGAGCTTGAAACTTGTCCCCTCAAATATTTCAACCAATCACGTCGTAGGGGGCGGGGCCTAAAATAACTGCTCTTGACTGGATCGGTCTATATTGAGCCTCGTTGAAATAATCGCCTGCGTTCAATATTTACGAAGTTCCAAAAGGGACATGGTGAAAAAATATTTTTATTACGTACGTACGTATTACTATCACGTACGTACGTGTTATTATTACGTACGTACGTAGTAATTTAATACGTACGTACGTGTTATTATTGCGTACGTACGTAGTATTTTATTGTGATTGTTTGAGCCTGTTGCGAGGAATTTTGATAAAGCATATCGAACTTTTGAAGTGTCTGGGTTTTTATCCAACATAAATTTATACCATAAACAATAAACTCATATAACACTTTATGTTTGTAATAATTTTATATAAAAATAAATAGAGTACAATATATTAATGATATAGGGATGTCACTTGTGAACTGTTTCCGCGAGAAAATGGTCATTGGTCCATTAATTGTTTAGCCTGTTGAGCCTTGTGTCGCGATCGTTACTATGGATACAAAATACGCCGGTATTTCTTCTTTATTTGGGGCGGTATAGCGCAGTGCTTAGCGCGTTCAGCTTCGGATCAGGAGGTCCGTGGTTCGACTTCCGCTAGGGGCTTTGTTCCACACGCTGTCAGGTTTGGGTGCAATGCTCCACTGAATTTCAGTGCAGTACCACCCATGGTTTCTAGTTCCAGTCGATGCTCGCAGGTTTCACCACAATACATAGCCACAATAGTGTTGCGGGCTTTCTACTTGCAATAATACTAGCAGCCGCGATTAAAGTGAAAAAAACTCTTGAAAGCGGCGATAAACCCCAAATCACCTTACCTCACCTCTTCTCTATTTGACATGACCTGTATTATCTGTTTGCGCTGAGGAAAATATCATTTGCTTATTCAAAGATTATGGAACATTTTGGACAACTGAAGATGATGAAATCCCGAGAATAATGTATAGATTCCATAGTCTTCCAATACTTAAATATTCCCGTGCATCAACGTTTTATGTTTTTAGTGTTTATAAAATTGCTCATTCGTTCCGTTTTCTTATGTGATGCAATTTTCCCTATCTACTCCTATAAGAGTCTTCATTTCCTTATTGTCTTATGATTATGATTAAAAAGGCTGTCACTTAAAACATTCCGGGTATAAACCGATGTTTCCGCGTATGACACGAGCTTCTATTTTCTGTCAAAAGTCACTTATCAAAACCCCCCATTTTCACAGGGTGGGAACGCTGAACGGCTATTTTGCATTACTTCGTCTTTTTTGTACGCATTCCTTCCAAAATGGCGGCTGAAATTACGAATCATCAATGGTAAATCAAGCCAAATTACATGAAAAGGTACATTTTACGAATACACGAGGCCATAGTTTAGTTGTGTATGATTTGATTAAGTAATTACAGATTGCACAAGTAAATCTTTCTTTCCACAATGATGTAATAAAGCTTTTAAGTCATGTTTGTTGGGGAAACATATGTATATCAATTTTTAAAGACAAATTATGACTTTATAACTTCAATTTTTCGATCAAAGCAATTTTTCAAAATCAATGATAAAAAGAAAATATATGCGTGACAATTCAACCCCCTTATTTTTTGATTGAACGCATTACGGGTATATGTCATCTTACGATGTTTTGCGTTCAATAAGCCAAAACGTTGTTCATAAGGGTACCTGTCTTAAAACAGTCACAGTTTCGATAATATTTAACATAAACATATACAATTTGGTGCAAATTATCTATGAAATACTCGAGAATTATTCCAAATATTGAATCGTACTAAACTACTTGAATTCTTTTTATCACATGCTGAAAACAAGAAACTTACCTCAACTTTTCATGTTACATGATACGAAATGGATGTCCGAAACAATAAGTTTTGAGTTATTTTTTAAGAAATCACCAAATACAGAGACTTGAATTACTCATGCATTCATATGTTATCTTATATCAAGAAATAGTTATTTACTTTTAGGAGAAAAATGAAAAACACGTGTGCTACTCACTGTCGATTCGCCAATTTCAGCCGCCATTTTAGAAGGAATGCGTAAAAAAAAGACGAAGTAATGAAAAATAGCCGTTCAGCGTTCCCACCCTGTGATTTTCCGCATAGAAGGAAACCCGATGGGAGGTAATTCATGCACTTGTTTTTGTGTATACAGTAGAACACGGATATAGCGAACTCGGATATAGTGAACCAATTTTCAAGCCCCGTCCACCATTTAAATTATATGAGTATAGCGAACACTGGATATAGCGAACTAAATTCTTTGGTCCCTTGGAGTTCGTTATATTCGAGTTCTATAGTAGTAAATTCTGTGTCATATATAAGATACGTTTGATTTATTGAATCATCATTTCACCACAATCACACCGGAATCAATATCTTTCGTGTTTTAGTCACATCGCCAAACGTGACTTAAAGGGGCAGTAGCACGTTTTTAGGGGGAATATAAGGTGATGTCAGGAAACTGAAAATTAATGGTTCCAATTGAAAGACAATGTATTCAAACTAAATGGGGCAGTAATAAGTCATATATATAATGTAAAGTTTAGCCATGCGAATCCTTTTTCTCACAAAATGAATTAAAGGTGTTCACACACAAATGGCTGCCAATGGATTTTATGTGAATCTTTATACTTTGTTCTCTGACTATGAATGATTGGTTTGTATTATGAGATTTTTGACACTGTCAAAATGATACATTTAGCATTAACTTACAATTATCAGTGAAAAATCTAAAATATAAAATTGTCAAAAAACGTGCTACTGCCCCTTTAAAGACAGTGAATAAATAATAAAGCAAGTAATGTTATCAAATCAAGATTTGCAAGAGGAAATAGAATACCATTTTCCATCATTATTTTATTTAAAAAATCAGATAAAGATAAATTTATTGAAATAATTTATATGATATTTAATTTTATTTGTGTGTAAATATTAACACATTTAATTGTATAAACGGCCTTAGAATAAGCCCTTTTGAGCTTGTTGGCCAATCCTATGATAGTCACATGGAACAACCCATTTCTTATGAATCATGTCAGGCGTTCATTCATCATCATCGCATAAATGTGCATTGTATTGTAAAGGCATTACAATGTTACAGTTACTTTTAGTAGGTGGTGTAGATAGATTTAGTCGTATCCAATTAATTTATTTACCAATATTGAACTAGAGTTTTGGTGATGGACAATCACGATATTAAGCAAATGGCAAACATTTGTCAACATTTCTTGCTATACAAAATATAATATTTTCTCTTTCGGATTCTGATACATTCAGTTAGCATAAATTTTATACTTTGTTACAATTTGAAAGGAACGGAACAAAATTAAAAAATAATGTGTCTCTTTACTTACAACGTCTTTATTAAGACGATTCTGTTATAAGTATATACTTAGGCTAAATGTATTCACATTTAGTTATTACGTACGTACGTAATAATTTATCACGTACGTACGCAATAACAACACGTACGTACGTAATAATACGTACGTACGTAATAAAAATATTTTTTTGCCATGTCCCTTCTGGAGCTTCGTAAATATTCACCGGGTCTGAAGACAATTATTGAAATTTTAAAAATACTCTTTGATAAATATTAATAAAGTGAAATGGGGCCCGGTGGGTAAAAATATTAATATAATTAAGGTACCCCCATCACTTTGATATTGCAAGGACTAGATTTGAATCTAGAATGACTGTAGCATATAGGCCTATGCATCATAATAAGTTGGGGCCGACATTTTCAATTTCTTATTTAAATAACAATAAATCAAAGAAAATATACGTGTTTTTAAAAGCAACACATAATATTAGGGTATGGTCTATGAGTATACATGTCTTTCTAAAGCTGTATTTAAGCGTTACATGTCCTTGTGATACCATACAAGTCGCACATTAACTCAATCCATTGCAGATTGATACGACTAAAACATAGTTTTATCATTTCCTCGGTAGTCAACTTACTTCTATACAAAATTTTGAAACATTATCTTTTCATGTTTGCGAGAAACATGCATTTTAAAAAATTACCATCTGGAATCTCCTTAACTAGGCGAGTTAGCGGGGAGAAATTGGACACTTTCGCTTGTTTTAAAACGTTCAAGTGCAATGACGTGTCAACGAAGTTATGTCAAATAAAGTGCATTATATCAACAAGATTGTATTCCTACCTAAATTCAATACTTTATCAATTTTAAAGTGAAATAACAAAAGTTCTTTGCGTAAAACAATTTGAAATTTCGATTTATGCATCCAATGTACGTTTGAAGAGACACAATATCAAAAGTATCCTTCCTGAAGAATGAAAATGTGCATACTTATTCACAAGACATATGCCTGTTAGGCAAACTTAAATTCGACTCTGGTAATAGCATTTTGTTTCGGACGATGTTGAAAATTTTGGTTCTTTTGGACACTAGTTTAGATGATTTGGATTCTTTATTTCGTCCATATGACAAATGCAATTCTTGTTTTCTTTTATTTATTACTGGTTTTGATAGTCAATTACCTACATTATTAACACTTTCGTACGAAATGTACATGTACCAACCATAATGATATCTGGTTATTGAGAATGTTGTAATAATAATAATTATAATGAATATTTGTATAGCGCTATATCCATACACAAGGTGCATGCCCAAAGCGCATATTATATATGAGAATGAAAGGTAATGATTGATATCATAAGAATAAATTTGAAAGTATGAGAAAGAAAATGAATGATAAAATATGAATATTTGAAGCAATTAAAGTCAGTTGTTAAATTTTGCATGGAAATAAAGTAAAATATAGGAAATATGTACGTCCAATATTTTGAGCATCCTTGCATATATTGCAAACTTTTATGTTAATTCTTTCCTTCATATGGGTTCGATAATTGCCTTGCATTATCAAGATTATAGCTTTTGATTAGTATTACTTGATAATAGGTGTGTAATATCTACTACATTCTGTGTTGTTTTTCACATGGGGTGATACACAGACTTCAAATTTACTTTAAGTCATTTGAAAAACATAACAAATGATAATAAATCAATCAATGGCTCAACAATGTTGGTTAACTTTCAGAGTATATTTAGTTTTTATAGATCTTTTCTAATTTTGAATCATTGTTGGCACTTCCTGTTTGCATCTTCATGGCATGTGCTCATGATACCAAAATAAGTGTGAAGTCAATCGATTGCAATCCTGACAAAGGGAGCTTTAATTTGTGTAAATAAAACCAATTTTCATTCTTCATATGTTTTGCTTTTACGTAGATGTCCTTATTTCCATGTAATTATATTTTTTTAACGTCATGTACCTAATCAAAATTGGAATGTATCACCAGTGATACAATGGGACAAGATACATTTTGGACATATGAGCACTGTGTATAACCGTACACCGGAACTAGCGAGGTGTACGGCGGAGAAATGTTGCTAGCGAGGAGCGTGATCACAAACGGGATCACTTAAAAGGCAATCATCACCGTTTCATCAACTTTTTCAATGTTATTATCATGTTAATAGCTTTCCGAGACATAACTATTTAATGTCAAATCATGTTCATAGTCAGAGATAGCAAATATGTTACTAACAACAGCATTACTCGCAACTGTCATTGTTTCTGTCCCTTAGATACAGAATGACAAGCACATATATTTTACTAAGTATGTGTGCTAAAATTACCAAATGATGTTGATTATTTGAAAGTTATGAAGTAAAATATTACCTAACTTTCGATTTCGGCTCCTCGCTAGCAACATTTCTCCGCCGTACACCTCGCTAGTTCCGGTGTACGGTTATACACAGTGATGAGGAATCCAACATGAATATGCTTATGCAATGTATATTTCAGGAACAAGGGTTCTTTGAATAAAACTAATTGAAAGATAAGAGTATAACTAATTGTAATATACAAACACATTGCTTGTTTTCTATTGAGATATTGATAACAAGAATGAAGGAAAATCAAATTATGAGTGACAAAATAAGGGGAACAAGCCATAAAGTCAGGATTTAAAATAACAGACGGAGTTTAAGCTTTAGGACTTCTGTACAAATTTGAAGTTGGAGAAGCTGCTGTGAAAGTGAAAGAACGATCTCCACTTTGCATGACTGGTCATTGTTCATGCGTATGAGTCAACTGTTCCACAAGGTCTTATAATTAACTACAAGGTTTTTACAGGTACCCTTTTACATTACTTGAATTGGTAAAACAGCTAAACAAGAAAGTAACTTTTTAGCTCATCTGGCTTGCCTCAAATACTCACAGCAATCATTCACTGGCACTACAGACATGTACATGTAATATAGGTTTAATGTCTCCAATAGTGACAATGCACGGTACATTTTATAACAGTTAGTCGCTGACAAAAATACAGTGAAATGGAGAGAAGCGTCGTAAAATCTCTTCTAAAGGCCCATTGAGTTAGAGAATTGCTTGATTGATAATTTTCTAAAAATGTTCTAGGAACTTTATGCATTAACAAAAAGTCATGAAACTTTCAGGAATGACGCCTGACATGTTTATAGTTAGACATTACCAAGGTCTTTAAGATACAAAATTAATTCGCTCGTGAACATTCATTTGTTGCCGTTGCGTTGTGTCAAATTACATAAGATAAGTAAAAAAACTCAAAATGCGTGTGTTAAATATCCACAACTACCTTACTGATTAAGCTATCTTACAATTTATTACACCTACACACGCGCTATTTCAAGTACAACATTTGCTATGCTACATTACATTATAAAAAGTCGATAGTTAAAGGCCTGAGAAGACTAACCTAGAGTAGAGTTCTAAAAATATTAACTTTTCACAGTTTTCAGCAAAGTTTAAAAAAAAAACCGTTACTCCTTTACTATTAAAGTCATCTTAACATACTATACATCAATGGATGCGCTTGTTAAAGACACACAAACTTTGTGTAGTACCTCATTATAAAAATATAAACACTAAACGAGTATTAAGCTAAATTATCTATTTCTTGAGATAAAGTTTGATATTTGCAACAGATGTCGCATCGCTCACCATTTCTTTTCTTTTTCCTGCTCATAAACAAATAATATACGCAAATAAAGACAATTCTCTTCTCTACACACTGGTGAAAGAAATATGCCGATATCTTTATTGGTTCGGGATATATCAATGCTGAAAGACAAGTACCGTCAGTCATCTTGAGATAAAACTTGATATTTGAGACAGATGTCGCATCGTTTACCGTTTCTTTACTTTTTCGTTCAAATGTACAAATGACGCATTGGATTGAAGCTGGTTCTTCGCCCTTTGCAATG
Organism: Steromphala cineraria; assembly: GCA_916613615.1. NCBI lineage: Eukaryota > Metazoa > Mollusca > Gastropoda > Trochida > Trochidae > Steromphala > Steromphala cineraria. The sequence goes on from OU744737.1 coordinate 40,047,152, forward strand.
GTATAAATCATTTGAAATTTCGCCACCCCGTTCAAGAGAAACGAGTGCGAAAGAAGGATGGGGGTTCACAACTTTGATAGTAAGAAATTTACATGGAGATCGGTTTTCACTACGCTATCGTAGTATCAACCCTTATAAGGTGTCTCCATATATAGCAGATTTTGTGTGTCATTACGCGTCTCAAAGAGCACCCCTCCTATTTTTCAATAACTGTGCCTCCACGCCCTGTTATGTCCTGAATGTGCCAGGAATCAAAATGTCAGTGTATTTTACATGCAAAGATGATGTTTGCAGCTTCTGAATCTCGCTTATAATCTTTGTTTACTTTTATAGTAAACCAAATTGAGAGGCTCAGTGCATCCCTTTTCTAATGTGCTTCAAACCAATAACCCAATGATTCCATCTCACAAAGAATATTTCATTATTTTTCATGCACGTTTCTTCCAACATCTGAACCGCTCTTCAGCATGTCTATGCTGAGATTCTTCTATTTGAAAATGTAAGGATTATATCTGTGCACCTCTCCCTAAAGTAGTCGTCAATGAGTTCATTCATGGATTGGAGAGACCGTAGGGTTGTACATTGCAAAGCGAGATGCATGCAAAACACGGTCATTTACACGCTCCGACTCACAATGCTAGGCTTTGCTTTGGTTTTGAAATTTAAAACAAGCATAAGATTTAAATTGGTTTGCTTTGATAAATTTGGTTCTGAATTTTTCAACAATACAACGGAAAACAGGGTTCAAAACCAGGATGAGTCAAGAAACTTTTGCAGATTGTATTTGTTACATTTTACTTTAGGTTTTACATCTTTTGCTAACATGAACATTTAATTGCATTAACTCATATTTTTGGCATTATGATTTTGGATTGGGATTTGAAATGTATTTTTAACAAAGCACATATACTAATTATTCAATATGACATTTACGTTTGCAATTGACAGAGTCTTTTTGGCCTTGGTAATACTGCCATCGTGACTTTTAAAATTCGTCTGAACGAACTATTGACTTCATACATACAAGTATTGCATATATTTGTCATACATATCATCACCATACATTGCTGAATCCGTTTGTCGTCGCTTGCGACTATATTTTCCTATTACTTTTTCAAGAATCTTTTTAAGAACTTTTTAACATACCATGCCTGCCTAAAGAGATAATACCGGTTACCAAAATATATTTCATTTATTTCTCTACATATCTATCATTGCATTCAATTACATACAATGATAGATATGTAGAGAGACAAATGAACATGGAAAGGAGGCTTATTGCGACTCAAAATGTGGATAATATGTAAAAATACCTTTAGCATAACAATGGCTGTACGAGGCAAAACAATGCAGGAAAAGTGAGAATATGAGAAATATCAAGGATGTAGTCTAAATAAAACTTAAACCTGATACTGATAGAAATGTCTTTTTCATGTTACAAAAATATATTATACATTTGAGATAGAATACATACTTTATGGAGGTGTATTTATCCTTTTTAGTGCAGACGGCGCCGCTTGACCGACATTCCAAATTTTAAGAAATACGAAAGTAAAATTTGAATTCTGGGAAAAAGCAAAGGGAAGTTAGTTTAATTTCCAAATAAAAGGAAGCAGCTATAAAAGGGTTTTGGGGACCTCAAAAGACAATACGCATGACATGGCAATGAGCTTAAATGATTTCTGAATATCAAATTAGAATTCAAGATGATTTGTCTAATTGTTCTTTGTTTATTTAAACAACGTGGGTAATCAGTGGGATGAAAAGAATGGAAGGTAAAGAGTCTGATTGGTTGTGAAAATTTGACAAACATTAATTACTATACTTAAATTCAATCTACATGAAGAGAATTATTGGAACTTTAAACTATGATTATTTATTTATATCTATATAATGATGATAACACTATTGTTTAAAATAAAATTCACTCATTGCCCAATGCAATGTTGAAAATTCTAAACATTATGATAAACGTTTTGAGACGTCAAACTTAATCATCATATCTAGTTCTAAATAATGTTTCAAATGATAACTTAAATGAACACAAGTCATATTAGGTTTTAAGTAAGTTTATTTTCTTAACTTTAATCCCCTTATATTTGTAAGTCAGCAGAAGAACCGCAAAGGAAGGACATATGGTGTTCAATTTAGCCTACAATTCTCATCACAGTAGTTAACTAGTAAATATTACACACTAGGAAGGGTTTACTGTAAATACTTGAACATACGCCGGGATAGACTGATCCAGTCTGTCAATCAAATCTCGCGCATGCGTTATTTCAGCCAATCAGAGCGGTGATTTCACCACGCGAATTTGTGAACTTTACTTCCGTGGACAAATAAATTTCCGTTGTTGCAAATACTATTAAAAATGGCATTCTTTACCATATTTATGCATAGATGTCATGACATAAGTATTCCTAAATGTGTAGGGTAGCAAGGTTACCGTTATCCATCGCTAAAATTGTGGAAAAGGCTTACTACATGGTAAAAAAACAATCGTGGGTCGGACAAGTGTACAAAGGTGAGAATTTGCACGAATTACGTGCCCAAAAAAGTCACTCCCATAAACTTTCAACAGGGTGATAACTCTAGGTACCCTTAAAATCAGGGTTGTCAAAAAGAATTTGAGTAGAAGGCAGAATGAATAAAGTAATCGGCACCTTTACTGAAGATCCGACTTGCCGTAGGCAAGTCGGCCGACGGCCGAAGGCCGGAGTGGGGGAAAGTACGAGCGGGGGCATTGTCCCCTCTCGTTGGTGGGGGTCCGGGGGGGCCTCCCCCGAGAGATTTTTGAAAATTGTATGCTCTTAGATGCAATTTTAGGTACTCTTGGCAGGTAAATGACACTGCCAAAATGTTAATTTCACAGACTATTTTTACTATAATTTTTTAAATTTTCTTGGATTTTTCTACAGGAAAATATTTCATCACAGACAATATGTACAGTGGTTTTTATGGATACTTCAACAACAGGTCAATTGTCCTGAAGTTAAATTTACAGGTCATTTCTGAAACCTTCAGGCCACACTCTACAAGTCTAATTGGCAATTTTAATTAAGAGTTTTAGACCGAAAAAAAAACAGTCTTGTAATGAATAAAAAATACTTTCAGGTCCTGGTGTCAAGTGTTTTATTTTATCTGACACTCAGACAGTCAAGAACAACTTTTCTATAATAATATAATAAATTCCCTTCATATTAAACAAACCAGCACATATTTACATTACATTACCAAACTCTGACAGTCCGAGTCTAGAACTTCTTAAATACATTTTAAACCTTTGCTTTGAAATATAATAATTCTCTTCATATTTCACAACTTGAATAGAGAGTGATATTATCAAGGACTGATTACTGAAACAATAAAATCTCAAACAGTCGTAAGTGCAATAACAACAGCACATATAATCTTACCAACCACTGCAAGTCTAGAAAATTTTCAAATACAACTTATGATTTATACTTCATTTTATATTTCACAAAAACCTAAGGGAATCAATGGTCTTGTCAGATTGAGCCTGGCAACTAAACCAAACTCTCAAAAACAGTGGACAGGAAGTGTGGAATAATAACAGCACATATCATGATATTTACACAATCAACATCAGATATAGAAACTATTCAAATACAGTTACAGCTTTGCTTTAAATCAGATTATAATTAATTCACTTCATAAATTAATTCACAAAATTTTTAGGGAGTGATATTATCAGAGACTGGTTACTGAAACAAGTCTGATGAAAGTGCAATAATAACAGCATATAGGCCTACCGTTTCCTCCCGGGTATAAGACTAGGGGGCCCGGCAAACAAATATCTTGAAAATAGGCACTGGGTGTAATGTGTATGCGAGGACGTTCGTTGTTACTGATCAGTCACGTGACTCTTAGAGCGAGAGACGTGTTATGATTGCCCTGATCACTACATAAAAAATGAATTATCACCATAATTCTGACACATCCTGTATTAATATTGGTATATATCTATTACTAAGGTTTTACCATTTACTAATACACAACGAGAAGTCATGTAAACAAACATATGTTTGTCTTTTTGAACTTGATCACTGCAGTTACGCTGTTTGGAGACCACACCTCATGACATCTTTCGTCTACTGACATCTATTTAAATCAACAAATCTTAAATATAATCATACCTATTTATCCCTTGATAAACCCCAAAACAGACTGCAAATTTTAATAGGGTTGCGAACTGCATTAACGAAGTTTGGACGAGGTGAATAAGCAATCTTGAAATGAATCGTAGTGTACGGATTGTTCAGTCTAGGTATACGGATCGTTACTGATTGCACCAAACCTAGTGTACGGATTGTGGTGATTGACTTTCTTGAACAAAATGACAGTATTGTGCCAAAATGTCAAATCATCGTTATAAATAGATCACGTACAGAATGTGATATCATTCAGAACATCATTTCTTATATTCAAGACTACCAAAACACATACTAACTATGTAATAGATTGTCCATTCCTCAAACTTCATCATTTCGAAACAAGTGCCTGTATGTATGGCATTTCAGTTCTCAAAGTATCCATTTTCCAATAGACATAACGAAAACGATTAACTACAAACGTCCAATTACAGAAGGTCATCAACTTGTCAATTGATTAAATGTAACAATGGTAAAATGTGATCAAGGCATTGGATAAAAATTATTAACTCAAAAGCTTATCTAACAATGTTAACTGGAACTTCTTTTAACTCAACATCTGAATAAAACAAACGTCTTCCTGAACAAAATAAGAAATTTTTAGCTCATCTGACCTGTAAGACTCCTTGACTAGTGAGGATTATAAATTGTAGCTTTGGTGAGGATTATAAATTGTAGCTTTGGTTCATAATTATGTGATTCTGCAAGTTACTGTTACTGAAAAAGCAAATATCCCAATATATTGACCATTTTAAAAAGAGGACTTTAAATACTTTTAATGTAGGCAAAATGCACAGAGATCGTAGAAATTTCGAAGACATTTATTGACAGGCAGTTACTAATATGTTAGTTTGCAAAAAATCAATGAAATCCATCTTCTATTTGCATTCATAGGTTCTTTCATAGATATCTGCCCATGAAGTAAACGATAGTTAAAAGTTCACATTTATTCATAAAAGGCTCGTAATCGTATAAAATTGACAAAAATATGTGCCTGAATGTCACGCTCCTCCCATTAAAAGTCACGTGACAAATCAGTAACAGCGAACGTCCTCGCGTACACATTACACCCAGTGATAGGGGTATGGGCTTTAAACCGCGAGAGACCAAGAAATTAATCATTGATGCGAGTTGCGTTTAAAATTGACATCGATACTTCTTAAATATCAAATGGCACTTTTTTCAGACGTATATAATTAAAAAGAATGATAAAAGAAATTGTAAATGCTAACTTACATTGTTTGTTGTTTGTTTTAATCAGATTACATACCGGTAATATTATTCTCATGAAAAACGAACGTGAATACTCAGTCGACAGCTTTTGCTGCATGTGTTTACGAGTAGAGAAATTTTTGTTAGAAGACTTTTCATATATTCAAGAATTTTTCATGAACTTATTTACATGAAAATTTCAAGATAAAAAATCATGAATTTTTCATGAAATATTCATGATTTGTTCTGCATGATTAACTCATGATTTTTTTCATGAAAATTTCATGCATACTTTTCATGAGAATATCATCAACATTTCATGAAAATATCGTGAACGTTAAGTGGCACTTCATGAAAATACAAGTTCATGAAATTTTCATGAACATTCTCATGAAATTTTCACACAAACTTTCATGAAATTCTCATGAACCCGTGGTAAAGCATTTCAACAAAATGTAATACTAACATAGATGTAGGGTATGAAATTTTAAGAAACCTGCAGTCGAGGGAGCTTATTGTTAGGCTGAACCTGAGTGAAATGAAATGTCTGCAGAACAGTAACAATTATGGAAATACACATGAAACTTTTATTACATTTTTCATGCATATGGCTTTGATCTTCTTTTGGCTTGTTTTAAAAAAGTAAATAGTTTGGCAAGTAAAAATTACAGTATAACCAATGCTTTCAAATAAGAGAATAGAATTTGAAAAATATATATTTTCAGTTTGTTTCTGCATAAACAGATTTGAGACATCATGCTAAAGACAAAAACTTACAGAAGTCCCTGAAAACTAAATCCCGGCAACTCTAGCAGTGAAATGATGTTTTGATCAACAAAATATATAGTATCTCAAAAATTGTAAACTACACTCATCATATCTTTCAAAGGTAACCTTTCAAATGATGAGATTCAGTTGTCCACTATCAGAGTAAAGAGCCATCTGGTTACAATTACTGACTGGCTAAGCAGTGGTTAATGGGACCATTTTACGACTATTGAATTATTTGATGCCTGGAAAGATAAACAAACATTTCCTACTTCAAACTGACCAACATCTGCAAACTTCTCTCTTTATAAATATTGTATTTTTCTGACATGAAAAATTTCTCAATATATGAATCTAGTATAATCCTTAGGACTTGAAATATTGAGGGGTAACTGAGGATACCTCTGTGATAAAGTTGCAACTTCAACTGACAGTTACACTTTAATCTCTTGTCATGCTTCAAAAGACACTTTCCAAGTTATATTTACATCTAAACATACAATATTCCTTAAGAATGTGAGGGAGATACAACTTTGGTATGAATTACCTGATGGTTGACCATCTCTTGCTCTTTGAAATAGCTGAGACTGAACATCAACCAATTTTCCCGCCTACAGCATGATAATGGCGGTGCTTAAATACTCTCAACATCACTGTCCTACATATAGGTACACAATTATGTGAGGGGAACCCTGCATGGAGCTTAGAGGAGTGACCTCCTTACAGTTACAGTGATCTATTTATAGAAACAATGTGCTGGAGCTTAATGCTCTGACTGGAATGCCAAATTGTAATAGTAGAGGAGATTGTCATACATCCATATCTCAGTTACTTAGTATTTTGAAAGGGCTATTTTAAAAAAAACCTGAAGATTCTAGGTTATTAAGGTATAAAAGACATGAACCATAAATTAGACAGAAAAAGAACAATAGTTGAGAAAAAAACAGTGCCAAAATAAAGCTGTAAAATGGCAGGTATTAAAACTGATATTCAATAACAAAACATAACTGTAATATGATTTCATGGTTTAGAATGCCCTAAAAAGGTTACATTCTTGACAATGTTTTTGAGAATTGAAAAAAAGTTCATGCTTATTTCATGCACATCTACTTTCATGAACATAAATTTCATGAAAAAAATGCAGCTATGGAACTTTTCATGAAATTATCATGATGATTTCATGCACAGCTTTCTTCATGAACAAAATTTCATGAAAAACTCATGACATTTTTTTTCATGAAAATCATCATGAAGTTTTCATGAAACTTTTAGAAAACTTCATGAGCTTATCATGAACTGAAAAAGTTCATGAAAAAGTTTCGTCGGGTGAGTGAGTACTGATGCGACCATGACAATGATTAGCCTACATAGGTCAGTAATAAAGTTTCTCGACTTAATATAAAAAAATCAACTTGTTGATGATTTTAATGATTTTTGATGAAATTAAACATGTAGTGGTAAAATGTGTTATGAAAGCCTTAAATTTCCTGGATTGTACGACAATTTTCAAAAGTGATGAAAATATTCCATGTTGAAATGCGTTTGTTTACAAAATGGTCGACAACTTCTCTCGCTCTGGGAAATTGATAAAGTGTCAAAATTACTTCTCATTTGTTGATAAAATGAAGATTTATCATAGCTATAGGTGTATCTTGAATGTATTTGTTAGATAATGTGCGTTATAAACGACATAAGCATGAACGCAAGCCAAAATATTCTGCAAGCGACATTGTTGAGATACGCGGCCCGGCTCGCCTGAGCTTGAAACTTGTCCCCTCAAATATTTCAACCAATCACGTCGTAGGGGGCGGGGCCTAAAATAACTGCTCTTGACTGGATCGGTCTATATTGAGCCTCGTTGAAATAATCGCCTGCGTTCAATATTTACGAAGCTCCAAAAGGGACATGGTGAAAAAATATTTTTATTACGTACGTACGTATTACTATCACGTACGTACGTGTTATTATTACGTACGTACGTAGTAATTTAATACGTACGTACGTGTTATTATTGCGTACGTACGTAATATTTTATTGTGATTGTTTGAGCCTGTTGCGAGGAATTTTGATAAAGCATATCGAACTTTTGAAGTGTCTGGGTTTTTATCCAACATAAATTTATACCATAAACAATAAACTCATATAACACTTTATGTTTGTAATAATTTTATATAAAAATAAATAGAGTACAATATATTAATGATATAGGGATGTCACTTGTGAACTGTTTCCGCGAGAAAATGGTCATTGGTCCATTAATTGTTTAGCCTGTTGAGCCTTGTGTCGCGATCGTTACTATGGATACAAAATACGCCGGTATTTCTTCTTTATTTGGGGCGGTATAGCGCAGTGCTTAGCGCGTTCAGCTTCGGATCAGGAGGTCCGTGGTTCGACTTCCGCTAGGGGCTTTGTTCCACACGCTGTCAGGTTTGGGTGCAATGCTCCACTGAATTTCAGTGCAGTACCACCCATGGTTTCTAGTTCCAGTCGATGCTCGCAGGTTTCACCACAATACATAGCCACAATAGTGTTGCGGGCTTTCTACTTGCAATAATACTAGCAGCCGCGATTAAAGTGAAAAAAACTCTTGAAAGCGGCGATAAACCCCAAATCACCTTACCTCACCTCTTCTCTATTTGACATGACCTGTATTATCTGTTTGCGCTGAGGAAAATATCATTTGCTTATTCAAAGATTATGGAACATTTTGGACAACTGAAGATGATGAAATCCCGAGAATAATGTATAGATTCCATAGTCTTCCAATACTTAAATATTCCCGTGCATCAACGTTTTATGTTTTTAGTGTTTATAAAATTGCTCATTCGTTCCGTTTTCTTATGTGATGCAATTTTCCCTATCTACTCCTATAAGAGTCTTCATTTCCTTATTGTCTTATGATTATGATTAAAAAGGCTGTCACTTAAAACATTCCGGGTATAAACCGATGTTTCCGCGTATGACACGAGCTTCTATTTTCTGTCAAAAGTCACTTATCAAAACCCCCCATTTTCACAGGGTGGGAACGCTGAACGGCTATTTTGCATTACTTCGTCTTTTTTGTACGCATTCCTTCCAAAATGGCGGCTGAAATTACGAATCATCAATGGTAAATCAAGCCAAATTACATGAAAAGGTACATTTTACGAATACACGAGGCCATAGTTTAGTTGTGTATGATTTGATTAAGTAATTACAGATTGCACAAGTAAATCTTTCTTTCCACAATGATGTAATAAAGCTTTTAAGTCATGTTTGTTGGGGAAACATATGTATATCAATTTTTAAAGACAAATTATGACTTTATAACTTCAATTTTTCGATCAAAGCAATTTTTCAAAATCAATGATAAAAAGAAAATATATGCGTGACAATTCAACCCCCTTATTTTTTGATTGAACGCATTACGGGTATATGTCATCTTACGATGTTTTGCGTTCAATAAGCCAAAACGTTGTTCATAAGGGTACCTGTCTTAAAACAGTCACAGTTTCGATAATATTTAACATAAACATATACAATTTGGTGCAAATTATCTATGAAATACTCGAGAATTATTCCAAATATTGAATCGTACTAAACTACTTGAATTCTTTTTATCACATGCTGAAAACAAGAAACTTACCTCAACTTTTCATGTTACATGATACGAAATGGATGTCCGAAACAATAAGTTTTGAGTTATTTTTTAAGAAATCACCAAATACAGAGACTTGAATTACTCATGCATTCATATGTTATCTTATATCAAGAAATAGTTATTTACTTTTAGGAGAAAAATGAAAAACACGTGTGCTACTCACTGTCGATTCGCCAATTTCAGCCGCCATTTTAGAAGGAATGCGTAAAAAAAAGACGAAGTAATGAAAAATAGCCGTTCAGCGTTCCCACCCTGTGATTTTCCGCATAGAAGGAAACCCGATGGGAGGTAATTCATGCACTTGTTTTTGTGTATACAGTAGAACACGGATATAGCGAACTCGGATATAGTGAACCAATTTTCAAGCCCCGTCCACCATTTAAATTATATGAGTATAGCGAACACTGGATATAGCGAACTAAATTCTTTGGTCCCTTGGAGTTCGTTATATTCGAGTTCTATAGTAGTAAATTCTGTGTCATATATAAGATACGTTTGATTTATTGAATCATCATTTCACCACAATCACACCGGAATCAATATCTTTCGTGTTTTAGTCACATCGCCAAACGTGACTTAAAGGGGCAGTAGCACGTTTTTAGGGGGAATATAAGGTGATGTCAGGAAACTGAAAATTAATGGTTCCAATTGAAAGACAATGTATTCAAACTAAATGGGGCAGTAATAAGTCATATATATAATGTAAAGTTTAGCCATGCGAATCCTTTTTCTCACAAAATGAATTAAAGGTGTTCACACACAAATGGCTGCCAATGGATTTTATGTGAATCTTTATACTTTGTTCTCTGACTATGAATGATTGGTTTGTATTATGAGATTTTTGACACTGTCAAAATGATACATTTAGCATTAACTTACAATTATCAGTGAAAAATCTAAAATATAAAATTGTCAAAAAACGTGCTACTGCCCCTTTAAAGACAGTGAATAAATAATAAAGCAAGTAATGTTATCAAATCAAGATTTGCAAGAGGAAATAGAATACCATTTTCCATCATTATTTTATTTAAAAAATCAGATAAAGATAAATTTATTGAAATAATTTATATGATATTTAATTTTATTTGTGTGTAAATATTAACACATTTAATTGTATAAACGGCCTTAGAATAAGCCCTTTTGAGCTTGTTGGCCAATCCTATGATAGTCACATGGAACAACCCATTTCTTATGAATCATGTCAGGCGTTCATTCATCATCATCGCATAAATGTGCATTGTATTGTAAAGGCATTACAATGTTACAGTTACTTTTAGTAGGTGGTGTAGATAGATTTAGTCGTATCCAATTAATTTATTTACCAATATTGAACTAGAGTTTTGGTGATGGACAATCACGATATTAAGCAAATGGCAAACATTTGTCAACATTTCTTGCTATACAAAATATAATATTTTCTCTTTCGGATTCTGATACATTCAGTTAGCATAAATTTTATACTTTGTTACAATTTGAAAGGAACGGAACAAAATTAAAAAATAATGTGTCTCTTTACTTACAACGTCTTTATTAAGACGATTCTGTTATAAGTATATACTTAGGCTAAATGTATTCACATTTAGTTATTACGTACGTACGTAATAATTTATCACGTACGTACGCAATAACAACACGTACGTACGTAATAATACGTACGTACGTAATAAAAATATTTTTTTGCCATGTCCCTTCTGGAGCTTCGTAAATATTCACCGGGTCTGAAGACAATTATTGAAATTTTAAAAATACTCTTTGATAAATATTAATAAAGTGAAATGGGGCCCGGTGGGTAAAAATATTAATATAATTAAGGTACCCCCATCACTTTGATATTGCAAGGACTAGATTTGAATCTAGAATGACTGTAGCATATAGGCCTATGCATCATAATAAGTTGGGGCCGACATTTTCAATTTCTTATTTAAATAACAATAAATCAAAGAAAATATACGTGTTTTTAAAAGCAACACATAATATTAGGGTATGGTCTATGAGTATACATGTCTTTCTAAAGCTGTATTTAAGCGTTACATGTCCTTGTGATACCATACAAGTCGCACATTAACTCAATCCATTGCAGATTGATACGACTAAAACATAGTTTTATCATTTCCTCGGTAGTCAACTTACTTCTATACAAAATTTTGAAACATTATCTTTTCATGTTTGCGAGAAACATGCATTTTAAAAAATTACCATCTGGAATCTCCTTAACTAGGCGAGTTAGCGGGGAGAAATTGGACACTTTCGCTTGTTTTAAAACGTTCAAGTGCAATGACGTGTCAACGAAGTTATGTCAAATAAAGTGCATTATATCAACAAGATTGTATTCCTACCTAAATTCAATACTTTATCAATTTTAAAGTGAAATAACAAAAGTTCTTTGCGTAAAACAATTTGAAATTTCGATTTATGCATCCAATGTACGTTTGAAGAGACACAATATCAAAAGTATCCTTCCTGAAGAATGAAAATGTGCATACTTATTCACAAGACATATGCCTGTTAGGCAAACTTAAATTCGACTCTGGTAATAGCATTTTGTTTCGGACGATGTTGAAAATTTTGGTTCTTTTGGACACTAGTTTAGATGATTTGGATTCTTTATTTCGTCCATATGACAAATGCAATTCTTGTTTTCTTTTATTTATTACTGGTTTTGATAGTCAATTACCTACATTATTAACACTTTCGTACGAAATGTACATGTACCAACCATAATGATATCTGGTTATTGAGAATGTTGTAATAATAATAATTATAATGAATATTTGTATAGCGCTATATCCATACACAAGGTGCATGCCCAAAGCGCATATTATATATGAGAATGAAAGGTAATGATTGATATCATAAGAATAAATTTGAAAGTATGAGAAAGAAAATGAATGATAAAATATGAATATTTGAAGCAATTAAAGTCAGTTGTTAAATTTTGCATGGAAATAAAGTAAAATATAGGAAATATGTACGTCCAATATTTTGAGCATCCTTGCATATATTGCAAACTTTTATGTTAATTCTTTCCTTCATATGGGTTCGATAATTGCCTTGCATTATCAAGATTATAGCTTTTGATTAGTATTACTTGATAATAGGTGTGTAATATCTACTACATTCTGTGTTGTTTTTCACATGGGGTGATACACAGACTTCAAATTTACTTTAAGTCATTTGAAAAACATAACAAATGATAATAAATCAATCAATGGCTCAACAATGTTGGTTAACTTTCAGAGTATATTTAGTTTTTATAGATCTTTTCTAATTTTGAATCATTGTTGGCACTTCCTGTTTGCATCTTCATGGCATGTGCTCATGATACCAAAATAAGTGTGAAGTCAATCGATTGCAATCCTGACAAAGGGAGCTTTAATTTGTGTAAATAAAACCAATTTTCATTCTTCATATGTTTTGCTTTTACGTAGATGTCCTTATTTCCATGTAATTATATTTTTTTAACGTCATGTACCTAATCAAAATTGGAATGTATCACCAGTGATACAATGGGACAAGATACATTTTGGACATATGAGCACTGTGTATAACCGTACACCGGAACTAGCGAGGTGTACGGCGGAGAAATGTTGCTAGCGAGGAGCGTGATCACAAACGGGATCACTTAAAAGGCAATCATCACCGTTTCATCAACTTTTTCAATGTTATTATCATGTTAATAGCTTTCCGAGACATAACTATTTAATGTCAAATCATGTTCATAGTCAGAGATAGCAAATATGTTACTAACAACAGCATTACTCGCAACTGTCATTGTTTCTGTCCCTTAGATACAGAATGACAAGCACATATATTTTACTAAGTATGTGTGCTAAAATTACCAAATGATGTTGATTATTTGAAAGTTATGAAGTAAAATATTACCTAACTTTCGATTTCGGCTCCTCGCTAGCAACATTTCTCCGCCGTACACCTCGCTAGTTCCGGTGTACGGTTATACACAGTGATGAGGAATCCAACATGAATATGCTTATGCAATGTATATTTCAGGAACAAGGGTTCTTTGAATAAAACTAATTGAAAGATAAGAGTATAACTAATTGTAATATACAAACACATTGCTTGTTTTCTATTGAGATATTGATAACAAGAATGAAGGAAAATCAAATTATGAGTGACAAAATAAGGGGAACAAGCCATAAAGTCAGGATTTAAAATAACAGACGGAGTTTAAGCTTTAGGACTTCTGTACAAATTTGAAGTTGGAGAAGCTGCTGTGAAAGTGAAAGAACGATCTCCACTTTGCATGACTGGTCATTGTTCATGCGTATGAGTCAACTGTTCCACAAGGTCTTATAATTAACTACAAGGTTTTTACAGGTACCCTTTTACATTACTTGAATTGGTAAAACAGCTAAACAAGAAAGTAACTTTTTAGCTCATCTGGCCTGTAAGGCCCGATGGGCTTATGGCATGGCATGGTGTCCGGCGTCCGTCCGTCCGTCCATCCGTAAACTTTGTGGAATTTCGACTTCTTCTCCAGAACCATAAGGCCTAGAAAGCTGAAACTTTGTGTACAGACTCCTTGACTAGTAAGGATTAAAACTTGTAGCTTTGGTGGCCCTATGGCCCCTAATAAGGGCCACAGGGGCCATGCCCTAAAAACCTATTTTCATCTTCTTCTCCAGAACCACAAGGCCTAGAAAGCTGAAACTTGGTGTACAGACTCCTTGACTAGTAGGGATTATAAATTGTAGCTTTGTTGGCCCTGTAACCCCTAATAAGGGCCACAGGGGCCACGCCCTAAAACCTATTTTCATCTTCTTCTCCAGAACCACAAGGCCTAGAAAGCTGAAAGTTTGCGAACAGACTCCTTGACTAGTGCGGATTAAAAATTGTAGCTTTGGTGGCCCTGTGACCCCTAATAAGGGCCACAGGGGCAGCGCCCAAAAAACCTATTTTCATCTTCTTCTCCAAAACCACAAGGCCTAGAAAGCTGAAACTTAGTGTACAGACTCCTTTACTAGTGGGGATTATAAATTGTAGCTTTGGTGGCCCTGTGACCCCTAATAAGGGCCACAGGGGCAACGCCCGAAAAAACCTATTTTCACCTTCTCCAAAAGCATAACGCCTAGAAAGCTGAAACTTTGTGTACAGACTCCTTGACTAGTGGGGATTTTAAATTGTAGCTTTGGTGGCCCTGTGACCCCTAATAAGGGCCACAGGGGCCATGCCCTTAAAACCTATTTTCATCTATTCTCCAGAACCATAAGGCCTAGAAAGTTGAAACTTGGTGTACATACTCCTTGACTAGTGGGGATTATAAATTGTAGCTTTGTAGGCCCTGTGACCCGTAATAAGGGCCCCAGGGGCCACGCCCTAAAAACCTATTTTCATCTTCTTCTCCAGAACCACAAGGCCTAGAAAGCTGAAACTTGGTGTACAGACTCCTTGACTAGTAGGGATTATAAATTGTAGCTTTGTTGGCCCTGTAACCCCTAATAAGGGCCACAGGGGCCACGCCCTAAAACCTATTTTCATCTTCTTCTCCAGAACCACAAGGCCTAGAAAGTTGAAACTTGGTGTACATACTCCTTGACTAGTGGGGATTATAAATTGTAGCTTTGTAGGCCCTGTGACCCGTAATAAGGGCCCCAGGGGCCACGCCCTAAAAACCTATTTTCATCGTCTTCTCCAAAACCACAAGGCCTAGAAAGCTGAAACTTAGTGTACAGACTCCTTTACTAGTGGGGATTATAAATTGTAGCTTTGGTGGCCCTGTGACCCCTAATAAGGGCCACAGGGGCAACGCCCGAAAAAACCTATTTTCACCTTCTCCAAAAGCATAACGCCTAGAAAGCTGAAACTTTGTGTACAGACTCCTTGACTAGTGGGGATTTTAAATTGTAGCTTTGGTGGCCCTGTGACCCCTAATAAGGGCCACAGGGGCCATGCCCTTAAAACCTATTTTCATCTATTCTCCAGAACCATAAGGCCTAGAAAGCTGTAACTTTGTGTACAGACTCCTTGACTAGTAAGGATTAAAAAGTGTAGCTTTGTTAGCCCTGTGACCCCTAATAAGGGCCACAGGGGCCACGCCCTAAAAACCTATTTTCATCTTCTTCTCCAGAACCACAAGGCCTGGTAAACTGAAACTTGGTGTACATACTCCTTGACTAGTGGGGATTATAAATTGTAGCTTAGTTGGCCCTGTAACCCCTAATAAGGGCCACAGGGGCCACGCCCTAAAAACCTATTTTCATCTTCTTCTCCAGAACCACAAGGCCTGGTAAACTGAAACTTGGTGTACATACTCCTTGACTAGTGGGGATTATAAATTGTAGCTTAGTTGGCCCTGTAACCCCTAATAAGGGCCACAGGGGCCACGCCCTAAAAACCTATTTTCATCTTCTTCTCCAGAACCACAAGGCCTGGTAAACTGAAACTTGGCGTACATACTCCTTGACTAGTGGGGATTATAAATTGTAGCTTAGTTGGCCCTGTAACCCCTAATAAGGGCCACAGGGGCCACGCCCTAAAAACCTATTTTCATCTTCTTCTCCAGAACCACAAGGCCTAGAAAGTTGAAACTTGGTGTACATACTCCTTGACTAGTGGGGATTATAAATTGTAGCTTTGTAGGCCCTGTGACCCGTATTAAGGGCCCCAGGGGCCACGCCCTAAAAACCTATTTTCATCTTCTTCTCCAAAAGCATAACACCTAGAAAGTTGAAACTTGGTGTACAGACTCCTTTAGTAGTGGGGATTATAAATTGTAGCTTTGGTGGCCCTGTGACCCGTAATAAGGGGCCCAGGGGCCACGCCCTAAAAACCTATTTTCATCTTCTTCTCCAAAAGCATAACGCCTAGAAAGTTGAAACTTGGTGTACAGACTCCTTTAGTAGTGGGGATTATAAATTGTAGCTTTGGTGGCCCTGTGACCCGTAATAAGGGCCCCAGGGGCCACGCCCTAAAAACCTATTTTCATCTTCTTCTCCAAAAGCATAACGCCTAGAAAGTTGAAACTTGGTGTACAGACTCCTTTAGTAGTAGGGATTATAAATTGTAGCTTTGGTGGCCCCGTGACCCCTAATAAGGGCCACAGGGTCATGCCCTAAAAAACTATTTTCATCTATTCTCCAGAACCATAAGGCCTAGAAAGTTGAAACTTGGTGTACAGACTCCTTTAGTAGTGGGGATTATAAATTGTAGCTTTGGTGGCCCTGTGACCCGTAATAAGGGCCCCAGGGGCCACGCCCTAAAAACCTATTTTCATCTTCTTCTCCAAAAGCATAACGCCTAGAAAGTTGAAACTTGGTGTACAGACTCCTTTAGTAGTAGGGATTATAAATTGTAGCTTTGGTGGCCCCGTGACCCCTAATAAGGGCCACAGGGTCATGCCCTAAAAAACTATTTTCATCTATTCTCCAGAACCATAAGGCCTAGAAAGCTGAAACTTGGTGTACATACTCCTTGACTAGTGAGGATTATAAATATGGTGGCCCTTTGACCCTTATTAAGGGCCAGAGGGACCACACCCTTACAACCTATTTTCACGTCCTTCTCCAGTAGCAATAGGCCCTGAAAACTGAAACCTTGTGAATATTCTTTGACTAGTGAGGATTATGATTTATAGCTTTTGTGGCCCCTAATAAGGGCCTCAGGGGCCACACACTCTAACCTTATTTCATCTTTTTCTCAAGAAGCATCAGGCCTAGAAAGTTGAAACTTTGTGAGAAAACTCCTAAGTCAGATAAGGAGGAATCCAAATTGTACATATGGTGACCCGGGGGTCCAAATTAAGAGAGGAACCACATTTGCCACACCCTAAAGCAAAATTGATATGAAGCCTGATGAGCTACAGAGCCACTGGCTCTATTTTTTCATTTGAACATTGTTATATAACAGTCCCATGATATAAGGTTGTGTAAGAATTGGTCCATGAGTGGAGCTTAACACAGGTTAATACATGCTTTGAGGTTGTATGAAACCACCCCAGAGATCCTCTCTATGCGAGAAGAGAAGCGCTTTGACAGGAAAGAGAAAAAATATTATGGTCACTTGTCCAAAGATTATGCAGTAATACATCACTTTCATGGGTGTAATAGATCACCTAGTTTTACTGACATTAACCTAGCTACCAGCAGTCTATTCAAGAAAGTGGTACAAATAATGGAGCTGAAGACCTGATTTAAATAACACTCAACTAAATGCTTATTCAACTACAGTCAGCGGCCAAAAGTGAGTTCGCACCAACGTAATTTCTCATATACTTACATGTTAAATAGAATTACAAGAATAATTTTCATGAATTAAATAAAAGTCCATTTGTTGTGATATTTTGCACATGGCTTGGAAATCATCTCGGCTACATTCACAAGAACAAGTACTGCACATGCATCACATATGCTATATGCTTTATTACGCAGAGAATATGCTCAGTCCCAATATGTATCACAGGTGATACATGTCATATCATTACCTCAAATACCCAGTGTATCACAAGTGATACAAACAAGATATCGTAAACAAATAAACAAACAGTAGAAATTGACTTATATAATTTTGTGTTAATTTAACTCTTTACTGCTTGCAATATTGCCATGCCTCAACCCCTTTCCTGCTTGCCTGACAAGCACCTGCACTGTCCCTTACTGCTCGCAAATTTTTTAGAAAATTTAAAAATTAAATCGTTAACAATTTAGAATCCCCATTGGCCAAGGAGTCTGCACATCAAATTTCAGCTCTCTATAGAGTCATTGGTTCTGGAGAAGTAGTCGAAAATGTGAAAAGTTTACGGATGGACTGATGGACAGACGGACGGACAGACGCCGGACGCCTTGCCATGCCATAAGCCCATCGGGTCTTTCAGACCTGATGAGCTAATAAAAGGTACAATATCGTAAAGCGGAAAAACATACATCAGCCATAAAAAAAGTAAACCATAGGTAATATATTGATAATGATTTTATTTAATCTCTTTTATGAATTTTATCAATACTGTCACCAAAATTCCACATATATTCCTGAAGAAAATGACACTTATTAGGGTGAAGATGATGTTTAACCAATAATTGAGGGGAGATCAGAAGTTGGTCTTCAGTTTTCTCAAAGCAAATCACAATTTGAAAGATAACATAACAATAATGTTAGACACTTTTACATTATATACAATTCTAAATCATCAATTTCACCAAATTCAAAAGTCTACTGCAATGGTAATGTAACTTCTAGACCTGAGTGTGTTAAATAATGTTTTTGAAGATGAAAATAACCAGAGTTTCATTTTTCTCAATTATTATCAAAAAATCATGATATCTATGACACTTGATGATCAAGATATCTTTCAAGTCAAATTGAAACAAACTAACAAACTCCAGTTTAGTGAAAATCATTCAACAACTTGTCTTTATTTGACAATTATATCTCAAACATAAAAATTGTCCAGGATTATCTCCCTTGGCAATGAAATCTGTAAACCTCTTTCATGTAATAAAGGAAATGAAAGTCAACCAGAATTGAACCTGATTTCCTTATTTAAATGTTAACAAATAACCAAAATATGAAGTTTATCATATCCAATGGAACAAAATCCCTTTACTAGCTTATGATGAGAGCTCATAATGATTTTAAATTTTATTTTTGTGTAAGTGTCAGATTCTATTACAGACTCTACCTATATTCTTTGTTTACATTAGTAATACAAATAAGGACTGGTCAACACATTTACTTTCAAATAACAAAATTTTGCCTTTTAAACTATTGAATCGCACAATTACAAAAACATTTTCAAGTTTATTTCTTGTTGTGCTGATTAAATTGCCTTTTAATTTAGATATGGTTATCTTGGTCAAATCGTTGAATTAAATTTGTTTTACTGTCTGGCTATATAATAAAAACCGGATCATAACATTAGTCATCATAGACATGGAATATAAACTTTTCAAATTTAATCCAGTGCTCTGATAAAAAAATCTTTTACCATCCATGCCATCAGGATATTTATACCTATTTGACACTACATGAAAAAGTATACTGTATATATTATTAATGAATCAATCTTGCAATTCCTAAAAGTCATAACTATGAACTATCAACTGACTTGAACTGAATCTGCATTTACATAGCTAAATCACAAATATTAATAAAACCCACAACAGCTTAAATTGTTGTTAGATTGTGTCAAAAGATTTTGATGGCTCCATATTGTTCACATTATGCCTGAATCAAACAGGTGTGTTCAGTTTTGTTTTTCTGTGTTTACAATGTCTTCCTAAGTTGACTCCATAAATCTTCAGAGTTAGAAAACTTAGCACTGGACTGCATGTGGAATATCACAGACTGTTCCAAACTCCAGCAGTGGTCACTAACTCTCCATCCTGGATAAGCTTCCACTCTGAATAGTTCCTGCAGTAGAAAGTATAAATAAATGTTATTGACTGCTCAACACAAATAATGAATAATAATCAGATTTAATAAACATGCAAATTCCATTTGACTGATCAGATATATTGAGACATTAGGCTTTGTACTGAATGATTCAATTAAATCCAAATTGTATCAAAATAAACAATGAAATTTCAAATCAATTTCAAGTATTTTCACAGATCATAGTATGGCATGCATATTGTGATACAGTGATTTGCTGTCAAAAACAAGTGAAGAAGCGAGCAAAGCTCACATACCCCCGCTCCCCACTTTGTTCAAAGAATTTCAAATAGTAAAACTGATTAATATTGGTTAAAGTATGATCGTTGAGTATACAGTAAGTCATTGTGTAAGTCTTCTTTCAACAGAAACCCAAATACCGAATTCATTAATAGGTTTTACAATTAAAAGGGTACATCTAGAGATAATGGTTGATCTTTGTTTCAAATTTGAGGTAGTTATCATGAATATTCTACGAGATGCAATGAGGACAAAACTATTTTTGTTGAGTCACTTTGTAAGTTATGTTTTCCAAAAAAAACACAGAGAAGAAAATCCATAAATATCGTTTAACTCTCACAAGGCATATCCAGCAATCACGATTGACATTTGTAGCAAATTTGGTGAAGCTGAGATGTATATTTCAGGAAATATGTTCAGGACAAAGTAATTTATCATAGAATCACTGTTTTAGTCATGTTTCCATGGAAACCGCCAAAAAATTTTAAAATGTGATGGTCTAATCCTCAAATGGCACATCTAGGGATCATGGTTGATAAGTGTATGAAGTTTGGTGAAGCTAGCATGAATAGTTTGGGAAATATGATCTGGACAAAAGACTTTGTCTTAGAGTCACTGTTTTAGTCATGTTTCCATGGAAACCGCAAAAAATAAAAATAATTGGTTGGTCTAACCCTCAAAAGGCACATCTAGGGATCATGGTTGATAAGTGTATATGAAGTTTGGTGAAGCTAGCATGAATAGTTTGGGAGATATGCTCCGGACAAAGAACTTGGTCATAGAGTCACTGTTTTAGTCATGTTTCCATGGAAACCGCAAAAAATAAAAATAATTGGTTGGTCTAACCCTCAAAAGGCACATCTAGGGATCATGGTTGATAAGTGTATATGAAGTTTGGTGAAGCTAGCATGAATAGTTTGGGAGATATGCTCCGGACAAAGAACTTGGTCATAGAGTCACTGTTTTAGTCATGTTTACATGGAAACCGCCAAAAATAAAAAAAATGTGATGGTCTAACCCTCAAATGGCACATCTAGGGATCATGGTTGATAAGTGTATGAAGTTTGGTGAAGCTAGCATGAATAGTTTGGGAAATATGATCTGGACAAAAGACTTTGTCTTAGAGTCACTGTTTTAGTCATGTTTCCATGGAAACCGCAAAAAATAAAAATAATTGGTTGGTCTAACCCTCAAAAGGCACATCTAGGGATCATGGTTGATAAGTGTATATGAAGTTTGGTGAAGCTAGCATGAATAGTTTGGGAGATATGCTCCGGACAAAGAACTTGGTCATAGAGTCACTGTTTTAGTCATGTTTACATGGAAACCGCCAAAAATAAAAAAAATGTGATGGTCTAACCCTCAAAAGGCACAACAAGGGATCATGGTTGACATGTGTATGAAGTTTGATGAAGCTAGCATGCATAGTTTTGGAGATCTGCTCTGCACAAAAGACTTCCTCAAAGAGTCACTTTTTAGTCACGTTTCCATGGAAACCGCAAAAATGAAAATTCAGAAATAGTTCTAACCCTCAAAAGGCACAACTAGGGATCATGGTTGACATGTGTATGAAGTTTGATGAGGCTAGCATGCATAGTTTTGGAGATCTGCTCCGCACAAAGTTTTGGGACGGACGGACAGACGGACGGACGGAAAGAATGAACGCTATATACCCCCGCTTACGCTGTAAGGCGGGGGTATAACAATTGTTGTAACAGTTTTCATAACTGTTTGGTGAGAACACATTTTATAACTTTACTTATATCTATTATCATGATAAAGAGTTTTGTTTGATTTATTCACAAAATTCTACAACAAATTTATGCATCCATAATACTTACATGAAAAATGTGGTTCCAATGCAATTATGAAAGATACTTGGTGAATTTGTTTCATGAAATTTCTCTAATGCAACTGTGAAATTTCTGTTTTTCTCATCAAATCATTGCTTGCTTATATTAAAATTGGACAGTTGGCCCTCCATGCTACACACAGTTTGCAATATTAGAGTGAGTTATTATATATCATCTCCTAGGAAATATTGCAAGTATTTGTAAGGATTTTGTTGTATCTATCATATTCTTATCCCCAGTTAAATTCAGCTAATAAAATCACAATGACAGCAATATTAACACATATATATGTTTGTGAATTTTTACTGGAGAGAAAAGAAACTTAATAGAGCAACAGAATTGAACAAGCACAAAGTTCACCTTTGTTTAGCTTGAACAATCAAATTGCAGCCCAGGCAGTTTGGCTGATCCTTCCTGTGGAAATTTATTCACTGCAAAAAATATAAGATTTCAAAATAAATTCATATACAATATGAATATACATTATGATATTTGAAAGCTTTGAATTATAACATGCATTTGAACAATCATGGGTAATTGATAAAAATAATACTGGCTCAGTTTGTGCCCTCCTTGCAATATATTCACAAATTTGATAAAATTGAATAGGAGTTTCATGAAAGCAATATTTTATCACAACAATCTTAAATCCAAATAAAATACAATATGATTTTAAAATTTCTTTTTAAATCTTGTACGATATAAATGTTATGTAAATTTGTTTTATCTTGGGCCCTTTTCTCATGCACGAATTTACATACATGAGTAAATTTACACACTATGTAATTATACATGCATGTGTAATAGTAAATATACTTTCTGTTCACATGTAGTTAAGCATTATGTTGTATTTGTCAATTACATACAGCCATGTATTATAATAAACGAAAATATATGAGTAGATTCAGTCTAGCGCCAGCTTTCATGATGTTAAGACTTCTTGGCTCCAAGAGAAGAAGAGATTTTCCCTATATGTATATGTAAATTTACATTTACATGACCTCCTGAGGTCGTGTAAAGTTACTCCTAGTGCAATAATACTCATGTATGTAATTGCGTTCTCATGACACTTTTACATACCCCAAATACATTTACATACATACGTAAATTTACTAACATATGTAAAGGTGTGCATGAGAAAAGGGCCTTAGTAAATCGAGGTGATGACTGTTCTTTTTTTAGATTTCATTTTTTTACACATTTGTGTGAAAAATAATTTGGATTTTATACATTTTCACTTGACAAATACTTCAATTAATGATTTTTTTCTGCTTTAGATGTCTATAATACTAAAAAAATTGTTTATAATTGTTTTGCACGCTATTTCAGCGCAGCTAGTATAATCAAAGATCACAACCAATGCGACCAAAACAGTAATGGCGATATTTGCCGTAACACCTTTCCGATTGAATTACCTGATTTTGTATGCAGTGGGCGTCATATATATCAAAAGAAAACTAAATCAAATGAAGGCCTGTGAATTCATTTTTCCAATCTTTGGTTATGGATATATTTTGTCCATTATGTAATGATCAGTTGATACTTTGGTACGTAGTTGCAAAGAGTCACTTGTTTTCAGTTTCCATCTCGCCGAAAACAGTTGTCATTTGAAGTCTGATGAATGCAATGTAATTTCCGTGCTTATGTATCTGAAATTTACATCATATTTAAGATGAGAGAAATATCTATCGGTGGCTGGAATTTCAGCCAGTATCCATTTGTCATGAAAACAAACGATCGACTGCTATGCATAGTTCATTTTCCGGGGTGTAGGTGATTTCGTAGGAGGATCCAGTTCGTAGGAGGATTTTTCGGTGATTTCGTAGGAGGATTGGACGGTGTTTTCGTAGTCTAAGTAAATTTTTATGTAGAAGATTTGTTGATTACCGGCAATGTTTATTGTTGGCGTTTGCATTTATGAATAAAATTAAAGAGGTAAGTATATTGTTATACACTTAGTGGAAGCGACATGAAGACGATGCGAGTTTATTTAGCAATTGATTTTACCGGATTATCGGTAATCCCTTGTTTAATAGTTTGAGTTGTTGTTTTAACAAATAAAGTAATTTGGTAAGTATGGTTCTATGAAAGCTGATATATTTGATCAAAGATTGGATTGGAAGATTAAGATCTCATCGGTGAAGATGAAAAAGGTAGGTCGCCGACAAAGCATTTGACAATCAAAACATCTCATTACATATAAACACATCTCATTACTTATCAACACATCATACCTTAGCCGAGTAGACTATTGTATTATTATACACGAACTACGCAAACAAATGGGGTATATAAACTACCAAAATCAAAAGTTCATCATTCTGCATCAACCATGGCCCTGTGCGTTGTATGTACGAGAGGGGATGCGGAAAACCCGTACCCAAAACGAACTCGTCCCCACCGGAAAATCGTACCCACGGAAGATCCGTACCCAAAAATATCGGAGAACTCGTACCCATATTTTTTTTAGATAAATAGATAATTAGTTATTAATTGTGTTGTTTGAGTGTTTAGTGTCATTACAATGACAAACTTTGGGTTACATGGATTAAAGGGGCAGTAGCACGTTTTTAGGGGGTATATAGGGTGATGTCAGGAAAATGAATATTAGAGGTTCCAATTGAAAGACAATGTATTTAAACTAAATGGAGCAGTAATAATTCAAATATATAATGTAATGTTTAGCCATGCGATTCCTTTTTCTTACAGAAAATGAATTAGAAAGGTGTTCACACAAAATGGCCGCAAATGGATTTAATGTGAATCTTCATACTTTGTCCTCTGACTCTGGATGATTGGCTTGTGTAATAAGATTTTTGACACTGTCAAAATAATACATTAAGCATCAACTTACAATTATCAGTGAAAAATTTAGAATATAAAATTATGAAAAAACGTGCTACTGCCCCTTTAAGTGTTAAATATTTACTATATTTGGTCATTCGAAACACTTACAACGCAAATCATGATACATTTTACATTAAGATAAAAAAAATGAAGTTCATTTTTTTTTTTTTATTACAAATAGAACAAATTAAGTCTTTGATTTCTTGGGAGACCATCAAATCTACCTGTATTCTTAAATATTGGAAGTACAACTACTCTCAACAAATTGTAATAATATTATTACTGCAGATGTGTTAATAACAAATTATTTGACATTTTTTGTATTTTATTTATTGTTTGGTAATAAATATACAGAACGTCATACGTGTGCATTTGGGTCGTTTGTATTGAACGAGTAGATGTCATGGACGCGGAGGAACAACGAGTTCGAAGAACGAGTTGTTTCTCCGCGTTCATGACATCTTCGAGTTCAATACAAACGACCCAAATGCACACGTATGATGTTCTGTATTAATTATATACTCTCTTTTTAACCTTTTTAAATGTAATTTTGAATTGCTTAAATAATCCGAGACGTCGCACTGCGCATTGATACATAATGCAAAAAAGGCGATTACCTTTGACACGCTCGACTGATGATTTGATACCTCAATTATCTGTTTATTTTCTCATTACTTTGCGTAGTTAAACGTAAGAGGCAATTTTCTCAAGTGTGAAAACTAAATACAGTGATAAAAGTTTATCCTTAGTTATTATTTATAAAGTTCTGAATATGATAAACGTAAGTTCAGGATTCCGAGCGACGGGATCCTTTCAAACGACGTCACCATGGAAATGACGTCATAATCGTTGTAGGCTATGACGTCATAAGGGTCAAGTGTCGCTGGCGATGTTCTCGGAATTTCCTTTTTTATAGTGTTTTGCAGTTTCTTTACTAACGATAACACTAGTTTCTCACTATATTATTCTTCAATATCATATTAAAAAGTAGGTTTGTTACCAATGCATTGAGATACGTCAAATCCGGTGTTTTCATTAGGAAAATGATTGTTACGTACGGAAAATTCCGAGAATTGCCGAAGCTTAAAAAAAGTAGAACCGGCAGGCGTGCAATACGGATTCTGGAGTGCAATACGGAATTTGAAGACGTATTCCGTATTGCACCCTTGTATTACTATCATAAGATTACATGAGTATATAATAACGTAAAATAATAATATATTTATGATATATATGCATCTTAAACCAAAAATAAAAAAGTGGGTACGAGTTCTCCTGCAGATTTGGGCACGAGTTTTCCGATTTTTGTGGGTACGAGTTCAGTTTGGGTACGAGTTTTTCTACAGCCCTGCAGCGCACCCGGTCTACGGCACTGTTAGTCACGTGACAGCCTAATTGTACCTATCCGTGGAATAACGATCAGTCGAATCTTGGCGAGCAAGAAACTCTGAATCTAACTCAAATAATGAAGGGGTGTCCGGGATGTTTCAAACTTACGATAGATCGGTTGAATGAAGTAAATTGCTTACATGAAAAGGTCTCATAAGGTTTACAACCATATATCGTCCGTCAGGGTAACCGAGAAAAATATTGCGTTTGAAAAGTTTAATTGTGAATCTGTTTTTGCTCTCATTGTTTTAAGTCTATCCGAAATAATATCCACTATTGGACAAACATATAAAAGTTAGATGTAAAATAGTTTCTGTAGAAATTTAGCATAAAGTTTTGTAAAGCAGATCGTTCAATGGGAGAATTCTGCGAATGATCAAATTTGTTTTTTACCAAGATGAGATGAGAATTTATAAAGTTTACATCTTACCAATAGTTTTGGCTCACTGAGTGAATTAATTTCACGTTCTGTCTATATTTTGGTGTGTTAAAGGGGCAGTAGCACGTTGTAGTGAGTATATAAGGTGATGTCAGGAAAATGAAAATTGATGGTTCTAATTGAAAGACAATGTATTTAAAGTCAATTGAGCATTAATGATTCAAATATATAACGTAAAGTTAGCCATTCGATTCCATTTTCTTACCCAAAATGATTTTAAAGTGTTGACACAAAATGACCGACAATGGATTTTATGTGAATCTTAATACTTTGTCCTCTGACTATGGATGATTGGTTTGTGTACGGAGATTAATGACACTGTCAAAATAAAACATTTGGCATTAACTAACAATTATCAGTGAAATTTAAAAAAAAACATTTGTCACAAAATGTGCTACTGCCCCTTTAACGTTATTAGTGTTCAGGACGTCATAGAAGAGTCTGCAACCTTTGGCAGGATTGCATCTTGAAGATCTGACAGTTCAAGATTTTTTTTAATTATAAGTATGTTTTAACAAAGGTAGGTATTCAGGCATATTCTATAAAAGTAGTTTTTTTGTTAAGAATCAGCAAAGGCTCTAAAATTTTATAAAATAATCGTTTGAATATATTTCCGTTTTACATCATGCATATTCTAGTTCCTCTTTGATATTATTCTTTTCCTTTTCGCTGTGTTTTGGAACAATAAAGTCCTTGAAAGTTAGTTCATTCAGATCTATTACTACTTTGTATGTGTAGATATTTTGATGGTATGATTTCACTTCTGGTAAAATTGACTTAAATTTTCTCCATTTTGGATTCTAACTTAGAAATAGAACATCGAAATGGAGATGATATGTTGAATCATCCTAACTTCAAGTAAAGGAGTCCAAACACCCATTTTCTCTTATTTTGGAATGTTCCAACGTTATGTAAGCCAATTAACAACTAAAATCACAGTTCCGATCCGTCCAATGGATATTTCCATCCTAAAACGAGAAATTCGCGAACAGGTATGCGACCGTCACGTTGTACACACGGAGCCGACTGCGGGCTAACTGCTGGACTGCTTTACACTCACTGTCAAACCAGTTACCTCCCTTTGGCGAGTCAGGTCGCCTCGCATTGTATGTTTGACTTGCTTGAAGTCGCTAGCACTGTTTAATAACCTTGAATAAAGTGAATCAATGCAGCGTTCACGTCCTCATTAGCAGCCCCGTCTAAGGACGGGGCTGCTATCAGTTTTTGTGAAGTTTCCATCGCCGCCGCCGCCGCCGCCGCCGCGCTCGTACTACTAGCTATAACTTTTTTCCCCTAAGCTTTCCAGAACTCTTATTCATACCTTACTCCTCATACCTCGAGGGAACGATTTTGACATGTTCACTTTCAAGGTCAAAGGTCAAGGTCACGAGCTATGTATTCACACTAAGAATTCCTTGTAAACGCGATAACTTGAAAAGTTTTTGTGCTATGAAGCTCTAACTTGGTATATATCATCCTTGGAAAAGTAAAAAAATTTGAAAAGGTTTTGGCTACAATCCGTCAAAGTTCAAGGTCACAGCAAGGTCATGACGTAAGCATGTTTTAGCGAAAATGCTTTATTTTAACTATGAACACTTTTAATCAATACATGATTGTTATACTCAAAAAAAAGTGTTCAATGATTGTGTGACCTTGAAGGTCAAAGGTCAAGGTCATGAGATATGAGTTATTACAAAATGCACTAAATTGGGGTATAACTTTATCCCATTTAGCTTTTCAGAACTCATGAACATGTCTAAATGTTAATACTTCCAGGGAATCATTATGACATGTTCACTTTCAAGTTCAAAGGTCAAGGTCACGAGTTATAAAATCACCACAAAATTCTTTGTAAACACGGTAACTTGAAAAGTTTTTGTGCTATGAAGCTCTAACTTGGTATATATCATCCTTGGAAAAGTAAAAAAATTTGAAAAGGTTTCGGCTACAATCTGTCAAAGGTCAAGGTCACAGCAAGGTCATGACTTAAGCATGGTTTAGCGAAAATGCTTAATTTTAACTATGATCACTTTTAATCAATACATGATTGTTATACTCAATAAAAAGTGTTCAATTATTGTGTGACCTTGAAGGTCAAAGGTCAAGGTCATGAGATATGAGTTATTGCAATTCCTTCTAAACACAATAACTTGAAAAGTTTTTGTGCTATGAAGTTTAGATTTTGTATATATTATCTCTTGAGAAGTTCAACATTTTCAAAAAGTTTT
Organism: Steromphala cineraria; assembly: GCA_916613615.1. NCBI lineage: Eukaryota > Metazoa > Mollusca > Gastropoda > Trochida > Trochidae > Steromphala > Steromphala cineraria. Next base: position 40,076,326 of record OU744737.1, read on the forward strand.
GGGTACTAACTGTCGAAGGTCAAGGTCACAGCAAGGTCAACATATATGGAGAAAATGGATTAATTGTATTTTTAACACTTTATTTCATTACAATAATGTTATACTCAATGAAATGTGTTCATTGATTGTGTGACCTTGAGTGTCAAAGGTCAAGGTCACGAGAAAATTCCCAATTTGGTGAGGCCTGTAAAAGGCGGAACAGGGTAAGGCGAAACCCAAAGTTCCGGGGCTGCTCTGCTTTTGCGGTATCCCGCAAACGCTAATCTAGTTATTTATCAGTTCTTTAAGGTTATTTATTTTCTGTTCTGTTGTTGAGTCCCACTTCCCTATATATGGAATGTTTCTCACTATTTCGACTACACCTGTGTCTAGGAGTGAGGTTTTGTTGAAGATTTGACTTAAAATCAAACTGGTTCACAGTTAGGGAGAAAGCAACAGGAAAAGGTGATGATTCAACTTGGTAACACTGACAAATTACTGAAGATTTCAGATGAGTTTTCCGTACAGATGACATAGTCAATCACACTCTGTCCGTCATTAGCTACACAGGTTATTTTGAGAAGAAAGTTTTTAGACTCAGACTCTTTATTTCGTAAATGATGGCCTGTGAGGCCAAGAGTACATTAGCATAAATACAGATTGATCATTGGTTTGTTACAAGAGCGCGAGATGTTCACATCGCATATTAAACATTGTTGATATATAAAGTGCTAAATAATTTATGATTGTAGGATTATGACTGTACAGCAATTGAATAAACTTTTGGTTTGATGGATACTTGTGAAAATACATTGGTATATATTTATTTCGTATGGTAATGTATAATGGGCAAACATATAGAGTATGGTATTCATCTTCAATGTCATCCCCACAACACGGGCACAATGCGTCAGTAATAGTTGTCGAAATGGAGCGTCTATAAGATACAATCTTTAGTTCAGAAGCTGAGCAGCGAAATTTGGAAAGAGTGCGACGCAATTTAATTGATTTAATTTCCGTTAAGTATGGCTCGTATCGAAGGATGCATGGTCTTAAAGATGCAATAAACTTGTAAAGTGGAAGATTCACTCACACGGGCAAACCAATCTTGCATACATACATCTTTCGTTCTTAATTTAAATATTCTAATAAATTGTTTTACATCGCCGACGTCCTGGGCTTGCCAAACATATGCAAAGCCATACGAGAATAATATGGATCTAACACAACATGCCCAATAATAATAGCCTTGACAATCAAAAGTTTTAAGCATATAGTAACAACGTTTTGTGAAACGATTTTCTGACATTCTTACAATTCTTAGCCAGGATTTTATTACACGAAAATAAATGTTAACAAGAAGAGGCGTGCGCCCACATTCACCTAATACTGCGGCATTGGAAGATCTATAACCTAATCTCAAAGCATATTTACAAAATTTTGTATGAACCCTCTCAATTTGTTTATTTACAAAAACACCCCATAATTCTGACCCATATAGAAGGATAGGCTGTATTTTGGAATCAAATATCTTAAAGTAAGTGCTAAATGAAAGATCATGGAATCGATTAAACAATTTCCGAACGGGCCCTAAAGCTTTATCTGCTTGTTTTGCCAAAGTGCTACATGCATTTGAAAAGTTATTTCTGCAAGAAAAGACTACCCCCAGGTATTTGAAATGAGAAACTACTTCTATGGGTTTGCCGTTTAATGACCATTTTTCATGTTTTGATAAAGTTTGAAGAAAGTTTTTAATAGAATATCGAGTTTTAGCCAAAAGGCGTTTACTGAACTACTTTTCAAAACTGTCACTGCCAATGATAAATATCGTTAAATAATTACAACAATTCCACCTGAGTTATCATTTTGCTCCTGGCTTCTTTGTTCTGGTCTGTGAGACATAAATTAAAATTGTTTACATCAAATTTATCGGTGTGTTCTGTCCATGTTTCTATAAGATTACGATATACGAAGGTTTACACTAATGTTTACACAAAAGGCTTTAGCACATGGGCTTTGGCCACACCCCTAGGGATGGGTGGTGTTTTCATTTAGTGTACGGGTTGGAATCAGCTTACAAGTGTTAGGGTCAAGTTTGTAGATTGTTTTTGTTAATTTGGATCTTATCGTAGCATAGCGAATTTGTGGCCTTCTCTGGCCTCATCCATATGTGGCTTGAGTTTAAGCCGAGTTTCACGAACATTATAAGTGAAATCTTGAGAAATAAATATTTTGCTCTCTTTCAATTTCATTGATGATGATTTCAGCACCCCAACTTTCAATCTATAATGATCAAAAGAAACAAGTACGGGGCGGGGACCTCTTCCCTTTGAATGTATTCGCTCAACTCCGTTATGGGTATAAAGTCTACCCAAAAATAAAAGTTTAAAGAATTTTCTCATTTTTGGGTACTTTTTGATATGCGGAATTGAAAATATAATAGAATTTGGAGGTCACCGAACAATTTCAAGAGTTCAAAATTTGGTCCTACTTGAAAAATCTGAAAAATAAATATAGTTTTCTGTTAGTTGTAACTTTTAATTTATGATTGTTTTTGAAAGATATTTGCAATTTTAGAATCAACTTATGATAAACTTGATATCATATAAAAAAAATATTAAACAATAGTCAAATTGTTTATATCAGGAGGAATTTAATTTCAATTTTCTGGGAAAACATGTGCCCAGATTATACCTTTAAATCCCACTGCGCCGGGGACGTCCATCTTTGTCGAGATTAAGTCTGTGAGTTGAGCAGTTGTGTTCAAAATCGTCGCGGGTTTCTCCAGGTTTTTCTTCAAGTTATAGAAGATCAGCAGTCTAAGTAAACCTAGCCTTAATATTATCCGTTTCACTCCTATACTGAGTCTAAAAAGGTCTAGCAAAGGGTCGCGTCAGCCAACCATTCTGCGACCTATGACCCTCCAACGTTATACGTGCGAAAGCAGACTATTGTGGCTTGGTAAGCTGAGTTCTGATTGGTCAATTCGATACGTGGGCTGACGCGACACTCTACTGGACCTTTTTAGACTCAGTATAGGAGTGAAACGGATAATATTGAGGCTAGGTTTACTTAGACTGAGAAAATCAGGTTGTTGCGTTTTTCGCGTGCCTCGAGATGGTCTACCCGATGTTGAAGATCAGACGCCAGTGATTTAATTTCCGAGTTTTCTTCAGTTAGAATTTGAAGATTTTTGTAGTAAGTTCGTGGAAGTTCACGTTCATTTCTTTTCGCATAGCTTTAATTTCTTTCATTCATTCAACATTACTCATTTCTTGTGAGCTGTCTAGTGTCGTCTTTCTCCCCCTTGGGCCAGGGTTTGATTCAATTTCACCACTGGTTATCAACACCAACACAGACAGAAATAAACGGTCTCAGTCCTGTCTGTACACACACGGGCACGTGCAACACGCGCACGCGCATAGCTACACGATGTTTTGCTCTTTGTGTCGTAAACGATATAAAAACTGTCTGAAAACAGCCAATTTACTGTCTAAATGCACTTATATCGCACCCCATTGTATAGACGAGATGCTTGTGCTAAATTCCTGCCAAATTAACTCTATAGACAGTCCAAAAAAATTGAATTCGGCAGGTTTTCACCGTAGGTGGCGCTATCACTTTTTCACCTATTAGTTACAGGTTCAACTTCGCACGAAGCTGACTCAAGTTTTATGTGTTTTTTTTTCACCACACAAGTGTCACTTTTAGCCAATAGTGACCAGTTGAAATCTAATTTCCGGTTGACACGGGTCTATATACGGGATTCTGTCAGATCGTAGATGAGTGACCAGCAAACAACATGATATGTAACAAGGGAGCGAATTAATGATATGATTTCAATGAGATTGCAAGAGGTCATGTCACAAATCAGGGTCACAAGGTGGAAGTGGTGTTTTGAAAGCATGCATCGACAGTCTGTGAGTGCCACTGTCTAGCCTAGGGAACAAAGTTTCTGAAGCAAAACTAACCCCCGAAAGTCCCACAACGAATACAGTGATCGACTGTAAAAAGTTTCCCACAACTGCTAAAATCACCAACAAACACTTCTCTAAAGATTCCAATTAAGCAACAGATAGGCATCGGTTTACATGCCCAACACTGATGTAGAGTTTTGTATCAATTCGTTCATATACGCATATACTGATGCGTAAAAACGCAGATACGCTGCTTATCTCGTGCACTGATTTATGAATGCACTAAATCGAATTATTTGCGATACTGTAAATGGGTTCATTAAAACTTTGTTAAGTTTCAATTCCAAGCAACTAAGTCATGGTCATCTACGTTTTTAACTTGCAAAGTCGTCAATAGACAACTGATCATTCACACCGAACGTTTCATGTGTTAAACAGATTATAAAAATTTCATTAAGATTATTAAAAACCATGCGGGATTCGAACCCACACCCGTGGATGGCGAAACGGGCGAGTTGGTTAGTTGTTGGTATGGTCATTGCTGACGATGTTGCCTGACTCTGAGGGTGTGGGTTCGAATCCCGCATGTAGAAAGTACAAGGATCTGTACTATTGAAGAAAGTGTGATCCCAAATATAACATTCTTACATTTGTTCACTATCTAAATCTATCTCTTATAATACAATGTTGATATTATTGTACCAATTATTTATGCTCAAACATTAAAACATGTGATATGAATAAAGTTAGATAACAAGACGATTATCTCAGCATTTTAGTTAATTTTAGCAGTTAAGATATGGCAATGATTTGGGGGATAAATGTGTTTTTAATTGGAAACCTGTTGATATTATTCAAAGCCGAACGCGTTACCCTTTTAGGTATCCATGCATAACAATGAATTCTAGTGATATCATTGAGTAGAACAGTGAAAGAATAAGAATTTAATGGCAGAGCTCTTTTTAACATCAAGTTGATTTATCGTAATCGTCCTTTTTATCATCAAAGGATTTGCAATAGTACTACTTAAAACATCTTCTTTTTTTCTGATCTTTTTATAAAACTATCAACAAAATTCACTGTATATATTTTGTGACAATGTGAAAATATTGGGTCATCAAAATGGTTAAGATAAAAATAATATATCATTTGTAAGTGTTTGGTAACACTGTGAAAATGTTAGTTTATACAGCTTACATCAAGACTTAAGTTGAAATATATTTAGCTAGCTTGAGAGAAAATAAAATTTTACAAAATTAAAGAATTTATTAAGTTTTTTGTCATCAATCTTTTTGCAATAACATAATAATAATTTAAAGATGTCATTCATAAATGTTCGAAATCATATTTTTGTAAAGTGGACAATGAGCTCTGAAATTCATGAAATTATCGAAATTATTCACTTCAAATTGTTTAAAATAGTAAGATAGAAAAAATAAGATGCCATTTGTATATATTTGTATATGTTTGCCTAACTTAAATTGTTCATTTAGAGAACAATCAGGTCTTAACATAACCAATTTTGCTAGTTTGAGCGATTACAACAAAGTTTTAAAAAATCATTTCAATTACCAATTGTTCTTTTATCAATGTGTTTGAAATAGAAAAATAAACATTTTAAGATGCAACTTGTAAAGGTTTTGTTGACAAGAAGTGTAAATTAAGCGCACACTAAGCTCCGTAATTTATCAGTCATTTTGTAAGTTTGTAGGTTGGAGCGGTTAAACAAAAATTTAAAAAATCACTGCAAATGTCAATTATTCTTTTATCAAAGTTTTTCAAATATGAAAATAAACATTTTAAGATGCCATTCATATAGGTTTTTATAACAACATTCGTAATTTCAGTGCACAATGAGATCTAATGAATGTCAGTCGTTTTGTAGGTTTGAGCGGTTAAACAAAAATTTAAAAAATCACTGCAATTATGAATTAATTTTAAATCAAAGTGTTTAAAATATGAAAATAAACATTTTAAGATGCCATTTGTATATGTTTGTATAACAACATTCATAATTTCAGTGCACAATGAGATCTAATGAATGTCAGTCGTTTTGTAGGTTTGAGCGGTTAAACAAAAATTTAAAAAATCACTGCAATTATGAATTAATTTTAAATCAAAGTGTTTAAAATATGAAAATAAACATTTTAAGATGCCATTCATATAGGTTTTTATAACAACATTCGTAATTTCAGTGCACAATGAGATCTAATGAATGTCAGTCGTTTTGTAGGTTTGAGCGGTTAAACAAAAATTTAAAAAATCACTGCAATTATGAATTAATTTTAAATCAAAGTGTTTAAAATATGAAAATAAACATTTTAAGATGCCATTTGTATATGTTTGTATAACAACATTCATAATTTAAGTGCACAATGAGATCTAATGAATGTCTGCCGTTTTGCAGGTTTGCAGGTTTTCAAGAGCGGTTGAACAAAGTTTTAAAAAATTGAAGCAATTATTAAATATTTTAACATCAAAGTGTTTAAAACACAAAAATAAACATTTTAAGATGCCATTTGTATATGTTTGATAAGAATAAACTTGTGTATTTCAGGCCGGGCGATGAATCTCAACTCAGAGAGAGTGCACAGATATCTACAAGTTGAAGGACGGGAACTTAACAACATGGCGAGAAGCGGTGACAGAGAAACTCTAAATCAGTTTAAGAGGTTCCTGGGGACTTGTAGCAGTCCGCTCCCCCTCCCTCCCTCCCCCTCCCCCATCTCGTCTCCCTCCTACTGGGAGACTCAGTGTCAGCTGGGGTGGAGGAAGAGAGGCGTGTTCCTGCTGGAGATGGGAGTGAAGGAAGGGAGGAGGGATATAGACCAGGAGTATGTTTCTGCTCTCCCCGGCTCTGTCTCCGTGTCCGTGGGGGGCGACTATCCCCGTCACACTGATCGTCTCTGTATCCGGGTGAAGAGGAATGATCAGGGGGGGGTAGGTCGGGTTGGTGAGTGTGTCACTCTCCCCCTCCCTACATCTGGTGACGATCTCACCTTCACCTTCGGGTTGGTGCTGGATGTGGGGAGGGGGAGGGTGGGGATTGTAGACGTGGAGAGGGGGAAACTCTTGTGTAAAATAGATAAAGTCTTCACACAGGAAGTTTTCCCCATGTTTTTTGTTGATCCACACAACTACCTCTGTGCTACAAGAATGAGGCTGGTCAGCGGGCGCGAGATCTCCGTCACTGATAGCAAAATAAAACTCATTCAGCAAGCCTTGTCTGACTAAATAAAGTCAGATTATACTTGTTAGATAGTCTGAATAATTATTAGATGTTGTTTAGATATTTTCTGAATTTGTAAATAAGAAAAGTTTAAGGTAGATTTTATACTTACCACTTTGTGAGTGTTGGAAAAATGTTGGCTAGAATATTGAACTATCAAATTTTTGAAAAAGTAAGTGATATATGTTTGAAAATACTCTTATTGTATTTGTTTTGACATAATATGAAAAATAAATACACATTTGTACACTTTTGAAACTCTTTAGAACAATAAAAACTCAATTCTAGTCAACAAGAATGACTCTCCATTACCAAAGTGTGTTGAGTGAAGCGTACGTAGATGGTTCCTTGTCAGCCATGTCACAATCAAACTCTTTTTAAAGTTTTTACCTAATATCTGCTTCTAAATGTAATTATTGTATTTATCTGTAAATAATATGAAAAACTAGACCACACTTGAATACTTTTAAACACTGTTTCACATTTTGAGTCGTGTCTTATTTTTGATATGAATAGACTTATATTAAAATAATATCAAAAAGCTCTTAAGTAAAATTTAATCAAAACTTGGACATTACGTCATAAATACACCCATTATATTGTCAGTGACGAATTTTAACATGTCAATTGCCATATTCATTTGAATAATAGTGTATTTAGAATAAGTTGTGTTTGCTAAACTTATTGATAGAACATTCATAATCTTTGCAAGGCCCAAACTAAAATAATGCCCTATGACAAAGAAACAACTTTGGAATATTTGTTTTAAATTATTGTCAATGTTTTTATCATTACATAACATGAAAAACAATACCCTATTTCCATAATTTCAAAGACAGTTTATACCTAGTAATTACAAAATCTCAAATATGAAAGCCGCCGACCAGAATATTGATTTGTTTATCACCTGTAATCATGAAAATGTTTCTCAACAACATTGTCAACAAAACAGAATTTTCCTAAGATGTTGATTGTGATAATTTATCTAATGTTCAAACAAAAGTCTGCTATATAATCTAACAGTCCACAGAGGGGAAATGACAGTCTATATTTGTATCTTATAAAGGACCATTTATTAGGTGTCATTGTCGATCCCAAGTGGGATGCTGTTTATAATCATTCTAATGAAAACTTGATTTAAAAGTGCGGACAAACAAAAAATAATTCCACCAAACGGGTCCACATATCAATGGCGATATGTCCATGACAGGATTTCCCGCTCATCTCCCCGTGTGTATGACGCATTGTGACGTCATATCTGCTCGTGCTTATGACGTCAGCGAATTCGAACGTAACTTGACGCAAACTTCGTGATTTCAAGGGCGTATTGCGTTTAGGATAATCACTCTCATATAGGACTATCCTCAGTTGAATTAGTCTTGTTTAAAATTGGTTTAGAAACGTGTCTCTCTGTGAAGTTTTTTTATCGCATGAAGGTCAATCACACAGTCAGTGTTGCAAATATTATGGAACAAAAGTTCACTCATTCACGCTTCTTCCTCAAACTTATTTAGTAGGTCTCAAATGTGGGTAGGCCTATTTCTGCTCTTTTACATAAAATCTGTCCTTACAAGCCAAATTTGTTTTACGTGTTTGTATACAACGCTCATTTCACAACATTGTTATTGTTGAAAGCCAACGTTGACAATACATTCTTAATCATTTAAATCTGAAGAATTACCCTACAATGCCCTGGAATCATTTATGGTCCCATCCCCCGAACTCCTCGAAATGCCGCAGGACCATATAATATATATACCATAAATTCAATCTGTAGTCTGAAATACACACATTGAAATAAATAGTTTGTAGATAATCTATATTCAAGTGATCTCCACCCTTTATTTTATGTAGGCCTATTTCTTGTTTTAAGAGAACAATGAATGTTGAATTTCTTCGTTGACGTTTTATCTAAATATTATCAAACACAGTTATTCCATCACCCATGATCTATGTCAGTGCGAATGGACAGTTTTCTGAGGTAGGGGCGCGGCCAATATCAAACAATGAAATGATCGAGCGTCAGTGATGAAGAGTATTTATAGCGAAACGGCACTCTTTATCTGGCGAAAACGGCTTCATATATGAATATGCAAATAAAGAACTATAAACAACCGAATAAATGTTATTTTGTTACATTTATTTGATGTGCGAAGGCCGGATTACACTTATCGTATAAGATAAGACAAGAAAAGATAAGATAAGATAAGATAATGATTTTTTATTTCCGTAGGGATATTTGTTTTACATCTCTTACAGTTCTCCAGTAAATAAACAATAACAAAGATGAAACAGATATATACAATGATCACATCACACATTATCACTATACCTTGTATATGGCAATTGAGAAAATAATCAATAACACAAAAACATGTATCTGCTACATTTCCATCACATTTCATGGTTGACATTCGGATATACTTATATTATTCAAAATACTTTCCATTAAAATAACGTTTACTATTTGCTACAAATGATTGGCTTATCCTGTTTGTTCTGCTAGTCTCTGAAGACGGTAGTGAAGAGTATTTCGAAATCAAAGTATGAGTTGGATCACTTAGAATTATGCCAGTTTTTTTGGAAGTTGCTGCTCATAATAACTGCCGAAATTAACAAAAGGAAGTCCAATAATTTTTCAAGCTGTGTTGAAACTTTGTGAGAGTTTGTTTTTATTCTGAACAGACATGTTTCCGTGCCAACTTAAGAAATTAAAGGTCGCACACAAATACATTTTTTTTTAGCACCCCTATATCTAGGTATGTAGTTCAATCCCAGTATAGAACCACCCCTTTAAATGTATCTAAGTATATGTACATCAAACCCATAATAGAATCGCCCCCTAATGAAAGTATCTAACTATGTACATCAAACCCGGTATAGAATCGCCCCCTATAAAAGTATCTAAGTGTGTACATCAAACCCGGTGTAGAATCGCCCCCATTTAAATGTATCTAACTATGTTCTTCAAACCCAGAATAGAATCGCGCCTTTAAATATATCTAGGTATGTAGTTCAATCCCGGTATAGAACCACCCCTTTAAATGTATCTAAGTATGTACATCTAACTCAGAATAGAATCGCCCCCTTTAATTATATCTAAGTATGTACATCAAATACGGTATAGAATCGCCCCCTTATGAAAGTATCTAACTATGTACATCAAACCCGGTATAGAATTGCCCCCTTCAAATATATCTAAGTATGTACATCAAACCCGGTATAGAATCGCCCCCTTTAAATATATCTAAGTATGTACATCAAACCCGGTATAGAATCGCAACCCTTATGAAAGTATCTAACTATGTACTCAGTCAACCCGGTTTAGAATCACCACCTTTAAATGTAACTATGTACTTCAAACCCGTTATAATCTCCCCCTGTAAATGTATAGAATCATTTACAACAAACCCAGAATAAAATCTCCCCTATAAATGTATATCAGTCAAGATTCTCCCCTTAAATGTATTGTATTCAATTCAACCGTTAATTCTCCCTTCTAGATTCGTAGAGAACTAAGTTACTATAAAAACGCTATATTAAGTCATTATTTTTATCAAAATATTAGTCAAATTATCTCAAATATCAATCATCACAACTTATTTTTCTATCTCAGTAAATGAATAAGTTCAACATTCATTTTGAAGATAAAAACAGAAGGCAGCAAAGGGGGGAGATTTTATTCTGAGGGGGGCGAGAAATATTTCCGCCGGGGGGCGATTTTATACCGGAATAAAATCTCCGGGGGAGGATTTGTAGCGGTATAAAATCGCCGGGGGGAGATTTTATACGGGGGCGAATTTATACCGGGACACCGGTCCTTATTGGAGACTCGGCGCTTATTAGAGGAAATACGGTAAATGGTTTGATAGATTTTAAATTGCTTTAAATAGTTTCCATAGAAAATGCAAACGTTGTTGTCATTCCTTACAAATCTTGTCAGTATTTTCATTCCAAGTTTTGGATCTAACACAGTACCCGAATATTTATGTTCAGTTACTCTTTAAATTTCAATATCATCAATAGTAACAGCAATAATTGTAGACTTGGGTTTTCTACGACCATTTCTTTTTTGACACATATTACCAAAAACAAAATTGGTGAAATCACGCAGCCTTGGAGATTTATTTATAATTGAGGACTCTACATGGCTAATTTGTACAACTTTTGTCTGTTCAATAGAAAAAAATTAACCCATCTTATGATATTAGTATTTACATTAAAATGAGGTCGATAGTATTAAAGGCGGATGGTATATCAACATTCATTATTCTGACATAGATACCATAGCTTTCCAAATGTTAATATATACTTGGGAGATAAACCTAGTGTGTTTGGAAATCAGAGACATGTTATACTGGATTGATAGCGAGTAAATTATGAATTGAAACAGAACGCGCAGCATGAGCTATCAATTCAGTATAACATGTGTCTGATTTTCAAACACACTAGATTAATCTCCATTCTACCATAACGGTTGTAATCATGAACTCTTTGTATAAGCGAATTGCACTTTGTAAAATGTCCTCACTTCCTGCAACAAAAATGAACTCGTCTGTGCCGGGGGTTTGCTCCTTGTTATTTGAAAAAAACTAGCCGTGAGCAAAGGTAAATGTATCATTGCGTGTCGACCAAATATGTTTCTCACTTTCTTCAGCACATCTATTAATATCGTACCGTTTAAATCGTGTCAATCCATTACTTGTTGTTGATATTGACTGAAACATCCCTATCAATCAAATAGATGATTCTAACAGAAAACCACTATGACGTTGTCAAGGATTATGACCTCATAAGCGATCGCGTAAATGACGTCACTGTATTGGAGCCGTAGAGCAGAGCCGTGCCATTCTGTACAGTCGGCTAAGTCCGTACACCTCAATATTTTGTTTCGTAACGTCTCCCGTTTGTTTTAAAAATTGTAAAAAATAATTCCCATCCAAGACAAAACAGTTTTGAAAACTTGCCTACTTATTGAGGTTTTCATTTTCTGTCAAACATTAAAGACATATATAACACTCGCATGATAACTTCGTTATCATACAATGTCATTTCAAAATTTAATTTGAAAAAATGCCTGATAATACTTTTTTGATAATAGCGATGTTTTAGAATAAATTTGATGAAGATTTGTTCTCGTTATCGCAAAAAGTTGGTGAAATATCTAATGTATGCCAAATCTTTTATGCGTTTATGCGACATTACTACGAAAGCAAACGGATTTTATAACAATTTTAAAATAGTACGTTTTTGATTAAACGTCATTATTTTTACTTACCGTAGACACGTGACCTTAGCCTGTTAGTCATATAACATGTAATCGACTCATTCCCACTGATGTCATGTTACAAAAAAAGCGCCCTAACAACAAAAGTGGTCAGAAAGCTAAGAAAGCTGTCATTTGATAATTGCCCCAGGCATGAAACAATATTGTAGTGACCAAAAGACATGATATTGTAGACAAACTGCTTTTTGTTTCCTACATATTATTTCGCTCCATTTTACAAATGTTGAGCACTGTCCCATTTTGTTACAAAGCCAAATCACACAAAACACTAGTGGTTTTTGTTTTTTTGTTAATATATATAAATTTAAGTCATAGTCTTCCAGCTTTGCAACTTTACTCAGTATTATTCGTGGAATAACATTATTTTATCCACAACCAAGCTACTACCGATATATTTTCAATTGTAATTTTGGTCTCTATGTAATCTACAAGAATAAAGAAATGATGCCAAATTAACAATGCTCAAACTGCTGTGATATGTTCTCGATAATGTTTCGTAATACACCTAAATGATCGTTTTTTATTTTACATGTGAGACATAAATGGAAAACTACTCCAAACGGTTGCCTACGAATTCTACCTTGATAATCTTGTTCATTGTTTGAGTGTATTGCACAGCAATTAATCATAAGTTGCTAATGCACTTGCAAAAAGGCGACTAAAGAACTAATCTCAATATGACTTGTGAAAATGTCTGTTTTAGCTATCCCAACTTTATGCAGCTCTGTGATAATAATAAACTTACCTTTCTTTTTAAACATCATGTATATTTTACCGCCAAAACCTACTTTTATATCTTACAAAAAAGAAAGCATATTTTATATGGTTAATTTTATCTATTTGTATGTACAATGTATATATATCATCTGTATTTATAATATTAACTTGCCTTGTATATTCTTTTAAATATTTATTATCATAGTCTCTCTTAACCCTTAAAGGGTGGCTTACTTTTATGTTATTTTATATTTTATATGTTTATGTATTTTTGTGAGGTGAGACTCAAATAAACCATCTGTCTGTCTGTCTGTGAAAATCTCCAGAGACAAAAGGTCCAGAAGGCTGAACTCTTGTTTACAGACTCTTCACTAGTAAGGACTATCATTTTTAGCTTTAGTTACCCTTTAACCCCTACTACGGGCCCTAAAAACAAATTTTCATTTTCTTCTCCAGAGATTCCAATACGTTATCAGTCTAATGGGGGTTATAATTTTATAGATTGTATGACCCTGTGGCCCCTTATAAAGGCTTATATGCCCTAAATGATCATTTTCACATTTGTAAGCCTTCTTCTTCTTACTCAATTGAGGGTCACCCCGTTACACCTTCTTATATGTTCTTCAATGTTTGAGCATCTTCCATTTCTTATTTGATCATCGGAATTCCAATAGCCTACATACTTAATTTTACAATTGGTGACCAAGTTGCTCCTAGTAAATCCTCTTTTCATAGGAAGCCACTTGGCATAGAATGATGAAATGTTTTATAGAGACTTTATGTAATGAGTATTTTAACCCGGAAGGGCTGTAGCCCCTACTAAGGAGGGAGGGAAGGGACCAAACAGCCAATTGAGTATGAAGCCTGATGAGCTGCAGAGACAATGTCTCTTTTTGTAATATATATTAAGTAATTACTGTTATACATGACATTGTGAGCTTGTAATGTTTCAAACGTTGTTACTGAAATCTATATTTGAATGTTAAATGTACATGTTGCAGTTGTAAATGTAATATATTTGTATATTGTATTGTGAAACCTTGACATCAAGATTAAACATGTTACTGTAAATCTGTATATAAATGTTAAATGTGCATGTTGCAGTTGTAAATGTACTATATTTGTATACTGTATTGTAAAACCTTGACATCAAGATTAAACATGTTACTGTAAATCTGTATATAAATGTTAAATGTGCATGTTGCAGTTGTAAATGTATTATATTTGTACATTGTATTGTGAAACCTTGACATCAAGATTAAACATGTGAGACTGACAAAAGCCATTGTCATTTTTCTTCTGCTTTTACAATTACAAACATTATTCAATCTAGATGTGCGAGTCATTACAGTCCGATCGTTTCAATTTCTTTTGATCATTTTCATGAAGATTGTAGGGCAAAGTGGGCACCTAAACGAATAATCACATTTTACTTTGTTGGTGGTCTCAAACTTTGTCTATGCCCTCTTTCATCTTTTAAGTACCAAAATCACTTCTTGAAAAAGAACTTTAAATACCAAAACAATATATGTTTATAATTCAGAAGGTTTGGTCCCTTGGCCTAACTTATTTGGTCATCAGTCAATCAAAAGCTCCTACAATACCCTAACGCCCATTTAAGGCAATTGCCTCACATCATCATCATCATCATCATCATCATCATCATCAACTTTATTCAAGTATATAGGCCCATGGGCCCAAATACAGGTACATGTTAACACAACAAAAATGATAAGTAATAATACGCAGTAGTAGTAGATAGCATGACAATAATAATTAATCACAAGCAATTTCATTTAACCTTTTACATCGTGTTTCTTAGGCATAATAAGCATAGTGGCTTAAATTTTTCAACATGTAGTTATCTTTGGTAGTAAGAATTTGTTTAAATGCATATATGTTTACATTTCTAATATTTGGAAGATATATATTTTTCTTAAATCATTATAATATGGACACACAGAAATGAAATGAAATTCGTCTTCTATTCCTTCCTTACAAATTGGACAAATTCTAGACAACCTATCAATTTTCTGCCATCTATCCTCATTAATCTTTAAACGTAACAGCCCCGATCGTAATTTAACAATGCTTTACGAAATTTAAAATCCACTATTTCAAATAAATATTTTTGCGTTGTAAGTAGACTTTTAATTTCTCTATATGTATCATATCTCTAACTGTTATTTAGTGTAGAGTTCCAATTTTGAAAAAACATATCTTTTGCCCGTAATCAGAAAATATTGATAAATTGTACCCTGTCTCCTATACTTTGTGAAATCCAAACGAAAACAAATCCATGAGAAAAAAGCATATTTCTAATATCTGAGGCCCAAGTTATATGACCGATATCATCCAAATGAAGTGGTTAACGATCTTCATGCATATATAAAATCTTCATCCAATAATTTGAAGTGCGCACAGCAGAATTAATATATAATTGGTATCTACCACATTCACCATACACAATCGCATTAGGTGTTTGTGGACCGACATTTAAAAAAATCTTACACGCTTGTTTTCAATATTTCCGTAAGGGCTTTCTCGGCTCGTAAGGAAAGATCATCAAGTGCTTTTGTCATAATGAAATTATAAGTGAATAAAAATCCCAAATATTTATAGCTATTAACAATTTTCATTTGTACATCATTTAAAAATCAAAGAACGTTTTTCGATAACCTTCCACCCTTCCTAAAGATAACAATGTTTGATTTTTCCATATTCACAGTAAATCTCCATTTCTTAGTATAAGAAGCTAAAATATTTAATTGAAGGCCACAAATTAATATGACATCATCAGCAAAAAGTAACATCAATATTTGAATCATATCAGGGAACATTTGAATACCGTGTTTACCATTTTGTAATATCTCTATAGACAATTCATTAATGAATAATGAAAAGAGCATTGGACTAAGCATACATCCTTATCTTAAACCAAATGGACACTCGAAATATTCAGTTGTATTTGAATTAAATCTCACACATGATTTAACTGACTCATAAATACCCTTTAAAGAATTTAACATTTTACCACCATGTCCGTAGTTTGATTATAGAATCCACAATCTTGATCTGTCAAGAGAGTCAAACACTTTCTGAAAGTCTATAAATGCGACATATACTTTTCTTCTTTTCTTATTTAATGACTTTTCAGTAATAGAATTTAAGGTAAAAATATGGCCTACAGTGGAATAGCCTCTTCTAAACCCAGCTTGGTTTTCGGATACTTTGTTCATTATATTTGCGCATTGCGTGAGACGTTCATTTAATATGCTGGTGTAGACTTTGCTTAAAATACTCCGAAGAGATATATCTCTATAGTTATCTGGGTTTTTTTTACTTCCTTTTTTATGTAAAGGGATAACGATTGCCTTAGTCCACGAGTCAGAGTCAGGGAATGATCCGTCACTAAAAGTTTATTAAAAAGAGATAAAAGAAATGGCATTACAATATTTTCAGAACATTTGATCATTTCCGTTATGATACCATCAACACCTGGAGATTTATCATTTTTCATTCCATTAATAGCTTATCTTATTTCGACCTCAGTAATTGGAGATTCTAATATCTGTTTTTCAATATCATTCATCTCGACACTCGAACATGTTTGAAACTCTGTGTTATCGTCAATTTCAAGTCTATCAAAAATAGTCTTAAAGTGATAATGCCAGGTTTCACCAGATATATCTGCACTGGGAGTTCTGTAAGTGGCAATACTTCGTAATTCCTTCCAAAATAATTTAGAATTTGTTCTATATTCATACAGCTTCCTAGCTTTAAATTGTTGCGTCGTTTTCCTCCACTGTCTACAGTTTGGTATCTTAAGTTTGTTCACTTACCTTCGTATTCTAGTGCAAATATCATATAATTTGTAACGGTTTTGAGACATCATATCATTGTGAAAACGAAACCGATAATGATGAAATTTCACTGCGTAAGTTAAGATTCAGTTTGCATTGACATATTCGTATGTCATACCTAGCAAATAGCTGTAACAAATTTGGCAGGTCATTGAAGTGACCAGGGGTCAAAATTTCGAAAACACTGATTTCTATTTTGCTGTACAACATTCTTCATAAGTGATCAACAGCTTTAGATCCTATTCTTATGTGTTCTTTTGCGTTTAGGTAACGTAACTGTGCTGATTTTTTTTCCTACAAAGTTTACATGTATGATTTAATCGAAATTTAAGATAATCTGAATTTCACAAATATGACCCCATCTGTCTATTTAAGAAAGCCAAATATCGACATTCAGCACCAGTGACAAGACGATCCCGAAATAAGGTTTGGGAATGGTTATTTTACACATTGGTATTTGATGATCTTCTGTAGGTGGTCCTAGAGGTATTTTATGAACATCAAAACGAAACCCAAATTACGTGATACTTGCACTAAGATCACAAGCAGGTGAACAAACTTTTGGTATGCAGCTGTACATTTGCTTCTATATTGGTTTCTTAAGTGACAGTATCGAATTTTATTGGTCACAGTTCTAACTTTTCAAAAGTATCTAAGACTCTTTGTAGCTTCTACCTTAGCTTTTCGACAATCATAACCGTAAAATTTCCGATTTGATGAACTAGGGCGAGATTTTCTTTTCTTACAATCGGCTGCTCGTAAAATATAATCAACAAATGACGAGAGAGCAATTTCAGCGTTGGATGTTACTGTGTCTATTAATTCATCAAGGATTCCCTTAATACTTTTAAGCTTATCTAAAAACACATGTTAGTACTTGTGTTCCACTTATACTTTTGATTACTACAATTTTGTTCTGGGAAAGTTCACTCATATATTTACAATTAAATGTAAGAACAAGTGGCATATGCATACTTTCAGTTCTATCACATACTTTTAGACTGGCATACTGTGAAAATAAGTAAGTATATTTGCCAGGAATATCTCCCGCAACCCGACCATTCAATGTGAACAAGTTAAAGATAAAACAGAAATTAAGTAGCAAGTTTCCAAATCTATTTACAACCATATCTTCAGTAGACATGATTCTAAGAGAACTGGCTCATCTTCTGGGAAAACATTATCACACTTGTCATATTCAGACTCTGGAGGTTGATTTCCGTCTCCCATTCTCGCATTAAATCTGCTAAAATCAAAATCTCGCAATCTGTCACATAATTTGGATCACTGGGTGTAATGTGTACGCGAGGACGTTCGCTGTTACTTAGGAGATAAACCTAGTGTGTTTTAAAATCAGAGACATGTAATACTGGATTGATAGCGAGTAAATTTTAAATTGAAACCGAACGCGCAGCGTGAGGTTTCAATTTAAAATTTACTCGCTATCAATCCAGTATAACATGTCTCTGATTTTAAAACACACTAGGTTTATCTCCATTCTACCATGACGATTTTAATCGTGAACTCTTTGTATAAGCGAATTGCACTTTGTAAAATGTCCTCACTTCCGGCAACAAAAATAAACTCGTCTGTGCCGGGGGTTTTGCTATTTGGTATTTAAAATAAAATTAAGCCGAATGCAAAGGTAAATCTATCATTGGGTGTCCATCAAATAGATTTCTGACTTTGTTCAACGTAGCTATTAATATCGTACCGTTTTAAACATGTGCTTCCATTACTTGATGCCAGAATAGACTGAGATATCCCTATCAATCAAATACTAGTAGATGATTCTAACAGAAAACCACTGTGACGTAAATGACGTCACTGTATTGTTGCTGTAATCGTAGGAAGCCCGCTGCGTGTGGCGTGATTGACCACTGAAACTTTTTCTTTTGAATAAAATACTCTATCTACTTCAAATTATTAGGTCATCCCTTGTAAACACACGTAAATAAAACATGTTAAATAACTTTTTAAAAGTTTTAATCTCAGTAAACAGCAGAATACCAGTTTTGAAATTGCCAGTCGGCTGTATCAATGCGCAGTGAAGCGGCCTCAAAATCAGAGGACGTTCAATCCAAAATTGATCACGCTTGATTTTCCAGGAGAACCAATCAGAATCTAGTATTCATCACATTCATGGTAGAATGATTTGTCACGTGACTTTTAATGCGAGGAGCGAGACATTCAAGCACATATATTTGTAAATTTTATACGATTACGAGCATTTTATGAATAAATATGAACTTTTTACTATCGATTACCTCATGGGAAGATATCTATGCACGAACCTATGAATGCAAATAGAAGATGAATTTCACAGAATTTTTGCAAACTAACATATTAGTAACTGCCTGTCAATAAATGTCATCGAAATGTCGACGATCTCTGTACATTTTGCCTACATTAATAGTATCTAATGTCCACTTTATCAAAATTGTGTATTATGTATAATTGCTTTTATAATAACTGCAAGCAATGGCGAAATTTCAAGGTATGGCACAGTGTGATTGTTTAATAATCTGTTGTCAAAGTTTTATCATGTATTTTCATTGCTAAAGTTTTCCGGTGTACGGAATGTTACCGATCATGTTTTATACGGGATACGGATTGTGCTGATCGAGGGTACGGATTGTGCCTGATTGAATTTGCTTTATTTTCTTAATAAATCCAAACAAATTGGTTTTGAAAAACAAACTTTACTACTAAAATGTCTATTAAATTATAGTCTATCATTTTAGACACATGCAATCCGTCTAACAGTATCAAAACACCGTTTTATCTTTAACTTTATAAATGTGTTTATATCTACAAAAAGCATGAATGTTGCACTGCCCCCAGGGAGCCGAAAGAAGCATCTACGATATCAAGGACCCTCTACATTCTTCAGCTCCTTAAACATACATATAGGAGACTATTTATATTAGAATTAATCAGACAAACAGGAAGACAGGGCCGTCAATCCAATTCAAAGCAGATATCTTATATATATACAAGTTTGTGGTTATTAGCGATTTTAATGTTTAACTTGTTATTATAGTACTCCCTGTAATTGAAATAAAATGCTTTTAAAATTGGAGTAAGAATGCTAAATATTCATGTTCATTCATGTTTTCCAGCTTTCCGTTGTTAAACCTCTCATGAAACTAGATATTCTCAAGACGTGAATTACTCGACAGGGGGTATATAATGACATTCTCTTTTGTCTAAGATTTCACCATTGTCTTACAGCCTGTAGAGTATTTTCAAACACATATCTGAAAATCGAATTCTTCATAAAATCCTACACCAAAAAAACGTTTTCCAGGCGAACACGTGTTTATGGTATGATTTGGTAACATTGGATGGAAGTGTGGAAACGGACAACACTCAACTAAAATGGTTAATGTCTTGGGATATTTGCTTTTTCAGTAACAGTAACTTGCAGAATCACACACTTATGAACCAAAGCTACAATTTATAATCCTCACTAGTCAAGGAGTCTGTACACAAAGTTTCCGCTTTCTAGGCCTTATGGTTCTGGAGAAGAAGGTGGAAATAGGTTCTAAGGATGTGACCCCTATGGCCGTCATAAGGTGCCACATGGCCACCAAAGCTACAATTTATAATCTTCACTAGCCAAGGAGTCCTACAGGCCAGATGAGCTAAAAATTGCTTATTTTGTGCAGGATGACGTTTGTTTTATTCACATATTGAATTAAAAGAAGTTCCAGTTTTATTAAATTTTGAGTTAATAATGTTTATCCAATGCCTTGATCGCTTTTACCATTGTTACAGTTAATCAACTGACAAGTTGATGACCTTCTGTGTTTGGACGTTTGGAATTAAGACCCATACATAAAAGCAGTCAATCGTTTTCGTTATGTGTATTGGAAAATGGATACTTTGAGAACTGAAATGCCATACATATATAGGCACTTCTTTCGAAATGATGAAGTTTTGAGGAATGGACAATCTATTACATAGCTAGTACATGTGTTTTGGTAGTCTTAAACAAGAAATGATGTTCTGAATGAAATCACATTCTGTAAGTGATCTATTTCAAACGAAAATTTAACATTTTGGCACAATACTGTCATTTTATTCAAGAAAGTCAATCACCACAATCCGTGCACCAGGTTTGGTGCAATCACTAACGATCCGTATACCTAGACTGAACAATTCGTACACTACGATTCGATTTAAGATTACTTATTCACCTCGTCCAAACTTCGTTAATACAGTTCGCAACTCTTTCAAAATTTGCAGTCTGTTTAAAGGTTTATCAAGGGTTAAATAGGAATGATTATATTTTAGATTTGTTGATTTATTTAGATGTTAGCAGACGAAACAGGTCATGAGGTGTGGACTCAAAACAGCGTAACTGCAGTGATCAAGTTCAAAAAGACAAACATATGTTTGTTTACATGACTTCTCCTTGTGTATTAGTAAATGGTTAAACCTTAGTAATAGATATATACCAATATTGATACAGGATGTGTCAGAATCATGGTGATAATTTAGTTTTTATGTAGTGATCAGGACAATGATAACACTTCTCTCGCTCTAGGAGTCACGTGACTGATCAGTAACAACGAACGTCCTAGCGTACACATTACACCCAGTGTGGATTCTCAAGTAACCATTCTTCTATCTGTTGTAGCAACATACATTGTTGATAACTTTGTAATACGTCGAACCTTAAGGTGAAATATAAACAGCAAATAACAATATGTCACGATCAAGGTTTATCATTTTTTAATTTTTTTTATCAAAGCGTAGACAGATAAGATTGTTTATATCGACTTCAATATTGGAACAAAAGTTGGATATCGACTTCTTTACAAAAGCGTATATTCCACCTGAAAGTCTGCCATATTTTGATAACTTAAGTGCCTTGCTAATATACATTTCATAATCACAAAATTCAGGTATACTTAAACATGAATCAAGAAAAGTTTCACATAAACATATCATATCAAATTGAAGTAAGAAGTCTAAAAAATCTCCATCATGAATTTTGTTAGATAAACCATCAATGTTCCCTGACATAAACTTAAGAGGATGGTACACAGAGTGAGGGAACGGATTAAGTTGTTCAGTTATTGGTGTATCATCAGTTTTACAACTGGAGTCTGGTATACTATCATGGGCCCGGCCGACTTCCTATCATCCTATCGTGGTGTATCATGTTGCGGGTTTGACGCAGAATTCACCGGAGTAGATGTATCATTTACCACAAAACTAACAGTGTTCACAAGTCTGCCAGTTTTTGTCGGAGTGCCATACGTTCGGTTTAAAGTCAAACTTGGTTGTGGAAAAAGCTGTTCATGCATTTTAGGCACAGTATATGAGGCATCATTTCTCTCAGTATAAAGTTTCCCATTCTTAAAGCATGCTCGCACTCCCTTCTCCTTGTGCTCATTGATGGTATCGCGTTGCCTTTTTGTCAAATCGTTTGAAACGCAAATGTTTGATTTTTTAAGTTCCGATCGCAATGAAAGCACTTTAATTTTGTTTCTGATGCCGCTAATTTGGCTATTAAAGGGCAGGTGACTAGAACGTTTGTCCACGCGATGCGCACGTAAAATGTCTGCCGGTAACCATGACGGATTAGCTGAGTGTTGGTTAAGCACATCTACTACAATATCCTTACAATCGTTGTATGTCTAAGTTTCACCTTCCTTCACATTGTAAAACACCACATTGTCTCTACGTCATCCATCATGTCAAACTTTTTTACTATAGCTTCAATATCTGAGTACAATAATTCCTGTTGATTTTCGACTCTACACGAAGTCTGCTCCAGAGTGTCAACATGTTTTTTTTAGATCAGTGCATTTGTCATTAACTTCATTTAATTGAGTCTTAACTGAGTCCATCTCCCTTTCAAATGAGTTTCTAAGTGCCTCATATCACAATAAATAATCAGCCAATCTACATCTCCGAAGTTCCTACAATACCCTCACGTCTATCCAAGCAAGTGGCTCACATCACTATTAATTATCAGTCAATCTACATCTCCGAAGCTTCTACAATATGTTTTTTTAAGATCAGTGCATTTGTATGGGCGGCCATCAAGGCAAAAAATACAACAAAACGAAACCAACGTTCAAACTGGAATAAACATTGTTTCGTGTATCTTGTAAGGACAAACTCGTTTTAACCCTGCCCCGTACGATGTAAGATCAAACTGGAACGATGGACGCTAGAGGGCGCCAGAGCTGAATACTATTTTTAGATTTGCCTTGGCGGGGGAGTAAATTGTGGGGTGGGGACTATAGTGTAGTGTAGCAAGGGAACGCCCATAAAATGTCCACATTGAATCCACTTCAATCGTTTCAATACAAACGAGTCGCAGTTGTGAACGGACATAAATTTCTGCTTCAAGATAATGTTAAGTTATGGTTACCTAAATACCTCCTTTTTTTCTAAACGATGGAGGTGAATATCGTTTGTGATAATTATTGCACACGGATTACACGCATTGTGGACAATCATGAAGATTTCGATAAAACTACTGAAAATACCAGGAAAAAAAGATCAGCCTTTCACGCATTTAGTACACATCGTTGATAGACCTACTATTGGTCGTAATTAATATACAAACGTACGTGACTAAGACCACTTGATTTGCTATCAAAACTATACAAGTATAAGTAAAAACGTGATGAGAACCTTAAATGTGAAGACGTTAGTTTGAGAGTCACAGTTTTTATATTAGGTGATTTGATCAAACATTTTTCTCCTAAAACTAGATATTTTGGATCAAGAATCATTTATGAATTAATTATTGTACAGTTGATTTTATTTGATTTAGAATCGAACATACTAGTAGTTTTGCCATGGCATGCTGAGCAAATGAAGTATATGTGTAAAATTTGAGAATCTATATCAATATGAAAAAGCATTTTGGCAAATGTTAGAAAGCATAAAACGCATATGTCACATGTTTCTTCATTTTTTGTTTGTAAACTGATGAACTCAATAAATAGAGCGTCGTGTTGAATCACGAAATAAAAGATTTACCAAAAGATCCTTTTATTGATATAAGAAAAAATCATGTCATATCATATTTCAAATAATCGTACAGACTCACAGTAGATTGCAAACATCAGTTAAAGTTTAGAAAGTTGAATTCGTTGCACCATTACCATGTTATCCTATACAATTCCATCTCTCGTAACAGGGTAAATAACTGAATGCCTTCTTTGAAAAAACTTTGCATATCTTTTTCTTACTGATTAAATCTCTAGTTATTCCTGATGCGAATTGATCGGGGTTCGAAAACTGTATAAGTATTATTTTCAAAAGATAAAACTTCATCTTATTCGAAATTCGAATAGAAAGTTGTTCCTTAAACAAATCCGAAAAAATTGGTTTGGTGCTTTTAGCATATACTGTTACTAAATGTTGATCCTACTACGTACCAAGTTAAGTAAAACAATATTTAACAGTTTTTGAACTATAGCTTGGAAATGGACCTTCTCCAAAAATGCAGTAAGTTCAAATTGTTACCATGGAAACTATCAAAAATCAGAAATTCAGAATATCCAAAATAGCAAAACGCACAACATCAACACTAGATCTAACTTAATACCAATTTTTAAAAGATAATATGGATTATATTTTTTAGATATGGTTATCCTACTCCCTAAATGCACGTAGTTCAAAAACCACCATTAGGTCTAACCATATACCAGGTTTTGTAAAATAATATTGAACTGTTTTTTAGATATGGCCCGGAAACAGACCATTCTCTCTTTATGCACTAAGTTAAAACTTGTTCCATGGAAACCAGAATTATTATTTTTAAATTCAATATAACCAAAATGTCAAAATGCACCAGCCAACCACTAGTCTAACCACATACCAAGTTTCGTAAAAAAAATATCGAATAGTTTTTTAGATATGCCCCCTATATGCGCTAAGTTCAAATTGTTTCCATGGAAACCAGAAAAAAAATTCAGAATTATCAAAATAGCAAAAGACACCAGCCCACCACTAGATCTAGCCACATACCAAGTTTCGTAAAAAAATATTGAACGGTTTTTGAGATATGATCCGGAAACGAAAGCGTTACTGAACCACGGAATGACGGAATCACGGACGGAATGGAAAACAGTATGTCTCCCGCAAAGCTTTGCGGGGGACATAATAAATCAGTTGAATGAGGGAATTAGTTAGACAATAAACTGGCATCTACATGTCATGTTCAAGACAAGTATTGTAATAAAGGACATGACGAAGAACCAGAGTTTATGTGCCGAACTTTCTCCTGCACGATTTGAGGAAGCACCAAGTGCATTTTTCATTATACTTTTCTCAAACTGGTGTGTTGGCCGTTTTTTTATGTGTCCTACTTGACAGGTTTGTATTCCTGTCGCAGTTACCATTGGAAATAATTCAAACTGCCCGCTTACCAGCATCGACACGCTGGCATTATGTACATGGACATTTGTTTCACAAGGATTTCAAGTCTATCTAGGTATATGGGCAAGACTAGGATTTGGTTTCTTGTAGACTATTGTTCTGTTGAATTACAGCAAATGTAGAAGTAGAAGTCTCTGAAAATCACTTCAAAGAAGAAGGAAAATTTGTCTCGAAATTTGACATTTCAGAGTGAGTTATATCTGCATCGGGTGCCTGTCGCAAAGAGTAATCAGATAAGCGCCTTGACTGGCAGATACGTTTATTGGCCCTGTTGTTAAATTCTGACCTCTCAGTTGGAATTCAATTTCATGTGCGTGTCAGCAGCAGCTCACAGGTGCATTGTCATGGTCTCTTAACATGCGTCCCCAAGTACAGAACAGGAAACTACCAATTTGTTTCTCATGGAAAGTCATTCTTTTCGTTTTAAAGACGCCAATATAGCTATAGATAAAATGTGTCATGATTTTAAGTCTTTAAATTAATAACAAAAGTAAAAACCATTAGTGTTTTTGAATTTATACACAAGTTCCATGTTTTTTTAAAACAAGCATTTGTCACAAAAGTGACAAGATCCCCCGCCGCAAATTGATGTTAACAGAAAACATAATGTATACATAGAAACACTTGTCTACACTTATCATGCTACCAGATGTCATTTAGACAGTAACAAATCGACTGGTTCCTGGGTCTTCCAAATAAGAAGCCTTGTGCAAAAAAAGACGAGAATAACATATCGGCCTACTAAATGCATGTTGGTTTAACTGTGACTTGAAATTTTTTTGAAAATCACCAAAACCAAATTGGCCGGTGTCTTCCTTAAATAGATCTATAAAAAGAATCCATTGAATGACTCTTGAGATATCACACTCACAAGTTTAACATGCAGGTAAATTGATGATAAATCCAAAGTTCTGCTGTGACCTTGAAAACAATGTGAAGGTCATCAAAATTGACTTTGTCCTGCGTATACCCAATAAGATGATTTGCTTAACTTATGAAGGCAATCTAGTTAACAGTTCTAGAGATTTCCTGCTGACAAGCCTTAAATGCAGATTTCAATGTTTCAATGCCTCGCTGTGACCTTGAAAATAATGTGAAGGTCACCAAAATCAACTCGGTCCGGCGCCTACCTAATAAGATGCAATATGTCAGTTATGAAGAGAATCCAGTAAGTGGTTCTTGAGAAATCCTGCTGATAAGCCTAAAATGCAGGTTTCAATGCTGAAATTTTCAAAGCCTCGTTGTGACCTTGAAAATAATGTGAAGGTCACCAAAATCAACTTGGCCCGGCGCCTTCCCAGTAAGATGATTGGTGTAAGTTATGAAGAGAATCCAGTTAATGGTTCTTGAGATATCCCGTTGACAAGGGTAAAATTTCAAAGATTCGTTGTGACCTTGTAATAAAGGTCAAGGTCATGAAACTCTATAGGGGGTGATGAAGCTATATACAAAAAAATGAAAAGAATCTGGTCAATAGTTTTTGAGTTATTCAATTTTTCATTCGTATGGACGTACATGTACGTACGGAAGGACGGACGCTGCCCAATACTATATCCCCCGCTTCGCGCTAAACGCGCGGCGGGGGATAATAAATCACAATGTTAAAAGATCGATAGTGAAATGCAATATATTATATTATTATATTATAATTTGAAATATTACTGTGATCTTTGATGAACTGCAAGGCGTTTGTCTTAATTGTCTCTCGTTTTTCTCAGTAATTGTTTGGATTCAAATTGGAATTCGTTTGACCAAGGATTTTTATGACAGAAGGTCTGATGTAATTCCTTGGTTTGACATACGTATAAGTAATAACGAGTCACTATTACCATTTTGATACGGGAATGGCCTTCTAAAACAGTTTTCCTCGTTACCTGCTTTTCTGTCTGTCATTCTCGGACGACAGCCCACCCGGTCAGAAAACCACATCACACATACGAGAACAAAATCCCATTCCTTGTTGTTTTTTTTAGGTTTCTCGAAAATAAAGACACATTTATACTACATATCTTTATATAATCAAGCAAAAACATCGCGTCTGAATACTTTGCACTGATAATTTAACAAATGAGTTTATCAAAGTCTTTATACCCCCAGCTATCGACCAGATATGTAAGTTGTTTAATGATGTTTTCAACTGTGGTCACTTTCCAGATCAATGGGCCACCTCAACAATCCACGCTCTACATAAAAAAGAGATAAGCTAAATCCAAATAATTACAAAGGAATTGCCATTAGTAGCTGCCTGGGAAAGTTATTTTGCAAAGTTATCAATGATCGAATCATAAAATTCTTTGAATCAAACTCAACTTTTGATCCCTGTCAGTCTGGTTTTAGAAAAGGTTTTCGTACTTCAGACAACATATTCACTATCAAAACTATCATTGACAGTTTTAAAGTCAAGAAAAAGAAACTTAATACCTGTTTCATAGATTTTAAAAAGGCTTTTGACTCTGTAAATAGGGGATTGCTCCTCTCAAAATTGTATAAACAGGGTATAAATAGGAAAATATTGGACGTCTCTATATTCCAATGTGCACTACAAAGTAAAAACATCAGCTGGATTGTCTGAACCCTTTCTGTCAAATGTAGGTGTGTGTCAAAGCTGTATTCTTTCACCTACACTTTTCAACCTCTTCATTAAAGTGACACAGAGTATGTTGATAGGATCACATATGTCAAATTTTTAAATCGATGTTATTACATCGGGAACCACTAACTGTTACTGAAAATAACAAGTTAAAGGTCCATCAGAACATTAGAGCGAAAATACGGCCATTCAAAGTCGGGATTTTGATCGAAAACCGGACAATGTGGCTCGAGTGGCGCGCGCAAATTCGCCAAACGTAATTTTGAAACCTTGTCATAAGCTGACAGGAAGATATATTTGATTCGATAGTGTTTATTATGTATTGTAACTAATAGGTAGATTAATTGGATGCATAATTTCGAATATTAAACCTATTTGAGATGTTTTCTTGATTTTTCCATAAAATCAAGCATTTTAGAGATATTATGCATTAATGGATATATTTGCAAGTCCAGTGATGAGATATGAACTTCAAACAGCATATTAGATATTTTGAAGCTTATCAAATCCAAATAAACTTTTAAGAAAGATACTCTGTGTCACTTTAATGACCTCGTGTCTTGTCTTGACATACCCATAAATGGATTATGCTTGGATGGTTTGATGCTTGGTCATCTACTATTTGCAGATGACCTGGTTTTATTAACTGATTCACCAACTAAACTGCAAATGTTGCTTGATAATCTGACCCACTATTGTACAAATAATTATATTGATATCAATATGGAGAAAACCAACATTGTGGTGTTTGGTTCATCAACCAAATCTAAGCAGGAGCAACCATGGACTATAAGCGAGCAGCCTGTACTTGTCACTGATAAGTATACATATCTGGGAATTATACTCCACCAAAATGGACAATATATATATGACCTTGTACAAATGATATTATATGTATAAACTAGAATGTCTCCATCAATTTCGCCTCAGCAGAAAATACCCCTCCCGATAGGACAGTTCCTTTAACACAAAATAAACATGAACACACATGAGATACAATGAAAACATGTGTGATTTATTCATTTATACTAACGCTTTCCGAATACTTTTACGAAAACGTTCGAATACTGATCAAATATGTATCATATAACCTACAAAAGATAACTGTTTCATATTTGAAATTTAATAAGGACGTTCCTACCTCTTAAAATCAGAACAATCGGGATTTTGCGCACTTAACAGATCCTTTTATTGAATGCTGTGATCAGTCTAAGTAAACCTATCCTCAAGTATATCCGTTTCACTCCGATATTGAGTCTCGCAAAATGTAGTAGAGGGTCGCGTCATTTATCTTTCGAATTGACTAATCAGGGCTTGGCTTCCCATGTCGCAATAGTCTGCTTTCGCACATATAACGTTGGAAGGTATATAGCAAGTGTTATTGAGGCTAGGTTTACTTAGACTGTGTTAAGCCCCTGTCACACTTCAGCGTATACTCACTGCGTACGAGTTGCGTATGGCAATTTCTTTCATACGCAGCAATACGCAGCCGTTCGCAGGACACGCAACTCATACGCACCTTGGTTGTGTTAAGGTCGTTTCTTGTTCGTCGGCATGCGCTTATACCAGTTTCATACGCTTGATAGTTTTGGACATGCTTAAAACTATGCTGCGTATGGTTAACACGCAATGCATCGGTTTTACATCGGTCGAGAGCGGTACATGTACGTTAGGTAATCGTGATGAGTATGCACTTCAGACGCAGTGAAAGTTGATGTCCCGAACCAACGCACTGATAGCGCATAGATAACGTACACAAAACGACCTTCAAGCAAATGTAGCACGAATGAAAAACGATCTTAAACCGAATGATAACAATGGAAAAATGCATTGTCCGGTTTTTCCTAATGAGTAACGTACGACAAGCGTTCATAGCGTACAACGTGAATTTGACATAGATTCTATAACGAAAGGGTTGGTGTGCATAATACCTATGATACTATTTGATATATTTATTTGTTTCCTTCTTTTATATAGCACTATAATATTTTAGTTTTAAAGAATTAAGAGTCGAAACTATCCAACAATGATAACAACCGCATGAAAATACACATTAAAATTAATTAACCATTTTTTAAAGAATTTCCTTCAATCATTTATTAAAGTAACAAAACGTTGAGGATAGAAACCCAACGAATGAAAAATTTGTTCTACTAATTCTATTAAATCAAAGATGAGAAGAGATATATATAAAAATAGAAAGCATTACATTTTCATTTAAACAAAATCATAAAGAAGATAATTATTTGTTTTTAATGTTTTCATTGTAAACTTCTCAGTTGCAAGCGATTTCAGACTACCAAATATATACTTAGACTAAACCTGTGCACTAATTAATTGTTTAAATAGGAGTTATCAGTTATCTTTCAGTCAAGTGTCTAGGTAATGAAACATTTTGAATAAATGTTTTACAAATGTAAGTTATCCTGGAAAAAGGCAGGTCCGGACCAAAAGCGACAGGATGAAACCGATACTATTGTTTCAGCAAGACATAACGAGTACAAAAATCAGAGAGGGTAGAGAGAGCATGTAACAGAAAAGGTCCGACCTAAGCTTTAATGGGGAGAAGAATGTTTTTTTCTGATATCTAAGTTCAAACAATTTAAATACCTCAATCGAGGGGTATGTATTTGTACAGAAATGAACAAGTATCAGGCGAAAAATTCGGGCTGTAATTTAAGTAGGAACACCTATTACTCACATGTGAGAAATGCATTCAGTAAACTTAACTTTATTCAGTACACTTTTGTTTAAATGAATTGTCTTGCAGTTGGTAACAAAGCTTTTCGTTTTCGCGAGATCCCTTTGTATTAACATATTGCCTACGAAAACGTACTACAAAGAAGAAAAGATTGAAAATTATGTGAAGACGCAACGGCTCGGAAGATGCTCGCTTTGTATGCGCAAGGCATGCGGTAGACATAGGTTGTGTGCGTCTTGAGTATGGTTTGTATGCGCTCTGCATATGCAATCATCTGCCACAATAAAGTGGGGATACGCAAATCATATGCATCTCCAACGCAACACAAACGCAAAGAAACCGCAAAGTTCGTAAATCAGTCGCTCGATGTGCGGTACAAGTAAGGCAAAATACGGTAAATTTTTTAGCGTACTGGTTGCGTATGAAAATATTTCCATACGCAGCTCAAACGCACTTGCTATACGCTTAAGTGTGACAGGGCCCTTAGATAGATAGATGTCCTTTCAATTTAGGGAGTAATGAGCATTTAGCAGTTATCCGAGATATATTTTTGATTATTGTATCCAAACTTTCAAGAGACTTATGATATCTGAATCGAGTGCCTATCACAGAAAGTAGCAATCAGGTCAGCGAGATGACTGGCATATCAGTTGATTTAACCCCGTTGTTGAATTCTGACCTTTCAGTTGGAATTCAAGTGCGTATCAGCAGCAGCTCGCAAGTGCATTGTCATGGTCTCTTAACACAATGTCGTCTCTTTAGCTTATAATGAAGAGTTATCCTTTACTTTTCAAACTAAGAGTCTTTTAATGAATTCAGTATAACTGAAAGTAGCCATTTAATTGCTAGATATAAAACATACTCATTAATTGTATGAATTGAATATAAAAGCAAAAGAAAAAACAATTTGAACTTTCAAGTCTATTTAATTCTATTTTCATCTATTTCTAAATAAATCTACAATGTTAAAAGAACAGAGAGGGGACGTTTATAAAAACATAGATATTCTTACATTTAACCATTCTTACTTATCCTTATATACACTGTTACTCTTGCTGAATTTTATTAAAATCTGCTACAACGTTCTTTCTCAGGCTTGATAATTTTACCACGATGCTTATCCAACATCATATCTTATCTGGAGAGGTGTTTTGTTTAGACAATTCTGAAAGTGAGAGAACAATAAAACAGTAAACAAGAAAAGGCCGAAGTCAATTTGAAAAACGAGCTGGAACTATTCTATATCTTTATAAGTCATTTCCAGCTGCCCTGGGACAGCCAGACAGCAACACATACCAGACCTAAACAGTGTCCAAGAAAGTATAGTGTGGCCTTTCAACTCCTTATCAGATATCTTGACCTATCACTTCTTCCACTGCTCTCTCCCTCTTTCTCTGTGTACATATATGTGCACTCACTGACACAAAAATATCACAGAACAAATATGTTAACTACACAATTATGATTTAGTATGTATTTATTATCGACGAAAATTGGAATGTTACACAACAGTGCTTAATATGTATCATAAACACCCAGAGAAGTACATCTACTGCATGGACAAGGAAGATCTTGGCTACAAAATCAAAATCACTGATAAGCATCGTGGGACTAATTGTAATTTTTTTAAAATATATATTTCATCAAACTTCATAAATTACAGCATCCATAAAATCGAATGTTCTTATTTTAGCAGCTATCATTTTAAAGAGCCTTAAACCTTGATGCACGGAGGTCTCATTTGTCTCTCTTTCCTCACAGTTGTTTTGAGGATTCATACGTATACGTACAAGAAATGCTGAGTTACTTTAGCTTTTTCGTCATGGCGTGTCCTTTAAAACGTTTTTCCTCATTATCTTTTTACATTTCTTTCAGTGATTATCAGACAAACGCTAAAAGTTCAGCATTTGAACTCTGAAATAGGTCTGTAATACAGGCAGTTAATGTATCCAAAGCTTTTGCTACTGTTTGCTGAATCTTAATATAATTCTTTTGAATTCTGTTATAGAATAAAGTTGGTACAGCAAACAGTTAAATCAATAGCAATCTAATGAATATGTTAACCTTAACCGTTACTAACATAATTATTATCTCTCAATGTCTGTAAAGTTTGTTTAATGGACCATCAACATTGAGCATCAACATGTTCCCACGCAGTAAGGTTTGGGTGCAATGCTACACTGAATTTTATTGCAGTATCACACCTTGTTCCAGTCGATACTCGCAGGTTTCACCGCAACAATAGCATTGCATAGGCTTATCTTTCAATTTATTTCAAAGCTGTTATATAAATGTTATCATTATTTCGTTCTTTTTAACTTTTTTCTTGATTCTTAAGCTATTATAAAGTGTGTATTTCCATTTTGTAAGTTGGTGGTGGCAGGTCGGTGAAATTTGGACAGGAACGTTATGGCCTTTATTCAATGTTTTTTTTATCAAACAATTTATACAAGCTCTTTGACCTATACAGCTGTATTACATATATATCCCTTTTTCATATAAATAGTTGGAGGGCCAGACCTCCATTCACTTGGAATAGGCCTGAACTGAAAAAGTATATCATTATTTGTTCACTTTTAAGTCTGACATTAATAGTTTAAATTTAATGAAATTTGCACAATTAATCGCTTTGGTGTGTAGAGGTTTTAGTAAAGATTGTCATTGCTAGAATAGATAAACTGATAATAAAGTTGTTTTATCTGGTAGGAAAACCTAGATCTATGCTGGATTTACATTGTTGTCTGGACAGCCATGTTGTTGTGCTTTTCAAAACTAACGGTACAAATCTAAATAACATTTGAGAACAATGAAAAATATAACAACTTCTAAGGAATCCTATTATCGGGTCCCATCGTCATTCCTTTTGTCATAAAAGCCATACTCTCAGACAGATTATAGCTTCAGCATATATTGACTCAGTGTGCATATCAAGCATGTAATAGAAATTGTGTTAGTGGAAAAGTATTATGTAATTATCTTGAAGCAGTTGAGGTTTACCGTTAACACAAAGCATTTATGTATTTTATTGTTAAATGTGACACACACCTCAAGCCATTTTGATATCGGTCCAATAAATGTGCCTACGTACAAAGAAGAGGCGTCTACGAGAGGGTTCCTCGACTG
This sequence comes from Steromphala cineraria, assembly GCA_916613615.1. NCBI lineage: Eukaryota > Metazoa > Mollusca > Gastropoda > Trochida > Trochidae > Steromphala > Steromphala cineraria. The sequence goes on from OU744737.1 coordinate 40,110,147, forward strand.
TTTGTTTTCATTTCATGCTCAATTAGCTTAACTTGAGTAAATGCAGAAGTTTGTGACATCTAACATCCATCTGGAATGTCTAACCCAGGGAACCTAGGCTATTTTGGAGGGCATACTGTAAAACATGGGGTGGGGTGGGGTCTGGGGTCTGGGGTTTAGAAACAAATCTGTAAAAGCTGGGGTGACCAAAATTATTGCTGTCATTTGAAAAATATTTATGTTAATGGAGATTTACAGAGATATGAGCTCAGTTAACAGTAAATTGACCAAATGACATCCAACAGATGTCTCAGGGACAAGGGCACTGGACATTCCTTACTGTCTGAGAGAACTAGACTGTTACTCAAGTCTTTTGTTACATATGATTCTACCTTCAAAGACTTTTTTTTAATGAATAATCAGAAAAATACAAGAAATTGACATTGAAAATCTACCCAGTTTATCAACATTAAGTTTAGAGTTTGAATTGCATTCAACTGCATCTCACTTCTTTCATGTGGGTTAAACATTGACACTAACAATGTTGTTGCTTGTAAAAAGCAGGTTTCTCTTAAGACTATTCCTATCAATATGCATCTTTATATTAGACTTAAAGATATTTTATATTTGTTTCACAGGCGAAGTGTCCACCTAACAAGTTATCCACTCACTATTTTTATCACTTATAAGTGAATTTAATGTTGATGACAACCACTTGAAGAATGTTTGGATGAAAACAAAATGAGAAAAGACCTTTTATATATATTTGATATTCTATATATATGTTTATGCCACTACGCAGTTAGGTAAGATGTAACAGGTAAAGTAACATCAACCTAACTTTCAAACCTTTATTTCACTACATTCATTACATTAATCATTGGCAAAAGCAATTACTAAATTATTCTTACAGCCTATTTGTTTTAAGAGAGCCATTGATCAACAACTTTTATCACTTAAAAAACCTATGGAGACCTTGTTTTGAATATCATAGGAAATGATTGTTATAAAAAATATGTACTGATATTTCAATTTGTTTGAACCTTTTTTTCCGTAAATATGTGATATAAGTGATATAATACATTTGGCAAGCCATTTATTTCACATAATTCTTATATCAAAAGTATATTTTTTCTATGCATGATATTTGAATATAAATACGTTTTTCTGTGAATGTGCTTCCCGTTGTCCAGTAAAAGAGTAGTAAATGATAAAACACAATCATTGTCCAATTCTTGTTCAGAACATTTTTTAGAATATTGTATTTTGTTTTCTTAACTTTTGACCTAATGACATGTACTTGGAAAGTACTTTTTGAGAAAACTCTGATTAACTTCTGTTTATATGATAAACACATTAAGATAGTTACGAATTAAATAGTCCAATCGTTCCTCTCATTATATTTGTCATCTATTGTGATAGTATATATATATTTATATCAGTTTCACAACTATTTGGACAATAAGTGTGTTATCCAGATCCCAAAAGCAAAAAAGGAGTCTTCTTGAGCCTAGACAATATTGGCAAGTTAAGTTAACTTAGCTTTAGCTGAAATTAGATAGTCTTCAGGACTTCAATTTATTCAATTTCAAATGTAAAAAAATAAAATTATAACATTAGTCATCAACTCTTGTTTCAGAGACTATAGGTGTTAGTCTATTTGACAATATGTGTATTTCAATATTCATATCAAGAGGTATTTGATTTGCAGGTTTAACTTTTGTGTAATGACAAACAACACATTAGAACACAGGTCTAGCTCTAGCATTTAATGTTCATTCAAGACAGCGCATTCACTATAGACCATTTACAAATTGTACATCTTAGCACAGACTAAACGTTAGTCTAGATAACTTTCCATTAGCAAGAAGGAGATCAGTGACAGATTGTAGTGATGTAGTACCATAGTGATCCACAAAATGACATTTAGCAGCTGTCAAAACTTACCCCAGTATTTACAGTTTTTTCCCAAACCCCAGAACCCAGACCCCATCCCAACCAACCCCACCCCATGTTTTACAGTATGCCATTTTGGAGTACGAGGGACTGGGATCTCAATGGGGGTCAGTGGAAGAGATCAGGGATAGAGTTGGGCAGCTGTCCTTTATCTCGGCTTCATGATTGTGTGTGTACTAAGAGCCCTCGACACAGTCTAGCTGTTCATTGAGCAAGTCTAATTTATAAATACAAATGACACAAGAAGGGGGAAACATATGTTATTACGAGTATAATCATGTTCCAGTTTGATTTATTGTCTTATAAATTTACCGATGTGTTAAGGCCACAGGGTTACCAAAATAATGTATGAACTAGAATCCAGATCAACATAGAAGTATCAAAAATGAAAACGAGAATCAAATGATGGATAATATTAATCAATTTGTTTTGCCTGACGCTTTGCTCGCATACAAAACTCTTACACATGTGTGCACTATAACTCATATGTAAATGTATAGATGTGTGCACTCGCAAATTTGCTATGTGTTCGCCTGAGTTTTAGCAGGGGTTGATAAAGACCTTTTTGTTAAAAATTAAATGATAATTATTATAATTGTGTTACACGCCAATTCAATTTCACAAATGGAAGATCTGTTGGCACGTCTTGCTGAGATATATTCCATACTAAATAAGTTAAGTATTCCATCTCCATTATTAAAATTAAATTATGGAAAATGCATATAAGTGGATACACTGATGACAATAGTCCCGAAGCAGAAAATTCCAAACACTGAACGAATACAAAACAATGTTTATGGTTGACGGCACCAGATTGACACTTGAGCACACATACCATAATAAAATGTGCCAAATAAACATTAGAATACTGTGTTTTATTTTTTTATTTAACATTTGATGATAATGTACGTGTTTCGTTATATTGTGTTATGCATTTTTAACTAAAGATATAGCCCTACAAGATTTCAAAGAATGATACAGTTTGTTCACGTATCCATTTGAGTCGATTAAGTAAATTTATTGAGCGGTTATTTACATTATTTACACATCCTTGACAGAAATCAAAGAAATCAATTGTTCATTTGAGTCATTGATTTTATACAGAGATTTAAATAAGGGATGTTATATTTTACAAAATCTTTGGACTTTGCCTTTGTCAACAGCGAGATTATAATGTTATTAATAAATTTTTCCCGTATTGGTCCAGTTACAGGTCCGAGGTCTGATGTATTGGCCCAGTTTTGCCCGTATTGACCAAGCTTACTGTACCTATATTGGCCCAGTTGTCGAATCGTATTGGGTAGGCCGTACATGTATAGGTTGTATTAGTGCCATATCATTGATAGTTAATTAATAAAGTTTGGTAAAAGAAGTGAATTTTTTTAGGGATATGTGTTAAAACGTAAATGTTTTTTTAATTTGTTTATAGATTTGGGGACTTTGCCATCCGTTTATAATTAATATTTCATTTCAGAAAGTTTTAGCAATGTTTAGACAACAAAAGCCACTCCGTCTTACAATGTTGGGACATATGAAATCCAATCTTATAATTTGCTAATAGGAACAGGTAGATATATCGGACGCCGAATAAAGCAAAGGTGCAATTTGAATATAATTGAAGACCGATATCATTCAATATGTGGCCTGCTTACGTAACTTTCAAGAAATACGTTCACCAAGAAATATCATTTTCGTATCATGTTTTTAAGATTTATGGACCATCTATAGAAAAAAGCCGCCTTTTTTATAAAATATATTGCTCATCGATACTCCACATTACTTAATCAGATTTTTAAGCATGAACTTAACTGTATAATTCTTCATTGTAGGATTTCTGCGCTTTGGGGGGTTAACCAAAATAACACTGTAGTTTCACATGTGAGTGAATTTGCTACGCGTGCGCGTGACACATTTAACACACTGTGCATATTTAAACACGTGTAAAATTGCATTTGCTCCATCCCCTTACTGGATGTAAATTTACCTCTTGTGCAAAATTAGTAACGTGTGCATTTGCGTCGCTATGACACAATTAAAATAGGTCGACAGTCGTCGATGAATTTCCATTCTACTGAATCGGGGGCTTTTTCAAAAGCTACCAGTGTTGGGATAACTAATATGTTACCAGTCGAGTGCATTCTCCCATATATCCGCTTCGTGAAACCTTTTTGAACTTCACTGATAGTGTTTTGTGATAACCGTTTCATCGCTTTCTTCCGGTTTTCGATTTTTTTCTTTTGCTAAACAATAATGTTAGCGATGTGTTATCAAATGGGTTTTATTGAAAAGTTATATTATATCATACAGGCTTGATCGTTCTTTGTCTAGAGCGTATTTTATAAATAAAAGTGATATCCATCCCAATGTGTTGGTTGATATACTGTAGGAAACCACTACGTTTTGGAAATGAAAAAGAAATACTCTATTGTACCGTTTTTATTAACTTTCATAATGATTTTCTAAACATCAATCTCAGAAAGTATTAAACATTTTTAAACGACCTTCAATGCATTCTTATTGGGAATGGTTGATGAGTTAATTAATATACTAAACACTAGAACTCATTAAATGTGTGTATTTTGTTCAAATTTGGTATCTTCCTTTCAGAGGAAATTTCGAAAAAAAATGCCTACAAAAGACATTTTAAGGTTTACTGATTACGGGTTATGTGATATGTACTCTTTGTAATAGCGTCACAGACATATACAGACAGACAGATTGTTTATTATAGTCTCACTTCGCATTTACTACGATATAATAGCAAACAAATACGCATTAAAAATAAACATACAACGAATCGCCAAAATAGGGTCACGAGAGACTAAATCATAATGGGTACATACAAATGATATAGATGTAAGATAAACATAAATAAAGGGTAAATTAGGAGTAAAAATTACAAATTAATGTTTATCGTAGCGTTTATCCAGCACATCCCAGAAAATTAAGATAAACTATGTACTGAACGGTATGTGCTATCTTATTACATATACATTTATAAATCTAAAACAATAACCTTTATTGTGTTTCTCATTTTAATATTAAAGCTCTGTATGCATTTGTGTAGATAGATCATTGTTAGTGATATATCTGATATGGTATATTAATATTAATATATACACTTTTAAACATACACTTTCACTTAAATGCAAAAAAAAACCTGTTTGTATATGTGTTCTTACATATGATAAATATGTATAAGTTCTTTAATCGCGATGACCAGAGGTGGCTGAATGTGATTCGTACTTCAGTAAAATGAAAATGAAATTAGATTTCTTATCTCAACTAATCATGAAGGGTCAATCAACTCCAACCACCTTCGGTTGGCTCCCTAAATGCTATCATGTTGAAATATTCGGTTGATTCCATCATTGAATAACGCTTTCATTTTCAATTTAAATATATATATGTGACATGCATGTCGACTTTTATCACTTTTAACTATATTTATAAGCCATTTATGACGCTTCAACAACTATTCAAATATTATGATGTATGTAACCTTTGATCCTCTACGGAAATAATATCATATATTAAATAATATCAATATCCATGGCATTTTCTCATCATACGCTCTTCATCCACGTTTACATCTTTGTCAACCTCGCGTATTTGTATTTAGTGTAGATTTCTGAAGAGGAAATATTTCAAATTCGTTATAGTTTACAATTTTACATTATCAAAGGGTTGAGGGTAAAGTATTGCTTGTAAGGTTTTTGATATTCAGGAATCACAGAATGAAACATCAAACAAAGACAAAACATATTTCAAAACAAAATTGAAGCTCGAGTCATTTCCACCACCGTTCTGTTTCAAGATGTGACAAATCGACAAATCATGAATGATGGAAATGAAAAACCTAAGGGCCTGTTGGACATTTTATGGGCGCTTTGTTTCTTCTCCTTGGATGCGGTAAATTCGCACCCGACACCAACTCGTATTCACAAATTTCAGTAGATTCGTACCACGATCGGACGTTGGATTCGTCATATCACATTAGTTTTGATGCCAAGTTGTATCACCTGACAAACTTATATGATATCAATAACAAAAACAGTTTTTCATTGATAATATTTATGCAATTAAAAATTGATCATGTCTGCAGTTTTTTATCTGGAAAGTAGAGCGACACAGATGATTCCATGCAGGACGAAACGTGAAATATATTTTAGTATTCTAAAATAATTTACATAATGATGACTGATGCTCAAAAACAATAATTTAGTAGGTACAAAACTCGGTTGCGATCAATTTCCCTCAAGGCTAGCCTCCTTATGAAGTGAACCGAGTACATCCACAATGTGACGGTTTCACTCCTTTGATTGTTCTGTGTTTCAGATATGTGTTTATGGATTCATTGTTAAGGGCAGCATGTTTATTTTTTTTATAGATATTTAACATATACTGATTTACCTATATATGTAAAACGTTTCCCATTTATGTACATACATGGTTATAATTGGTGACATTACATTAACATTTTCATCATATAATAAAACAGTAATTATGAACTTCAAGCTGGATGATTTCAATTCAACCTGCAAAGAATTCCCAGGATCGAACAAGTACTTTTTTCATGAAAATTAATTTTACTACACTGATTTAAAATGCAACTCAATGGAAGAAATATTTCGCCGTCCGACTATAAATTAGCACAGGCCTGTATATATTTGCATTGTTAAATTGTGCAAAATGCATATTGATGACGTCAATGCAATTTGACATTAAACCATTATTGTAAATGTGGGTACGAGGTTTTTGTACGAATTTCTCAGTTGGGACGAGTTCGTTTTGGGTACGAATCAATCTACATACATTCTCCTCCCCTTCTCATACCCCCACCAAAGCAGTTTAAAAATAGCATCCGACACTAGCTATAGCGCCCCTAGCGTCCATCTTTGCAGTTTGACCTTACCGTGCGAAACACTGTTTATCCCAGTTTGACCGTTGGTTTCGTTTTGTTGTATTTTTTGCCTCGATGGCCGCCCATAGTAATCCTCTTTAATTTTATTCAAAAATGCAAACACCAACAATAAACATTGCCAGTAATCAACAAATCTTCGACATAAAAATCTACTGCTTCGAAAACACCGTCCAATCCTCCTACGAAATCACCGAAAAACACTCCTATACGAACTGGATCCTCCTACGAAATCACCTACACCCCTCTCAAAGGGTGTAGGTTTATTCGTACTGTAGAGGAAACGGGTTCGCAGATGCGATTTTATACAGGTTCGTAGATGAAATGAAAGACAGTTTCGTAGAGAGTAAAAAATAGTATAATAAAATCATATGAGCAAATAATGGTTTTCATTGTTAATGATAATATTGTGTATTTAAATATATATATTAAAGAAGATTAAATGTACACCAAAGGCACCCTCAAGTAACCTGTTTTCATGGGTCACCTATTTTCGTGGTATTTACAAATTGTGTCATATCTCACTAACTCAACTTTTGTTCCTATCAAGTAAGGGCTTATTTTTTAGATCAGTTGCTCTGCATTTATCTGAGCATAAAATTATCAACTCTTAACTGATCTGTTTAACTCCTCAGTTGACTGAAGACAACTGAACGAAATTTAAAGCTTTTTACGAAATACTTTTTTTGGACATCTTTTCTGGGTGTCTTTTACAAAAACAATCCTTTCCAATTTTTTTAAACACTATTTTATAGCAAGGTAGTGTAACCCAAATTCTAAATAGAATAGTTTTAGAGGGTTATCCCTGTTAAATGTAAAAGTATTTGGAATTACAGAAGAGGTATTTCTTAAATATTTTGGGCTATTTTGCAGAATTTTTCAGACCAAAGAAAGTGATTTATTGCTTTAACCCCTACATTTTTCTCAGATTCGCCAAACAGAATATTTAGGTTCATTATTTACAAATCATTTGGCTTCTAAAATATTTTTTATTACCAACTAAATACCCTTTTTTGCTAAATATTTGTGACAGAAAATTAACTGAATTGGCGTGGAAATTATCTAAACATTTGACATCTGTAATTTAAATGTGTCAATAAATATTAACAAAAGAATTAAACAAATGTTAAATTAACATCAAATGTTGGGAAAATATGTCTCTTATCAATTACAATATTCATAATGTTTGTTGTTGACATGCAGTGCTCAAGTTTACTGAGATTTACTGCTTATTACCACGGAAATAGGTAACACGAGGGCATTAGATGGTAGTTTATACAATCGATGTGATGCCGTGTATAAATAAACTGAGTAGATACTTTGTTGTGTTATTATTTTGTTGTTTGTTTTTATAATAAAGAATAAAGAAAAACAGGTAAGTATGATTGGTTTGCAGGATTACTGAGGCAGATCGACATTACTGTTTTTTAAGTATTTTGAAAATTCCAAAACGATAAATAGTTAAATTATGAACCCTAAACAATAATTATTTATGCAATTATATACTATTTCTATCCAAAAAATGCATTAGCATCATGGTCCTTCCATTCGGTTACGCTGCGCTTCGACTGGCGCCTAGAAACCGCGAAAACCAAAAACAGCTCGGATCATGCACTGGATGTATAATTTCGGAAAAACTTATTTGAATATATAATCTGTATGTTTTTGTGTTTATGGTATCAGATAAACGATCTTATGATATGGCAAAAGTTTGGGTATCATTAAATATATTAAAACCCGAGATATAGCTGATCAAACATCGTGTGCCAAACAGGTAGGCCTACCTCGACATTATAGGCCTACATGAAAATATTTTTATGAATTAAACAAAAAATATTCGACAAAAGTTTTTCTTTTCAATACGATATACCTCTAACAATACCAGAGAAGAGAATTAGTTAAAAAGGAGATGTTTAGAATAGTCGAATCGTTTTTGACAGCCTGATGTTATTTTGGCTCCGCAGCCGTGTGCCAAAAAGGTTCATAAATAAAGCCCAAAATGGTTATGATTGTACTAATATATATATATCGATTGTATAATATATAATATATATGCTATTAGTACCTGGCTATTTGTAAATGTGTACCCATACTATCAATAGAAGTAGTTTATTTTTAATAGCATGTTTAATCGATCAAAATACACATTTAATTAACTGTGACATTTCCAAGATCAAAACGATCACGGACGAAGTGCCTTAATTGTCCATGAGAGCTGACTACGTCACTGGGCGTTGTGTGATCACAAGATAAAGACGGAACTCTTTTTCCGTTCATTGTGAATCATCGTTGTTCTAAATCTCCTATCTCTTGTGTACATCCCCACTTGACTCGACACCGGAGGTCTGTTCAGGAAATCGCTCGAGCAGCCCCGTGTCATGCTCCGGGTTTGATATTCCTGAAGAATTCTTATTAAAGCTCATTTTCACAATTTTATACACTTTATTTAATTTGAATTAAACAAATCTTAGATAAATAGAGATACAGGCAAATACATGAATTTGATTATTTACAATTAACACATGTATACTCATACGTAAATTCATCATACAAGCAAATAGACAACATTTAATGCATTATCAATCAGTACATGAAAATAAATACATATGGTCTGTGCATTCCCCAATATTCAGTTAATAATTTCATGAAATGTATTTAATGTGAATTACTACAAATCTGCCCTGAATATGAAATATTATTGACAGATAACTTAAATGTTATTATAAAATAAATGTATATATCGATGCCTCTAAAGTATCTTTCTGAGAAAAACTTTCTTTGGATTATAGTATGGTTTTGTTGGCTTTCCCGGTCACATCTAGTTTCGTCCATGGTCAGGCATGAGACATGCATGAGACAAGACAATAACGCATGAGACATGCATGAGACAAGACAATAACGCATGAGAAAAGGGACTCTTTGTTCAAGATAACAATGTGAGAATATCAAACGCATGGTGATGGAGATATGCCCTGTGAGTGGTAATACGTAACTTTGAATAAATGGCATATGCTTTGTTCGCATTCACAACTTTTACACATGTGTGCATATTTGCTATGCGTTCGCATGAGGTTTTAGCAAGGGTGTGTAAAGACTCATTCTGTGAGCAGTTAAATGATTGAATGAATAATTCTGTGAACAGTTAAATGATTGAATGAATATTCCATAATAAAATAAGTATGGAAATAGTAGCTGGTCCCATAATATACATACAAATATGGAAATTGTATAGATGTCTTGTCATATGTCAATACATTCATGACAAACCTCCAAAACCCCGAAGGATTACAAGAACAATGTTCAAGGTTAACTACACCAGATATCATACACTTGAATCGTCATGTAATAATAAATTGTTCCATGCAAAATACAATATTGTATAATATTGTTAATGATAAGATTATTAACATTACTGTGTAAAGTATTACAATTCAAACACCAGTTACATTTTCTAATATATGGTCCTTCCTGATTTCATAGAAGTGCGTATTCATGTTCATTCAATCAGTAGCAACAGCATTAGGTTGCCACGTCAGTCGAAGGGCGGTTATAATTATTACTAGAAGACTCTGTTACGACGTAAGATGTAATTAATATACACACGCGGTAAGATGTAATAACTGCGGTAAAATGTAAAACTGCGGTATTATGTAATAGAAATGCGGTAAAATGTGATAAACACAAATGCGGTAAATAATTGTATAATAAGGGTGCGGTAAAATGTTCAGACTAAACGTGCGGTAAATTGTAATACGATGTGCGGTAAATTGTAATAACATTAGTTATATCGATGTACAATAAATCATAGAAGACGATTATGAGTAGGAAGATTAAGATTCGCTTAAGATGATAGAATAATTATTTCGTTGATTTCTATACAACATCCTATGTTTGAGTACCATTCTTTTGGCTATTTAAATACATTTTAACAAAAATCATTGGTTTAAGCAGTTTGAACTTTAAAAATCTCTAATTTAGGACAAAAGAAAAACAAATTAAAGGTTCCTAATGATGTTCTACAGTACTTATGTCTCCAAATCAAAGAAAACTGTATTTTAACCCAAAATAGTTATTGTCAATTGTCAATAAATTACCATGTCAACTGTATTTTATGTGAATCTTGATACTATGTCCTCTGACAATGGATGATTGGCTTGAGTAATGAGATTTTTGACACTGTCAAAATAATACATTTAACATTAACTTACAATTATCGGGAAATTTTTAAAATATAAAATTATCAAAAAAACGTGCTACTGCCCCTTTGAACAATATACATGAACGATATTAATTTTGTTAATGAATGGTTGCCACACTTTTCAGTTTTCTTATATGACAAGTAATTGTCACAAACGTGACCATGTCCCCCGCCGCAATATTTCATTCAATTGTTATTATTCTTATGAGAATGTACTAAATACTGAGATGGCCCACAATGTAAACTCAGGGTCTGGGCCATGTGATCAGTACAATTTTAAACAAAATGAGGTCATGATCACCCAAATCGATTGGTGTTTGCGTATTATCCAGATGAAAACTGGTACCAAGTTTGAAGACTCAAGGTTGAAGGGTTCATGAGATATGGCGCTAACAACATTTTCAAAACTGGTCAAAGTCTCGCCGTGACCTTGAAAATGAGGACATGGTCACCGAAAATTTTTCAGGTCTGCGCATTCCTCAGATGAAGACTGGTACCAAGTTTGAAGACTCTAAGTCGAAGGGTTCATGAGATATCGCAAAACTGCTCTAAGTCTCGCTGCGACCTTGACAATGAGGTCAAGGTCACCGAAAACTTTTCAGGTCTGCGTATTTCCCAGATGAAGACTGGTACCAAGTTTGAAGATTCTAGGTTGAGCGGTTCATTAGATATCGCGCTAACAAGAAGCGGGACCGTGACGTACGGAGCTGGATACTATGTCCCCCGCTCCATGCACGCTTCGCGGCGGCGGGGGACAAAAAACTGACACGATTACTCAATGTCGGTGCCTTCTTGCATACTGGTATTTATTTTGTAACTTTACACAGACGTTTGTGGATACTTGAAATGTCTTTTGGTGCAAAACAAATCGAATTTTCCAAAACATGTGTTGTATACAGACTAATCAATAAGCATATGACATTGCATAACACTATATTTCTACAACGACTAGTGTTTATGCGTTTAACTTTGTTTGTCTCACCTTCCATGTATATACTCCAGCTATCTAGTCTTAAATATTTCGTTTAGCAATGCATATGCAAATTGGTCACTCTATTGTGTATACCTGTATTGTGTATGAATTGTCTCTAAAGATAATGTATATGATCACGAATGGTACAAAATACTGGCATGAGAAAATGCAAACGTATATCATCTAATACTTAGTACGAGAGAGGCCAAACATCATTCAATGATCAACATTATGAAATGAGTCTCATCCCCTCTTCTGTCTTGTTCATTGTTATGTCCCCCGCAAAGCTTTGCGGGAGACATAATGTTTTCGGTTCCGTCCGTGGTTCCGTAATTCCGTAATTCCGTAACGCTTTCGTTTCCGGACCATATCTCCAAAACCGTTCCATATTTTTTAACTAAACTTGGTATGTGGTTAGATCTAGTACTGGAGTGGTGCCTTTTGCTGTTTTGGTTATTCTGAATTTTTAAAAATTTGTCTGGTTTTCATGGAAACAATTTGAACTTAGTGCATATTGGGGGATGCTTTCGTTTCCGGGGCATACATGTATCTCCAAAACCGTTCAATAGTTTTTTTCACAAAACTTGGTATGTGGTTAGATCTAGTGTTGGAATGGTGCCTTTTGCTATTTTGGTTATTCTGATTTATATAATTTCCTGGTTTCCATGGCAATAGTTTGAACTTAGAACATATTGAGGGAGGACCATTTCCGGGCCATATCTCAAAAACTATTCAATATGATTTTACGAAACTTGTTATGTGGTTAGACTTAGTGGTGGAGTGGTGCCTCTTTCTATTTTAGTTATTCTGAATTTTTTTTCTATATAAACAAGTTGAACTAGGTGTATATAGGGGTAGGGTCTGTTTTCGTACTTTAGCTTAAAAACTATTCAAAATATTTTTACTAGACTTGATATGTGGATAGAACTACTGGAGGAGTGGTGCCTTATGCTACTTTGGTTACTCTGAATTGTTATTTTTATTGTTTCCATGGAAACAATTTGAAATTTGTACATAATGGGGGTAGGGTCACTTTTCGATTAAATGTTAGCGGGAGACATCACAGTGCATCACATCATTCACATGCAGATGGGGACATCACAGTGCATCACATCATTCACATGCACAAGGGGACATCACAGTGCATCACATCATTCACATGCACAGGGGGACATCACAGTGCATCACATCATTCACATACACAGGGGGACATCACAGTGCATCACATCATTCACATACACAGAGGACATCACAGTGCATCACATCATTCACATGCACAAGGGGACATCACAGTGCATCACATCATTCACATGCACAGGGGGACATCACAGTGCATCACATCATTCACATGCACAGGGGGATATCACAGTGCATCACATCATTCACATGCACAGGGGGACATCACAGTGCATCACATCATTCACATACACAGGGGGACATCACAGTGCATCACATCATTCACATGCACAGGGGGACATCACAGTGCATCACATCATTCACATACACAGGGGGACATCACAGTGCATCACATCATTCACATACACAGGGGGACATCACAGTGCATCACATCATTCACATACACAGGGGGACATCACAGTGCATCACATCATTCACATTCACAAGGGGACATCACAGTGCATCACATCATTCACATACACAGGGGGACATCACAGTGCATCACACCATTCACATCCACAGGGAGACATCACAGTGCATCACATCACATCATTCACATACACAAGGGGACATCACGGTGCATCACATCATTCACATGCACAGGGGGACATCACAGTGCATCACATCATTCACATACACAGGGGGACATCACAGTGCATCACATCATTCACATACACAGAGGACATCACAGTGCATCACATCATTCACATGCACAAGGGGACATCACAGTGCATCACATCATTCACATGCACAGGGGGACATCACAGTGCATCACATCATTCACATTCACAAGGGGACATCACAGTGCATCACATCATTCACATGCACAGGGGGATATCACAGTGCATTACATCATTCACATGCACAGGGGGACATCACAGTGCATCACATCATTCACATACACAGGGGGACATCACAGTGCATCACATCATTCACATGCACAGGGGGACATCACAGTGCATCACATCATTCACATACACAGGGGGACATCACAGTGCATCACGTCATTCACATACACAGGGGGACATCACAGTGCATCACATCATTCACATGCACAGGGGGACATCACAGTGCATCACATCATTCACATGCACAGGGGGACATCACAGTGCATCACATCATTCACATACACAGGGGGACATCACAGTGCATCACATCATTCACATTCACAAGGGGACATCACAGTGCATCACATCATTCACATACACAGGGGGACATCACAGTGCATCACACCATTCACATCCACAGGGGGACATCACAGTGCATCACATCACATCATTCACATACACAAGGGGACATCACGGTGCATCACATCATTCACATGCACAAGGGGACATCACAGTGCATCACATCATTCACATACACAGGGGGACATCACAGTGCATCACATCATTCACATGCACAGGGGGACACCACAGTGCATCACATCATTCACATACACAGGGGGACATCACAGTGCATCACATCATTCACATTCACAAGGGGACATCACAGTGCATCACATCATTCACATACACAGGGGGACATTACAGTGCATCACACCATTCATACCACAGGGGGACATCACAGTGCATCACATCATTCACATGCACAGGGGGACATCACAGTGCATCACATCATTCACATCCACAGGGGGACATCACAGTGCATCACATCATTCACATACACAGGGGGACATCACAGTGCATCACATCATTCACATACACAGGGGGACATCACAGTGCATCACATCATTCACATGCACAGGGGGACATCACAGTGCATCACATCATTCACATGCACATATTTCTAGTTACTTTTGAATTTCAACCAGTTTGATATTGATGAAAAAAATTGTAATATCATTCTCAAAATAACATTCTCTACAGTAAATATGAATGTTTTTGCATACGAGTACCATTGTATATGCTAAAGTGATACATACTTGACAAACATGCACGACATAAACCTGGCAATAAACAATGTTTAGCGGCCATAAGGCCGAGCGATTTTAACGAATAAAGGTTTTAAGTCGAACAGAATACAAATCAAATGTTCTACGACTGAATTTTGTGTTCATGGAAATTATCAAATAACTTGGACAAATCATAGGATAAGCTACTAAACTGATAAACTCATAGAGTTTGAAGTTGGGACATAGATTTTAATCTCATACATGGATATTGTAAAACCTGATAGTTATTACGAATAGAGACGTTTGCTTTATACCCTCGTGCTTATATCTTATATACACTGCAGCTCTGTTATAAAGACTAAATCTCTTGAACTGTCAAATATCAAATATCAAACTTTAATCAATACTTGTATCACGTGTGCCTGAAGTACATTCAAAAATACAATATTTACATATTTGTATCATGCTGGAAACGTTAACTTATATTATATAATATCATCTTGACAGCCATAACATATCATTAATATATGTTTTCATATCAAAACAAAACATATCATATCATGACATCATATATCTTATCAAAATTTCAATTTATCTTTATCATAATTTCCCAAATATTAATTACAAAACATCTCCCCTATAGCCATACACATTCTCACGGGTAGCAGATTATAAGAAATTTATAACATTAATAACACATTCTTTCAAAAATACAAAGCCATATTCTCATTGAATCGCTGAGGCTATATAAATATTAAATCATACATGAATAACCTATTATTGTATGTGATGAATACCGCATGCTGTATGACATTGATTCAATATATTTACATCTAGGAATTCTTCTGTTACTTCATATCATGTCTGTATAGAATACACTGTATATACATAGAAACCTTCTGAAGGCTAATGATTTCTTACTTGAAAGCAGTACCAAGAAATTTTTAATATTAAGATGTCTGAAATAACTTGTAACAGCAGGGGGGGTAGAGGAATGGTGGCTAGGGGAATGCTGCCGAAATAACATGTTTCACAGTATTTCCCTAAAATGTGAGTAAACAACACATACATGTAGACGAAAAAATGGTATTCATTTTCTATTAAATCTAAGTGACAAGGACAGCATTTAGGAACGTGAAATGACTATTCGGATTATTTTAATTATTTTATAATTAATAATTTTGTAATATAAGCAGTATTTTGTTTAGGTAACCGATGCTGTCCATGTCTGCAAATAGATATCTTTAATAGGCTTTGTTTGTGTAGGTAAACACATCGTTTTAAGCTACACTTTTGTGACCAAAACGACAATTGA
Organism: Steromphala cineraria; assembly: GCA_916613615.1. NCBI lineage: Eukaryota > Metazoa > Mollusca > Gastropoda > Trochida > Trochidae > Steromphala > Steromphala cineraria. The sequence continues at coordinate 40,126,559 of OU744737.1, forward strand.
AAAGTAATTCTCTTATACCTGTCCTTCAATGTCTGTTTCTAATGTTATCCGAGAAACTTTCATCTTTCATATTCCATATATGGTTATCTGTATGAGGGCATTTCAAGTCAAAGCCAATATCGAATTACTTTAACCTTTGAATGAACATAAAGTTGAAATCTTCCACATTCTCCATATACGATCATTATTTTCACACTTAGATCTTTTTAATGACAGCAAATTTGTATTTAATGAATGAAATCGGTGCTTGATGTGCTTATTAATGAGGACCAAAAAGGATTTATGTCAGGCCGATATATAGGGGAAATTACCCGACAGATATACGATATTATCCAACACAATGAGGACTATCAGATACCCGGCCTCCTTTTGATGGTTGATTTTGAAAAAGCTTTCGATACTGTGGATTGGACATTTATTGAAAAAACTTTATCTTTTTTCAGATTTGGAGAATCAATCATTAAATGGATAAGTACATTTTATTATGGCATTGAATCCTGTGTAATTGTAAACGGTTTTGGGTCTCGATTTTTTAATATTTATAGAGGCTGCCGTCAGAGAGATCCACTTTCCCCCTATTTACTTCTTCTATGTGTAGAAATATTAGCAATCCTAATGCGAAGTAATAATGACATAAAAGGTATTAAAGTAGGAAATATTGAATATCTTCTTTCACAATATGCTGATGATACAACATGTACTCTTGATGGTTCTGAGAGATGCCTCTATGCTGTACTTCAAACTTTAAACTTCTACGCTCGTTTTTCAAGCTTAAAAGGGAACACAGACAAAACAAAACTCATTTGGATTGGCTCAAAAATAAAGATCAAAAATGAAACTTTGTCAAAACTGGAAACTCGATTGGAATCAGGAGCCATTTAAATTGCTTGGTATAACATTTTCTACTGATTTAGAAGAAATGGTTAAGATGAATTATGATAACAAACTAAGACAATGTGAAACTTTTATGACAATATGGTCAGCGCGTAATATATCCCCTATAGGGAAAAACACGATTCTCAAATCACTGATACTTCCAAAACTTAATCACTTATTCTCTGCACTTCCCAGAGATCATATCGATCATAATGGGCAATTTTATACCCATAAATATTTTTGTAATATAAACTCAGTTGATGTTAATTTTTTGGATCATTTAGGTATTATACAATCTATCAAAAAATACCTTCTGAAACAAAATATTGTCAATATGTGCAAGATTCCCAACCCATTGATTCCCTTTCAACTGGCCAACTTATTCGAAAGGCTCCGAAAATTATTATAGAATATTAATGCAAAAACAAATGTTTATAAATCAACATTTTACAAAATGGGAACACATACTGTTATATTTCGTGTGTACTAGGGCCCATTGGCCCCGGGGAACTCGCTTGCTGCACAGAGGTTACTCTGTCTCTATCAATAATTACACCAAATACCGTTTTACATTTTTATTTAACAACATTCACTGATACATCAATATCATGATCTTAGCAAACAGCTAGTCTCATACCCTATCCTTAACCTATACTAACCCTAGCTCCGTTAATCTATTACACCTAACATATTCACCCGTCCTATGTCCTGCATCTTGAGTCGGGTCGCCAGGCTGCATGACGGCGTCTACTTCCTTTCCCGGCCTCTGGTCTCTCCGCAACCCCGACTCCGACCCCCAATGTTCTACTACAGACAAACTTCTAACTTAAAACACGCGTCCCGTCAATCATTCGAACAGGTGGTACTCTAACCTACCAATCCCTGCACACTTCATAGATCACATTTACATATTACGAAGTTCCTTACTAATCGAAACTTCTCCACCCTTTGTCTTTATCCTATCTTTTAATTATTATTTATTGCTTCTATAACAATAATGGATCAGTCGTTAAATCCTCTCAACTCATAGTTTCCTTCGCAGAAATACAGTTCGCTCTTAAAATGCATATAACTAACGGTCATGTTACAATATCGATAAATAGTTACGTTTTTAAAATTTCCGGGATTCATTGTTATTCAACACTAGCAAATTTAAGCGTTTAAAACCTCGGTTGACGCCGTCGGTTTTAAACTACCGTATTTCCTCTAATAAGCGCCGGGCCTCTAATAAGCGCCGGGGGGTCATAGTTAGTTGAGAAAATAAGCGCCGGGCCTCTAATAAGCGCCGGGTCCCTTATAAGCGCCGGGTCCAAACCATTGAATTAATGTCCATTAGTAAACATTTTACTGATATTCATTGAAAATACTGTCTAAAACAAACTTAAATTTTCTATGAAGGAAACAAGAAAAGCCTTTAAAAAAGGCATGGTTGATGCCACAGATGAAGGTTGTGATTAGTAGACCAATTTGGATGATTAGTCGACCAATTTGGGTGATTAGTGAACAGTTACAACACTGGGTACCTACACTAATATTAGCACGAGTATTGATCAATCAATCAAAGTTAATTTCACGAAAAATGATGAGTTTATGAAAGTTTTTTTTTACTTTTATCAACGAGTGTTGGTTTATTTTATATCAAAAGACACGAGGAGGATATTATATTTATCATCCAAAGTCACTCTGTGTCACATCTCAGAGAAAAAACTATATATCTCTGAACGCAACTATGCTAGTAGACTAAATTTTAGTCTCTGAAATGACAATACATGTTAAATGCCGCTTTCTACTATTAAAATTGAAAGGAGCCCACTGAAGTCGAAAGCGTTATCCACTGAGTTAGCAGGCCTGATAGCTAAAGTTTGGAACAAACGATATATGTCATATTCTAAATATAGCACGCATCGTTTTCAGTAGCTCTGGTGATAAATACATGTCTTCGACGTAACCATTTAGTGACATCGTTAATTATAACTTGTAACGTGGTAATAAGTGCTCCACTTATTAGTAAACATTATTCTTATTTCAATGTCACCAGCGTACTTACAGAAACATCCCTTTTAATTCGCCAGGCGAGCCAAATTAGCGAAATTAAATCGCGTTGGTTATAAAAAAAGTGGATTTTGCGATTATTGAATGCAAAATAATGCTCTTATCTAGATCAAATGTTGACTCTTCTCCATAAGACGTTGTATTTGATTGACTCTTTTAACATTTATCAGAGTCTTGAATTTGAAATAGTATTACTCTTTCAATATAACATTTAAAGTGAAATCATATTCCACAGTTTAATGTGCCAAATATTGTGTATTACCCACATGGTGACGTAATGCATTTTTTGCTACAACTCTGTTCATTGGTCATTTGATTTGGATACAGCACATGTGATTGGCGCGGCTTCTCTTTGAAAATATCAACAGTAATATAAGGTTGCTGGCTTTGGTCATCAACCAATAAGCGCCGGGCCCCCAATAACCGCCCGGCCTCTAATAAGCGCCAGGGGGTAAAGGGGTGGTGAAAAATAAGCGCCCGGGCGCTTATTTGAGGAAATACGGTAAATTTGCGGGTGTTGAATAACAATGAATCCCGGAAATTTTACAAACGCAACTATTTATCTTCTAATTGGTTACAAGTGGGTTAAATGTTTGGGTGCCAGTCTTAACTGTTTAATCCGTATTACATTTACATATTTTAAAAAGTAAATGTACAGTGTGTCAGGCAGTTCCGGATCACTAAGGAATCATCGCCTGCATGCGCCTACCCAGAAATATATTTTAATAGTCTTAGTGCATTTCCTTGCAACCATGTTTCATGCAACTCGACACGGAATTAGAATTAAATACAACCCTGATTAGATTTAGAAAAATGACGAAAGAAACAAGCCGTCATTACGGCAGTTACGAATCAGTTCCGGGTATTCCAGATCACGTGACTATCGGGGCCGTGATAAGCTAGCGATGCATCTTTTTTAGCAACGAGATTTTTTTTTCAAATAAAAACGTATCTTAGTTATGACAGATGAGCAAAAAATATTTAATTATCGATTATGCCTAGTTAAAAAATTATGAACACATCAGTCCATAACAACAAAGATTGAGATTTTCGTTTTACCACTTGAGCATATAATTTTTACAAATCATGAATCAAGGTACAAACAAGGCTAACATATTTTCATTGTTAATGCAAAGGTTTGATAAGCTCATTACCTCTATTATTTATGATTACCTAAGAAATTGACACTAATTTAGCAAGTTGGTCGTTTCAGGTGATCCGGAACTACCCGAATGACGTCGACACGAACATTGTTTATTTCTAAAATAGTAATCTTCATTTGAGAATTCTCTCCCCTGATAATTATAGTTAAAACATGAATGTATGTTGTGGAATATCATTAATTTGCATTTTGCTTCTATTGATATTTGAGATGGTCCGTCCAAAATAACATGTGCTTTTCTGAAGCGCCGGTGGAGGTTTATCACAATGATAGGTGTCCTCTTTTTCGGACGTTCAAGTTCATTTGCAAACAGAAAAAAATTAAACAAGCAGACATAGTCATCAACATCCCCCGCCTCCGGAACAAGGGCAATAACTCCGGAACAAATAATTGCGCGGTTCTGATTTTCGAACTCCATCAAGGTATTGATACCCTGGAGGCACACACAAAATTTGATAATCCTATCTTTAACGGTTTCTGAGAAAAATTGGCTCCTTTAACTCGGACGGACGGACGCACGTACACACGGACGGACGGACGGACGCACGGAGGTCAAACCTATATCCCCCTTTCACTTCGTGGCAGGGGATAATAATAATGTATCATAAAAGAACATGTCAGAGCTTTAAAATGATAAATGAATGAAGTAAATCCATTGATAACTATGAATTTAACTGCAAATGTACGTGCAAGTGATCCGGAATACCCTTACGCACTGTATGTATATTATATAAACTTTCTATATATATAAGTCTGTCGTGACACTTATATATTTGCAATACATGTTTTTCTTAAAGATTTTTTTAGTGTAATTTTACTGTTTAAATATTGTGAAAACATCTTAATGTCCGTGTTAGATATTCCCATTCAAAGATCGAATACTGTCATCCCTCTTGATGCAGACAATAACAGCAGCACCCTACACCTCTATAGTCCCCTGCGATAAGGGTCTTACCTCCCTTTATCAAGTTATCTCCCTTGACGTTGGCGTCCTTCCGGTGAGCATGAAGCTTGTATCATTCTGTGCTCTCTAACTCTTATCTCCACCATCTGTTGAGAACTAGATTAGTGTTTGCGGGACACCGCAAAAACAGAGCAGCACCTTTGACACTCAAGGTCACACAATCAATGAACACATTTCATTGAGTATAACATTCATGTAATGAAATAAACTGTTAAAAGTTAACTTAATTCATTTTCTCAATATATGTTGACCTTGCCATGACCTTGACGGTCCGTACCCAAAATTACTTCTCAAGAGATGATATATACATATTCTAAGCTTCATAGCACAAAAACGTTTCAAGATATCGTGTTAACAATGAATAACTCAAATCTCATGACCTTGACCTTTGACCTTCAAGGTCACACAATCATTGAATTTCTTTTATTGAATATGACAATAACATTTTGATTAAAAGTGATCATAATTAAAATTAATCATTTTCACTAAATCATGCTTAATTCATGACCTTGCTGTGACCTTGACCTTGGAAGGATTGTAGCCAAAACCTTTTCAATTTTTTTTTACTTTTCCTAGGATTATATATACCAAGATAGAGCTTCATAGCACAAAACTTTACAAGTTATCGCGTTTACAAGGAATTCTTAGAGTGATTACATAGCTCATGACCTTGACCTTTGACCTTGAAAGTGAACATGTCATAATGATTCCCAGGGAGTGTTCACATTTAGACATGTTCATGAGTCTTGAAAAGCTAAATTGGATAAAGTAATACCCAGATGGAATTCGATCAAACTTTCCTGAAACGACACCAGGTAAGGGCTTTCTAGTGGTGCCAACCAATCTTCTATCAGATTTTTATTTGTTGCTCCACATATGCTAGTTCGCTACAAACCAGGGATGAAGGAATTGGTCTATTTGCCGGACATGTCCGATTTGGAATCCAAATTGACCGTAAGATTACCTTAGCGGACATTTGAAACAAAAAACTGACATTTGAAAAAAAAATTGACCTTTGAAGAAATTAAAGACAAAAGAAAACTTATTTTTTACTTTCAAAGATGTAGTACATAGTCTCTCAGCTGAATCTTACAGGCTATGCCCGTGAGACAAAGACCAATGAAAAACAACTGAAGGAACAAGCTTTAATAACAACTTGTTTGGAATCCAACACAGTTCTCTACAGATGATAATTAATCAGAAAGTCACTTTTCACAAACATCAAAGCTTTCACATAAGAAGTTGTTTTGTCAGCTGAGGAATCCATCAGACGACAGGACTTGCAGGGAGAACTCCTTGTTTTCTAGTGTTTCTCTTTATGTACAATAAATACTCCTTCTGTAGAGGGCGCTGTGCTTCACCGATCAACTTCTCCAAACACAATATCCAGTGTACCTGCAGAAGAGTGATTGAACATGTTGTAGTGAAAGTCTTTAAAGTGGCAGGATGAACAGTTGTGTAATATCTTTAAACAACTTTCATAAAATGAAATTAAAAACACTTAAAAGTATTCTTTCAATGTTAATTTAACTCTCTGGATACATCGTCAGAAACACAAATATATTTGAAAATCAAATTATTCCACCGACGTGTGTACTTTCTTTTGCCCATCAGTGTACAAAACATATGATTATGCCACCAAGGTGTGTACTTTCTTTTGCCCATCAGTGTACTAAACATATAATTATTCCACCGACGTGTGTTCTTTCTTCTGTCCGTCAGTGTACTAAACATATGATTATTCCACCGATTATTCCACCGACGTGTGTTCTTTCTTCTGCCCGTCAGTGTACTAAACATATGATTATTCCACCGATTATTCCACCGACGTGTGTTCTTTCTTCTGCCCGTCAGTGTACTAAACATATGATTATTCCACAGACGTGTGTATTTTCTTCTGCCCATAAGTGTAATAAACCAACTCGCCAATGATGGCCACCACATCTGCTAGCATGTGTTTCCGCAACATCTTGTCCAGCCCAGCCTGTAAAATAACATGGTCCTCTCTTAGCTTCAACAATAAGTCAATGTTTTAAGTTCTACAAATTCATCACAATAAGGAGAGATCGGAGAAAAAATAAGAGCCATTGGCTCTGTAGCTCATCAGGCTGTATATTTGATATTGCTTTAGGGTGTGGCCAATGTGGTTCCCCCTTAGTAGGGGTCACAGGGTCACAAAATCTACGGTTATTTATCCTCACTAGTCAAGGAGTCTGTACACAAAGTTTCAGCTTTCTAGGCCTTATGGTTCTTGAGCAGAAGATGAAAATAGCTTTTTAGGTCGTGGCCCATATTATAAATAACATGGTCATCTCTTAGCTTCAACAACAAGAGCCATCAGAAGAGTTACTATATAATTCACTGATGTCGGCCAAATTTGAAGACTTCAATGCAGCAGTTCACAAGGCATCCTGTTAATTAATAATAACCTTTTCTATATAATTTATAATTCAACTGTATTTTATTCTGATTTTGATATATCAATACATTTGTATGTATGTATGTGTATGTGGGTATATAAATATCTAGCCATGTTTTCCCAATTATGCATCTGTATGTATATAAGTATATGTTTATTGGGTTAGTACTAGTGTTCAAGTACTGAAGCTAAATGATTTGGCATATGTATACAGTAAATAAGTAAACCAACTTTCCTTTTGAAAACATATCACTGATTTATCAGCAGACATATTTCCTTTCCTAAATGGGTATGTGCTATGAAATTGTTATTTTAATATACCTATTTGCATGTACACATCACCCAAAATTGTCGCCTCCTGCTATTAGATATACAACACTTATATTATATGATGATGTTCATGTATATATAATATGTTTAATAACTGGAATCTAACATACCTATACCATTATAGAATTAATACCATACAAATATCACTATCTCACGGTATGATAAAACATTATTATACCACAAATTAATCTGAAAAAAAATAATTTTAGTCAATATTTTTCAATTAAATGCAAAAGAGGTATACATATAAAATGATACTTAAAACAGAGTTGTATGATATAAACGCACTTACCTTTCCCAACTCCTTATAATCCTTATTATCCATAGGGCAAATTAGTGTCTATTAAGATTTAAAATGCTGGTTTTGACCTGTCGAACACAATATGCACGCAAAACATGCACACTTTTTTTTACGAAACTGCTTGAAATCAAACACACGCACGTAAAGTACGAGCCTTACCTGTTACCGACGGCTCACTGTAAAAATCAATAACGCATCCTCGCACTCTCTCCACAATGACAAAAGCTCCTTCTTATACTTTTGTATATATGCCTCCTTCTCTCTATCTTTTTTTATTTTTGTTCTTGTCTTTCCTCTCTCTATCGTTTCTTGCATTGGTACATGTGCAGTTAAATGGCCTGGTTAAACACTACAACAAAATTGTTTGTTTTTTAAAATGAATGGTAATCTGAAAATTGTCACCTCGAACTGTCAAGGACTTAACAACAAGAAAAAACGCTTGGAGGTATTTTCAAATCTTAAAAGAAAAAGAGCAGATATCTATTGTCTTCAAGACACTCATTTCACACTAGACCTTGAAAATGATATCAAAATGGAATGGTGCTCAACAAAATGTTTCTTTAGTTCGTATAAAAGCAATGCCCGTGGCGTAGCCATTATTTTTAATGAACAAATTGATTTTAAAATGATTAATATAAAACTGGATGAGATTAATGGAAACTATCTCGCTCTAAAAATTGAAATTTGTGAGAGGACATTTACCTTGATAACTTTGTATGGCCCCAATACAGATAGTCCTTCTTTTTATGAAGCCATATTTGCAACTATAACAGAATTTGATTCCGATCACTTTTCCATTTGCGGGGATTGGAACCTTGTTCAAAACCCGGACAAAGACCTTTTTAATTATAAGAACATAAACAACCAAAAAGCAAGAGAGGTTGTACTGTCATTTATCGATGAATACAATGTTATTGATCCATGGCGTTTTTTAAATCCAGATAGTAAGAGATTCACTTGGAGACAAACTAAACCTATAAAACAGTCTCGACTAGATTTTTTCCTTTTATCTAGAGATTTAGAACCGTCTATCGAAAACGCAGATATTGAACCAGCTTATAAATCAGATCACTCATTAACCTGGGTGGATTTGAAACTAACGGATATTGATAGAGGAAAAGGCTTTTGGAAATTTAACAATTCACTGCTTCACGATAAAACCTATGTTGACGAAGTTAAGAATACAATAAATACCACTAAACAGCAATATCAAAAGGGGTTAGACAATGAAGGAAATGCATTATTTGAAATTAATGATCAACTTTTCTTCGAAACGTTACTGGTTATGATAAGAGGTTTTACAATAAAATATTCATCAGAACAAAAACGGAAAAGAGAAAAAAATGAAAACGAAATATCCAAAACACTCGAAGATTTGAATAAAACCTTAGACGAAACTAATAATACTATTGAAAAAGAATCGATTTTGAAAAAAATAAATGATGCTAATCTTATACTGGAAAAAATAAATAGTATAAAAACTGAAGGTATATTAATGAGGTCAAAATGTGAATGGAAAGAAAAAGGTGAAAAACCCACAAAATATTTTTTAGCACTCGAGAAAAGAAATTTCATAAATAAATCTATATCGAAACTACAAACACGTGATGACAAAACCATAACTAACACAAAAGAAATAATGAAAGAAACGAAACATTATTATGAGCATTTATACACAAAACAGAACTGTTCACCAGTTGACTTAGAACAACTCTTGCAGGAGTATAAAGTTCCAAAACTCAGTAATGTTGACAAAGAGAAGCTCGATGGGGAATTAAAGTATGGAGAGGTCTTAGAATCACTGAAAAATATGAAAAATGAAAAGAGCCCCGGTCCATCAGGTTTCACAGTAGAATTTTTTAAATTCTTTTGGCTGGACCTTCATACTTACTTGATACGATCATTAAACATGTCTTATAGAACAGGAGAATTATCTATTAGCATGAAACAAGGTTTAATAACATGTATTCCAAAACAAAATAAATCAAAACAGTATCTAAAAAATTGGAGACCTATATCCCTACTAAATGTATCATATAAGATAGCATCAGGTACAATCGCTAATCGAATAAAGAAAGTACTTCCTAAAATCATAAATGAGGATCAACGAGGTTTTATGGCGAATAGATATATTGGAGAATGCACAAGGCAAATTTATGATATAATAGAATGGACAGAATGTATGGAAATTCCGGGGTTGCTTTTACTAATTGACTTTGAAAAAGCTTTTGATTCGGTAGACTGGGCTTTTATACAAAATGTTCTTGACTTTTTCAACTTTGGCCCAGCAGTAAAATCCTGGATTTGCACATTTTATAAAAGTATCAATTCAAGTGTTCTTGTAAATGGTTTTGCATCGGATTTCTTCGAAATTACACGGGGCTGTAGGCAAGGAGATCCGCTTTCGCCATATTTGTTTATACTATGTGCCGAAATTCTGAGTATTATGATACGCAATAACAAGAAGATAAAAGGAATTAATATTGGGGATACCGAATATCTGATAACACAATTTGCCGACGATACTTCTCTGACATTAGATGGGTCTGAACCAAGCCTCCAAGCGACACTACAGACATTAGCACAATATGCTTCTTTCTCGGGTCTCAACATAAATACAAGTAAAACACAGGTTATATGGATAGGTTCCTTGAAAAACTCCAAACGTATACTTTGCAAAGACTACAAACTAGATTGGACACAAACAGAATTTACCATTCTTGGCTTAGTATTCACACACAATTTGGCAGAAATGGTCGAGAGAAATTATAAAGATAAACTAAAAAAGATAAAGGTTATCATGAACCAATGGCTCGGGAGAGATCTTACCCCACTAGGCCGGACGACAGTTTTAAAAAGTTTGATACTACCTAAATTAAACCACATATTTACCATACTTCCAAATCCTAACGAAAGTGTAATAAAAGATCTTGAAAAACTTTGTTTTAATTTTATTTGGAAAGGAAAACCAGATAAAATCAAACGAAAAATAATAACTAAAAACTACAATGAAGGAGGGTTCAGAGTTCCAGATATAAGAAATACAATACTCTCGCAAAAAATAAGCTGGGTGAAAAAACTATTCAACTCAGATGTAAATTCGAAATTAAGAAAACTTTTTAATATAAACGTATCACCAGCACACAGCGATTTCTACCAATATAGTGCAACAACCATAACTGAGAATGTCTGTACGCCAAGAACAAACGATTTTTGGAAAGACGTCTTAAACGCATGGGGTTATTTTATCACACAAAAAGGGAAAACGGTAAAAACTCAATTGGATATCCTTTCCCAGCCAATTTGGAACAATGACAATATAATAATTAACAAAAAAACAATATATTATAACAAAATGTCAGCATCGGGAATCTTGTTTATAAATGATATTATTAATGATGATGGAAAATTCCTAAAATACACAGAATTAATTCATACATACAAATGTAAAACAAACTTTCTTGAATATGCTGGTATTATTAATGCTGTCAAAACATACTTAGCCAAATCCAATATTAAAATAGATAAAAAGGCAGTTTTACCACTATTCCCATACTTAATTGAAAATATTGCCACACAAAAGAAAGGTTGCCGAATATTTTACGATATATTACAAGATTCAGAGAATTCTTTGACCTTGTACAAATATAAACAAAAGTGGGAACATGATTTAGATCACTCAATCAATGAAAGCGAATGGAATCAAATAAACAAAATTCCTTTCACGTCTAACCTAAATTCAAAAACAAAATGGTTCCAATACTCGATACTACATAGAATTATCCCGACAAATGACCTCCTACACAAGATGAAAATAACAGATGAAAACAAATGCAGCTTTTGTGAGAAAGACAAAGAGACAATAAGTCACCTTTTTTTCGAATGTCCTTTTGTTCAAAAAATTTGGAACAAACTTAAGGTCTGGATAGAGACAACTACGCAAACAAACTTAAATTTTTCAAAAAGGAATATTTGCCTTGGATATCCTGAACATAGAAACAAAGTACTGAATATGATAATAATAACCGTAAAATACACCATATTTAAAACAAAGCAAATTGGACTCAAGCCAAATTTTCTTAACATTAAAAAAGACTTAGAGAAAACATATAATATTGACAAATACAACTCATACTCAAACTGTAACTACTCAAAATTTATGAAATTTTGGTCAATCTGTCACTTACTATTTAAAGATTAGTTGAGACTTCATGTGTCAAAAATAAATTTTTTATTTTTCCTCTACCATTGAATATCTTTATGCCTTGTGATGACATTACTCTGCCAAAATGTGTATATCCTTGCTTCTTGCCATGTTATAATTCATCTTCCTGTGTTGTATATCATTCCTTGTATCTTTTTTATATCATATATATTACACCAGCCATTGTAATGCCCATGTACCACAAAAAAGGTAAATAAAAAAAAAAAAAAAATTAAAAAAAAAAAAAAAATAATTATAGTTTCAAAAGCAAGCTAAATGTTTCAGTGACCTTGTCAAGGACACCATAATGAACTAATGTCTGTGCATTTCCCTAAAATAAACTGAACATAAGATATTGCGCTAACAAATGTTTAAAAAGCGGTCAAAGCCCTGCAGTGACATTGAAAAAAGTAACCAGTCCTGACAAAAAGTAGCCAGTCAAGAACTGGCGGACGGGCTATATTTTAAACACTGAAGAAGAGCCACGGGGCTGAGTGTTGAACACAATCATTAAAACTGATGTGAAAAATCCTATATGTTATATTCTTGCAGTGCTTAAAGCTAGGGCTGTAACGATACCTACGATACAATCGTGCCTTAGGAAATCCTGATTATTGTATCGTGAGCTTCCTGTATCATGATACACTAAAAATAGATTTCATTTACTTAAAATGAAAGTGAACACTATAAAACCAGCTAGTATTGTGCAGTAACTGTAACTAAAGTAAGCATTAAGCAATCTGATTCATAAATAACTGTTTTTGAAGAAAATAAAAACATTTTAATATTTGATTTTCGATCATCTTGTAACACAAAATGTCCACCATCTTGAATATTTCACAAATATGCACGAAGTTACACTTTAAACAATGTATCGTGATCCATATCAAATCGGGAGATTTCCCATGGTATTCACCCCTAGCTTTAACGCTATAGATGAGACTAAAGTACTGTCATTTGCTCTGGTCAGAATTTACATGAACATCCTAGTAAATAGTAACTGCAATAATATATAATTATTCAAAATATCTTTTTTAAGAATATAATTATCTCTTAGCATGCCCAATTTGATTGAAACATGGATTATAAGAAATATTTCAGTAAAACTTTCTAGGTTTTTAGACATCTAACAAAATAGAAATCTTTGAAACTCAGTTGACTGTTTAACATGTCCCCTAAAACTCAGCTGTGAATGGTCAAAGGGGAGATAATTTCAACATGTCCCCTAAAACTCAGCTGTGAATGATCCAAGGGGAGATAATTTCAACATGCCCCCTAAAACTCAGCTGTGAATGGTCCAAGGGGAGATAATTTCAACATGCCCCCTAAAACTCAGCTGTGAATGGTCAAAGGGGAGATAATTTCAACATGCCCCTAAAACTCAGCTGTGAATGATCCAAGGGGAGATAATTTCAACATGCCCCCTAAAACTCAGCTGTGAATGGTCCAAGGGGAGATAATTTCAACATGCCCCCTAAAACTCAGCTGTGAATGGTCAAAGGGGAGATAATTTCAACATGCCCCTAAAACTCAGCTGTGAATGATCCAAGGGGAGATAATTTCAACATGCCCCCTAAAACTCAGCTATGAATGGTCCAAGGAAGTTTGAATAAGACGCCATGCGCAGATGCGAAGATGTCACTCAGTGCACATTCCTCACGTCTGAATCTCGGCTCGACCGGCGTGTGTTGTGTTGTGCGAGTGAGCGGTGAGTGAACGGCCTCACTCGACTCGTGGTCCTTCTAGGGCCGCTTCATTCAGTCCTGTAACTGGGTCACCAGAATCGGGTTGTTAGCGGGTTGTCAGCGGGCACTTTATAGCCATTTAAGGGCCGCTTCAATAACTTGCAACAACGACAGAAACATTGTTTTTTGTTCAACAAAAAGGAGTAGTTGTAGTTGAGCTGGAAGATGCCAGGATGTCCCAGTGGATATGATAACATGTTATATTTACCATTTATTTTATAATTCCACAATAATTTAATAGATTTTGTGTTATTGCAAATTAAGATTGCATGATTTATATTCACTGAGTTTTTTCAGCGTTCCTTATGCAATATCCAATTGACTTAAGTTTAGCATTTCAGCTGGTTTTAACTATATTGTTGGGTTTTAAATGTAAATTTATCATCATTTAATTATGGTTTTGGTAAAGTATGGCTACAACAAGCGCAGACATAGCATATAGAGAATCTCACCCAAGTGTCTTCTGATATCAAATATATCAACACAAGTTGATAAAAGTAACAAATATCCGAGGCTCTATTTATCATCCAAAATCATTTTTTATCACATAAGCATGAAAAATGTACATATCTGCATATCGTGATAACCACAGTACAGAAACGGCTTTGCTACGAGTCATGGACGAACTAAGAAGTCGGGTGGATTCAGGGAATATTGCTGCATTAACACTCTTAGATCTGTCGGCAGCTTTTGACACTGTGGATCACAAGCTTCTACTTTCGAAACTTCAACTGGAGATGGGTGTAACAAATGTTGCGCTCTCCTGGATTGAATCGTATCTAAAAAACAGATCACAAACCGTGGTTATACATCAAGCAGAGTCTAAACGCTTTTCACTTGCGTGTGGAGTACCTCAAGGATCTGTGCTGGGTCCAGTGCTGTTTGTACTCTATACTAATAGTCTTGCTAGAGTGATAGAGGATAATAAAATGGATCATCAGTCTTATGCTGATGATACGCAACTGATTGACAGTTTCAAGCCAGAAAATGTACAGAAGGCTCTGCAACGTACTACTGATTGCACAACTGATATCAAGTCATGGATGTCATCAAATATGCTGAAGTTAAATGATGAGAAAACAGAGGCACTGTTAGTAGGAACTAAACGTAATTTGCGTGATATTCAAGCTACCTCTGTTGAAATCGGAACTGCTACAATCCCTTTTACTGACCATGCAAGAAATCTTGGAGTCATCATTGATTCTCAACTTTCAATGGACTCACACATAGATAAACTCTGTAAAACTTGCTATTATCATCTCCGTTGCATCAGTCAAATACGTCATCTTATAACCAGAGATGCCGCCAAAATACTTGTGCAAATGCTTGTTCATTCACGACTTGACTATAGTAATAGCTTACTGATTGGAATCAGTAAACGTCAGTTGTACAAGCTCCAGAAAGTTCAGAACGTAGCGGCAAGAATTGTGACCAGAACACCAAAAGCATGTCACATAACACCTGTGCTTAAGTGTCTGCATTGGCTTCCCATCGAAGCGAGAATCAAATTTAAAGTTCTATGTATTACTTACAAATGTCAACATAATATGGCTCCAGCATATCTTTTAAATTCCTTGGAGGACTATACCCCTGCAAAAGATCTTCGATCCCAGAATTTGAAGCTTCTCCAGATGCCAAAGTATAAAAACACCAGTTATGGACTTAAATCTTTCAGCTGTACTGCTCCAAGACTTTGGAACCAACTTCCTTATGTCATCAAAATGTCATCCTCACTGACTGTTTTTAAATCACAGCTCAAAACTCATCTATTTTCTAGCTATTATTCATAGATTCTACCCATAGACTCTAATTATAAATATCCTTAATCAATGCTACCAGTATTACTTTTAGGCTTTATTTCATAGCATTTCATCTCATCACCTTAAATTTTATTATTTTCAATGCGCTTTGAGCATGCACCTTGTGTATGGATATAGCGCTTTATAAATGCCCATTATTGTTATTATTATTATTATTATTATTATTACATTTTGAACCTTACAACTCCTAAACCAGTGATGTCATAGCATTGCGACGTCATCGTGTTAATGTTGTCATAGTATTGTGATGTCGTTGTGTTTACGATGTCATAGCATTGTGATGACATTACTGATGATGTAAAACCTTTGTGATGTCATGTATTTACTGATTACAGGGCATTGTTCAAAATCAAAATGATCTTCCACAAGCGATATATCCCGTGGAACACAGTTTTGGATGATAAATATATTAATCAATCAGCCAGAACGTATGATAATGCAAGATAAGAAGTGAACATGATACGACTATACTACTAATAACAAGACGCCTTACTTATTTTAAGGCATACTCATAAAAAAAACATGGCAAATTTCTTTTTTTCACAAAGAAACAAAAGCAGACTTTATTCAAAGCCGAATACTTTGGGTATTATAATTCTATATTCTATACAGAAAGGAACTTAAGGCAGTCACGATAATCTAGACAGAAGGGGACTGGAGACAGAGTGAAATCTTTGACAAAACGGGACAGACGGCATATACGATATAGATCAGGTCTGGAGACAGAACAATATAGAACGGGACTGGAAGCAGAACGATATCTTCTACAGTATTGAACTGAAGGGAAAACAGACAGAACGAGACTGAAGACATCTCTATATTCTATATTCGTAGACCAGTACGCGCTTAAGGTATTTTTCAAAGTTAGTATGTCAATGTTTTTGTGGTAGATAATGCATTTGTATAAAAAAAAATTATCATCGATCCACACTTGAACTCTCTCACTTTATATTGATATTCTCAATATTACCGTTCGATTAATGTTTGTTCTTCTGGTGCCATGCAACACTAGAATTAAAAAGGACAGATCTGGTTAGGAATGAAGAATACACAATTCAATGTCTTTACTTGATTATTCGTATATGGGTCAATTCCAGAATTTTGCTCTTTTCTTGTCCAAGTTCATTCACCATTAATCAACATAGTGTACTTGAAGTTTTATGCGATTAAGATACGACATAAAATAAATAACAAAGACACTTCACATCTCAGTGTTCATGACAAGTCTTTAATTGATAATTAAAGTGGTCACAATTATCAAAATCATGCTGTCCGGGAGGTACCCTGGTTCTGTTTCAATGTCAAATTAAGTAATCATTTTACTTTCACATTCTTCAAATGGTTTGTTTATTT
This sequence comes from Steromphala cineraria, assembly GCA_916613615.1. Classification (NCBI taxonomy): domain Eukaryota; kingdom Metazoa; phylum Mollusca; class Gastropoda; order Trochida; family Trochidae; genus Steromphala; species Steromphala cineraria. The sequence goes on from OU744737.1 coordinate 40,143,785, forward strand.
CATTAAATGATTGAAATCACCCTGTATATATTATATAAGTCACAAAAAAACAATTTAGTATTTTTTTCTTATCAAATGCCTCTGTGCCATAATTTGTTATCCTTGCCGTTACCAAACCTGAAAAAAACTGATAAATAATTTCTCCCCAGAGCTTGCTGTTACGCTACTTCATTTTCTTGTAGTTCTACTTCCTTTGAAACAAATTAGAAGAATTTTGATTAAGGTCCTTTTCTTTTTAAGATTTTCTGACGTTAATATGAGTGTGCATTCCATAGCGTTACCCTCAAGTGTCCCAACCGTTACTACATATCATGACAAAAATATTTGTCGATTTTGTTTATGTTTAGTTTAAAATACTATTTTTATGTAATTCACAGATTACCATATGGTTCCAAAACTGCAGGGAGAATTTTTTTTTAAAAATTTAATATTAGATATTGTTGTCCTTGCCATTACTGTCCTTCCCGTTACCAGTCGCTAGTACCAGACCTGCCTACTTGTACACTTTTGGTGTATTTTGTACTATTTTGAGCAATAAAATACGACTATACACCCACTTTCTAATTTATACACCAATCACCAATTACTACAGGAGTCTTAAAGGACACTGATAAGTCTGATTAGTGTAACTGATTTGACATGTTTGAAGCATTAGCCTTTGATGTACAGTATAGTGTGATGTACAGTACTTGTTTGAAAAAGTTTTTATTAAAATGTTGTCTCATATAATTTATTGTTTGTATACTTTGAATGTGAAATATACAAATTGAAACATACTTTGTACACTTTGAAACCTCAGAATACACTTTGAAATGTTCAAGTATACACTTAGGACCGAAAAGGGGTAGGCAGGTCTTCGTTACCATTACTTTCGTGGTTTCGGCAAAGACAAAATGTGGTTTCGGTTCAGGCAACTCTTGCAAAATTTAGAATTATGTTTGTATGACCTAAATATCCGATTCAAACTACTATTGAGTCAAAAGTACATCCGGAAGGGTCATCAATTTACTCTTTCTATCAAGTATTATTTTCAATCTTTAATACTTTAATTTTGATTTATCATTATTGGTAATGGTTAGGACAGAAATTGGTAATGGTTTTGGACTCAGTTATCTTAAGCTGCAAATCAATACTTTATAATATAAAAATGTTCTGGTATTGATGTTTGTAGCACAATTGTCCCATGCCAAAAACTGATATTGTTCATCTATTAAAAACACTTTCTTAAATAACACAATTCACACATTTCATATTTTTAGTAACGGCACTGACAAAATTGGTAACGGTTAGGACAATTTTGAGAGAAACGTGAAAAGTCAGTAATAGTTTTAATGAAAGAAGAATGGAAGTGACATGGTCATTGCTTTGCCCTCTTTTTCAAAAGTATGAGGTATTTTTTATAACATTATAATCATAATTATTGAAATATGTATGATGGTGTTAAAATAGTTTTAATGTGGTAAGTTAACTCACTTGCTAGTGTTCTTGGTACCACAATCTTCTCACTATATTTACAGCTTGGAAACAGCATTGTACTTATAATGTTCAACACAGAATAATCTTACCCAGGGGGTCAAGGAAATAGTGATGAAATGATACATTTGATGTGAACAAGCACCAGAACCGCTGATATGAATCCTATCCAACGGATTCCAATCATTTTGTACCAGTTATGGCAATAGGAAGACCAAAGGTTCCAACTTATGAAACTTTTACTGGTTCTTCACAAGAAACATCAGCACAAGTGTGTACACATGCGTTTAGCTAAACATCAAGTATGACCCAAAAACTTCTCGATGAAAGAGACCTAAACTCCACAATACAAAACTATAATGTCAAATGCAGTTTCATCCTCCTCACAGTTTCCTACGATTGTAGGACAAAACCCCACCCTGACAAAAGCCCATAGGACTAAAGCCCACCCTGACAAAACCCCAAACCTATTTTCTCATATGGAGACAAAAGCCCAACAATCTTAATTAGTGGAGTAGAGAATGTATTGTTTGTAGTTGAGTATGTGAATACTGACAAGGATGAATTAGTTTAGAAAAATCAGAATACATTGGAGATAAGTGAGTTGTTAATTAATTGGATCAACTCCCAGTATAATATGAGGGTGACCGGAAAAAAGTCACAAATTTCTATAGGAAAAAAAGTCACAGAAAAAACTCCATGACTTTTTTTCTGTGACTTTTTTTCCTAGATTTGTTAACATGTATTATTATGGAATAAAAGTTGTTAAATTACAAGTGTGGAGTTTTGTCCTAGTATCTGTGGGATTGGTGTGGGGTTTTGTCAGGGTGGGCTTTAGTCCTATATATGGGTTTTTGTCCGCGTGGGCTTTTGTCAGGGTGGGGTTTTGTCCGTACACCTTTCCTACATGTGAATCTAACTAAATGAAGATGTTCAAAAATCTTCTGAGGTCTTTGTCAGATCCTGTAGAGGTCATCCTAAAATAGATAATAGTATGTTCTTGTGTCATATGAGGGACGTGCAATTGTTGGACAATTCTTGATATTGATGAAGAGAGTGATCTTTATGTGGAGTGTATGTCATAAATCACAAAAATTAATGAGCCAATGTTTCATCTTTTATAGCCTTCTGTTCACATTTACGGTTCATATTTACAAGATTGTATATCATCACAGCAAAACAATACACCTAGAATGACAGAAGTTTGTTTGAATATACACATGGTTGTCACATATTTTCGTCTTCTATGAGATCTTGATAATTCATTTGTCAATGTTCATTTAGATATTTTTGTATTACATCTAATGTTTAGCAATAAATGATGAATTCTAAAAAGGGGAGTTAAGGTTTGAGAGGGATTTTTATGCTTTGGCATTACCATTAATCATACTAATATGACTGAAACAATGAATTTATCTTATGATAAAATTACTAACATGTCCATGCCCATAACTTGTGTCAAAAGTGATAAACTGAATATTACTCACTATCTTTGAGTAGTAAATATTTCTTGCGAAATAATCAAAATCTGTTCCAAAAAAATTAATCTCTCAGGTACATTAAATTCAATTCTTTCAAAACTTCATATGTATTCCCTGAACGTTAAAGAGGCGCTGTATAACCTTTTTATGCCCCCGAATCGGAGATTCCGGGGGTATATTGTTTTTCACATGTCCGTCTGTCCGTTTGTCCACAAAAACTTTAACCTTTGTCATAACTTTTGATTGGTCAGAGCTAGGTCTTTGATACTTGACACATGGATCCCTCGTGATGAGACCTTTCAGATGACACCATGACATTTGACCTTGTGACCTTGACCTTGACCTTGACACAGCGAGATGCATCCGGGGGCATTCGTGTTTCACAAACACATCTTGTTAAAATATATTGGTCAAATAACTTTATAACATAAATAATAGGCCAAAACAGCAACGATACACAGTGTCTCAATGAAGCTACAGCCAGGGACCCTATATACGTAAAATAAACTTAGAGCTATAATGATTCCGTCAAATGTGTAAAAATTTATTTCCAATCACAGTCAGGAAATTATTTATACTTATTATCAGTGATGTAAATAGTCATATGGGCCTACTGTGCGACCGTGTTAATTGTTATCCGATACATATAAACTTTTATTCTTCTTGAAGAGAGTAGAGTAGAGTTAAGTGATTTACATTAAGTACACACCATAGGGGACATTAACCTGCGATAATGCGATAAATGAGATAAATGTGGTACATGCACAGTCGCAAATTTGTGGTTTGTGTAGCCACAGTCAAGCTGTATATACTTCCAGCTACCACTGTTGAGTAGTCAAGGGAGGGTTCGATGGGTGGTCTACATGACAGTAGACAGTAGTGAGATCTACATGACAGTAGACATGCAGTGAGGTCTACATGACAGTAGACAGGCAATGAGGTCTACATGACAGTAGACAGGCAGTAAGATCTACATGACAGTAGACAGTAGACAGGCAGTGAGATCATAGTCAGATTTTGCATGTAGATTAGTTCTATACACTCTATAGGTGTCACACGTATGATACGGCACCAGAGATCTAAATAGAAAATGTCGCAAGAACTTAATATCTGAGATACGTAAAAGCAAAGCATTATATGTTGACAAACTTGATAAGGTTGTTAATACCGAACACGGTAGCAAATGTTGGTGGCAAATTGTCAAAATTTATCTTAAGAATACAGACAAAGCTAAGGTATTTCCACACATTGAACATGATGATGTTGTGTATGAAGATGACACTGATAAAGCTAATATATTCAATGACTACTTTGTGAGTATAGCACGGGTTAATGATGATTCTGATGATAATGTAGAAATAGATTCTAATGTGGATGTCAATCATTGTCTGTATGATTTAAGATTAGAAAGTGAAGAAGTTAGGGATATTTTATTATCACTTGATGTTACAAAAGCAACAGGCCCAGATCATCTTAATAATCGGGTCTTAAAATGTTTAGCTGAACAGTTGTCAGTTCCTCTCTGCAATCTTTCAATATTTCACTAGCAACGTCTGAGTTCCCACATTTATGGAAATATGCATCTGTAGTTCCAATACATAAGAAAAATGATATTCATAATTGTACAAATTATCGACCTGTCTAACTTACCAGCTGTTTATCAAAAGTTTTTGAAAATTGTGTTTTTAAACATGTATCCAACTTCTTTTTAGATAATGAAACTATAACTTCATTTCAGTCAGGTTTTACGACTGGTGATTCTACATCATATCAGCTCACCCATTTATATGATTATATTGCTAAGGCGATGGATAGCGGCAAGGAGGTACGCGCTGTTTTTTGTGATATAAGTAAAGCGTTCGACAGGGTATGGCATAAGGGTCTTCTGCATAAGTTATGGGCTAATGGGATACGGGGTTCTCTCCTATCATGGTTTGAAAGTTATTTAAATAATAGAAAACAATTCACAGTAATTAATGGGTACAAATCAAATGTGAAATCAATTGAAGCTGGTGTTCCCCAAGGGTCAGTTTTAGGACCTCTGCTCTTTTTAGTTTATATCAATGACATTGTTGAAGATATCCAATGTAACATTAAACTATTTGCTGATGATACTTCTCTGTATGTAATAATAGATGATCCTGTTTTATCTTCCAATAAGTTAAATGATAATTTGAATTTAATAGGTAAATGGGCCCATAAATGGAAGGTAGATTTCAACCCCAAACAAAACAGAATCGATAACTTTTTCAAGAAAGAAAACTGTAACATTAATGCCAGATCTGATTATAAATGGTGAACAAATTAAATCCGTTGATAGTCATAAACATTTGGGATTGACCCTAGAAAGTGATGGCCATTGGAAAACACATATAAATGATATTATTTCTAAGGTTAGCCCTATGATTAATTGCCTGAGAAGTCTCAAATATCGACTTCAAAGAACAACTTTACAGACTTTATACAGCTCATTCATTTTACCGATATTTGATTATTGTGATTATATTTGGAATAATTGTATGCAAAGTCAAGAGCTGTTATTAGAGAAACTTCACTTAGATGCCCTTAGAACCATATGTGGATCCGTTAGAGGAGTTACCCATTCCAAAATCTATCTTGAAACTGGTTTTACATCTCTAAGCGAACGTCGCAGGACTCATCAAATGTGTGTTTTTCATAAAATGTTCTACCGGGTATAACAAAACTCCAAGAGATTTATCTGATTTAATTCCATTCATCAATTCCTCTGTATTCACATATGAATCAAGATCATCTAACACACTTTAAGTTCCTCTTTGTCGCACAGAATCATATAAAAGATCATTTTTACCATCTTTTGTGTTGGAATGGGATATGTTACATAATGAAACTAGAAATGTAGATTCCGTTGCTTCGTTTAAAAAACACTTTGATCGAAATGTATCATGTAATGTGCATCATGTCTTCAGAAATATTGGAACAAGAACCAACCAAATTATACACTGTAAATTAAGACTTGGCTGCAGCAATCTTAACGCACATAAATTTGATCGTTTTTTACAAAGTATGTCAACATGCACTTGCGGTCATCATTATGAAGATGTGATTCATTATCTATTTATCTCTCCAAATTACTCTACATTTCGATCGAAGTGTTTTTTCTATGTCAACGGTTATGATATTCAAACTATATTATTTGGCAATTACTCTCTTACTGAGGACATCAACCTGAAAATTTTAGAATCTGTACATGACTATTTTACCCATACAAACCGCTTTTCTAGTTAAAATTCACTACTGGTTTTGTTTGATTGTGTTTTGTCTATGGATGATAAATGAACGTATGTTATATATCTATTTTTTTTTATGGGAGAGGTATTCAGATAGGCTTTATAGCCTGTTTACCAATCCCTTTCTTTTGAAATAAATATTGTTTAAATCAGATCATAGTCAGATTTTGTATGTAGATTAGTACTATACACTCTATAGGTGTCACACGTATCATACGGCACCAGAGATCTACATGACAGTAGACAGGCAGTGAAATCATAGTCAGATTTTGTATGTAGATTAGTACTATACACTCTATAGGTGTCACACGTATCATACGGCACCAGAGATTTACATGACACTAGACAGGCTGTGAGATCATAGTCAGATTTTGCATGTAGATTAGTACTATACATTCTACAGGTGTCACACGTATGATACGGCACCAGAGATCTACATGACAGTAGACAGGCAGTGAGATCATAGTCAGATTTTGTGTGTAGATTAGTACTATACATTCTACAGGTGTCACACGTATGTTACGGCACCAGAGATCTACATGACAGTAGACAGGCAGTGAGATCATAGTCAGATTTTGTATGTAGATTAGTACTATACACTCTATAGGTGTCACACGTATCATACGGCACCAGAGATCTACATGACAGTAGACAGGCAGTGAAATCATAGTCAGATTTTGCAGGTAGATTAGTACTATACATTCTACAGGTGTAACACGTATGATACGGCCCCAGAGATTTACATGACACTAGACAGGCTGTGAGATCATAGTAAGATTTTGCATGTAGATTAGTACTAAACACTCTACAGGTGTCACATGTATGATACGGCACCAGAGATCTACATGACAGTAGACAGGCAGTGAGATCATAGTCAGATTTTGCAGGTAGATTAGTACTATACACTCTACAGGTGTCACACGTATGATACGGCACCAGAGATCTACATGACAGTAGACAGGCAGTGAGATCATAGTCAGATTTTGCATGTAGATTAGTACTATACATTCTACAGGTGTCACACGTATGATACGGCACCAGAGATCTACATGACAGTAGACAGGCAGTGAGATCATAGTCAGATTTTGCATGTAGATTAGTACTATACACTCTACAGGTGTCACACGTATGATACGGCACCAGAGATCTACATGACAGTAGACAGGCAGTGAGATCATAGTCAGATTTTGCATGTAGATTAGTACTATACATTCTACAGGTGTCACACGTATGATACGGCACCAGAGATCTACATGACAGTAGACTGGCAGTGAGATCATAGTCAGATTTTCTAGGTAGATTAGTACTATACATTCTACAGGTGTCACACGTATGATACGACACCAGAGATTTACATGACAGTAGACAGGCAGTGAGATCATAGTCAGATTTTGTACTATACACTCTACAGGTGTAACACGTATGATACGGCACCAGAGATTTACATGACACTAGACAGGCTGTGAGATCATAGTAAGATTTTGCATGTAGATTAGTACTAAACACTCTACATGTGTCACACGTATGATACGGCACCAGAGATCTACATGACAGTAGACAGGCAGTGAGATCATAGTCAGATTTTGCAGGTAGATTAGTACTATACACTCTACAGGTGTCACACGTATGATACGGCACCAGAGATCTACATGACAGTAGACAGGCAGTGAGATCATAGTCAGATTTTGCATGTAGATTAGTACTATACATTCTACAGGTGTCACACGTATGATACGGCACCAGAGATCTACATGACAGTAGACAGGCAGTGAGATCATAGTCAGATTTTGCATGTAGATTAGTACTATACACTCTACAGGTGTCACACGTATGATACGGCACCAGAGATCTACATGGCAGTAGACAGGCAGTGAGATCATAGTCAGATTTTGTACTATACACTCGACAAGTGGCACACACGTATGATACGGTACCAGAGATCCTCTCTGCAGACTTGTCCTGTGTGATTATAATCCGAAAAGTAGCCTTCTTTTTGATTACAAAGTGTGACAAATGAAAATAGTCTTCCCTTCCTCTATAGGGAACAATGCCTACACTGAATGGTGTGACAGCGACACGCTTACCTGCACACAAGTGAATTGTTCCAATAAATCACGAATAATGAATACACTAGAGAACAAGTGTTTTTGAGATATTATCTTATGTAATGATGATCAAGATTGGAAAGCCGTCAAAATGCTATGGTGAAATGAGAAATATAATGATTGCCATAATAGTAAAGAATTGTTTTTGTAAAGTACCAGCGTAGGCTATAAACAAACATTACTGAGTGAACAGTCCTAAGGAAAATAGTCAAGTGTTGTAATATTAAAGATAAAAAACAATTGTGGAAATGGAATAACTTAAATCCACTCAAAAATCATCATACAGACTTTTGGGTTTTTACCTTTTTAGTACTTGAACTATGAAGAACTTTCTTTGTGTTAATATAATATCTATCTCTCTATCTATATATAAATAAGGTAAACATCAAAATAAGCCAATGCTGTGACCTAATTTGAAAACAATGAGTGCAACAGTTCATAAGAAAATCACTTTAAAGATGCTGTATCATACTTGCAAGCGGTTCAGGATGAAACTTAGCTATTGAGAAATGAAATACATCACTTTGTAGAAAAATCTTTCGTCGAAATTTTGATATCATATTTAGATTGTTTAATCAACAATAACATACTTATTTCGACGCTTCAAGCACAGTACCCCTCCTGGAAAGGGCATGTAATTTTGCGAACCCGCTTTCGGTGACGTAATCATTATGCTTGTAGGATGTACAGCGTGTCTCAACTACCGTAATTGCGTTCGATGGGTATCAACTTTGACAACAACGAATATCTAATTTGGAGAAAAAGAATATAAAATCTAGTAGAGCGCGACAAAGACGGTTTTCAAGCGTACATTTAGAAACAAGAAGTTGTGAAATGGCCACACTTGATTCGCCCTTATGTCGACTGCCGTTTCGGTATTTTTGGGTAAATTATCTCCTATTTGATGAATTTTGGTCCGATTTCCTCAAGGTTGGTCGCTAAATTTTTCTAAAAATACAACGTATACATTAAAAATACTTTTAAAAATATTGCAAGTATGATTTAGCATCTTTAAAAAGTGGGCCAAGTGCCATGGTGACCTTGAAAATACGGTAAAGGTCACCAAAAGTTACTGGTGTGTGCATATCATTAATGTCCAAGTGTAGGCTGTGGCCATATTTTAAGACATGAGTGCAACAGTTCACAAGAAAATGCGAAAACAACAGTTTCAAAGTGGTACAAGCATCGTATAGTGACCTTGAAAATACGGTCACGGTCACCTAAGGTTACTGGTGTCTGCATATCTCCCAATGTAGACTGTGACCTAGACTAAAATTTAGTCTATGAAATATATTATTTTGAAAATAATTACATGCTTTTCAACATTTTTATTTCTTGGTCTCATTTCATAGGTCTCAATAAATAAGGTGGAATAAGGTTCGCCCGCCAGCCCGGTACCTGGTTACATTTGGTTTGGGTTGGTAACTTTCGAGTTTTTACTTTAGTTTCACACCTTGAAATGAAAAAAAATACCACTATATGCCTGGCTACTTTTCAGCCTTGATTCATACACTGATTTTAGACTTCCTAAGAAAGCTTCTGATTTATGCATTACATAACTCTTCAATGGGAGTAAAAAGTAAAACAAGTGTTTGCCACTGACATGGCAATGTCCCCCGCCGCTTATACTGAATTCATTGTTGAAATATAATGTTATAGTTACCTACCGAGTTGGAGGTGTGCATGAATTGGAACACCTAGGCACGTGCGAGATGTGATCCCGATGACTGTGATATTTTCATCACTCGAAATACTTGTTCAAACATTAATGATGACGATAAAGATGACATATTTGATTTATTAAATAATTCAATTGATATCACTGATTTTTCTATGCCAAATGGACCTCAGATGATGGGCTCTAACAAAAGGAAACGAGGTAAGATGTTATAAAATCAAGGTTTATTTCATTAGGTACAATTGCACACACTTTTCTAAACAAAGGGAAGTGCATTACTTGTGCCCAATATTTCTAACCCCTGCAAAAGCAACCTGCTTCCATGACAGTTGTTTCTTACGATAGTCATGCATTTCGATCTAGAATTCATTGTTAATAATGCAAATTTGCTATTGTACCAGACTGAAAAGACAATGATTCTTTTGTTTGTTCTTAAATAGATGCAGTTTCAGATACGTTTCTAGTTTTAGATTTATTCAAAAGCTACTCTCTATCACGTTTTTGTTTTGTCGGACTTAATAGTTTTGTTAAGACACAGGAGTTATGCATATACTTCGGAAACAGTCGTGCAGTATAGATGTTATACACTCTTGTTATTATCCCCCGCCACGAAGTGGAAGGGGGATATAGGTTTGACCTCCGTGCGTCCGTCCGTCCGTGCGTCCGTCCATCCGCCCGTCCGTCCGAGTTAAAGGAGCCAATTTTTCTCACAAACCGTTAAAGGTAGGATTATCAAATTTGGTGTGTGCCTCCAGGGTATCAATACCTTGATGGAGTTCGAAAATCAGAACCGCGCAAATATTTTTTCTGGAGTTATTGCCCTTGTTACATTTTTTGGGACGCTGTTAAAGGTGTCTTCAAAAGAGCCAATTTATCTCAGAAACCGTTTAAGATAGGATAACCAAATTTACTATGTACCTTCAGGGCATCAATACCTTGATGGAGTTCGAAAACCAGAACCACAAAATGAATTTTTTGATTGATTGTTACGTTTTTGGGACTCTGATTTAGGTGTTTTAAAAGGAGACAGCTTTTGTCGGAAACCGCTGAAGATGAGATAACACAATTTGTTGTGTGCCTTCAAGATATCAATACCTGTTAAAGAGTTTGAAAATAAGAAGAGCACAATTATTATTATCCCCCGCCACGAAGTGGAAGGGAGATATAGGTTTGAGCTCCGTCCGTGCGTGCGTCCGTCCGAGTTAAAGGAGCCAATTTTTCTCAGAAACCGTTGAAGATAGCATTTTAAAATTGTGTGTGTGCCTCCAGGGTATCAATACCTTGATGGAGTTCGAAAATCAGAACCGCGCAATTATTTTTTCCGGAGTTATTGCCCTTGTTCCGGAGGCGGGGATGTTGATGCCTATGTCTACTTGTTTCAATTCATTTCCATTTCCCCAAGATAGTAATCACTTTATGCTTACAATATTCTCTGTCTTCACAACCAAATATAAAAATATCGCTATTGAGGTTTAAGTATGGGTGTTGACATATCCGTTTAAGCTGTGTGACATCTCCGAAAAGGAAGTAAGACCATGCATAACGGAAATGGACTATCAAGGAAGTATAGACAATGCATAACGGAAATGGACTATCAAGGAAGTATAGACAATGCATAACGGAAATGGACTATCAAGGAAGTATAGACAATGCATAACGGAAATGGACTATCAAGGAAGTATAGACAATGCATAACGGAAATGGACTATCAAGGAAGTATAGACAATGCATAACGGAAATGGACTATCTTGTTTTTCATCTTCTACGCCAATATAATCAGTAATTTTGTCCTGACATTGACATCAATATTAACAAACATATATTTTATCCAGCAGGCAACGTTACGGTCAGTGCTGTTAATGTTGTTGAGGAAATCAATTGGTTGTAAGTAAAATAGTAATCGTTTTGACGCGACATTGTTTTCAATAAAATATATTTCAATCCTTGTTTCAAATTTTGTTGTTCAAACTGCTTTGAATGCATTGTGATATAACTTTCAATCAACTTACATCACATGAGGAAAATCCAGTGGTCACGTTCTTGCACGTGCACAGGTGGTAAGTTACTTGAACACCAGTGTTCAAGTGACTTACCACCTGTGCACGTGCACATACGCGGTATTCAACTTGGTTACCAACATTGAGAAAACAATAGAGTTGAATGGTAAAATTTGGTAGATAGCATGCTCTCTATACATATTAAGTAAGTAACCTAAAGTAGAAATCGTTATAATGACTGAAATATCTGATAGCACACATTCCATAAGAGCTGTGGTGATTTGAAAATGTGTAACCATTCATAAGATATCAAGATATCAAGAGTTTCAAAAGTGGTCAAAGTGCCTTAGTGACCTTGAATAAAAGGTTTAGGTAACAATAATCACTTGGTGTCTGCATTAAGTGACATAGTGACCTTGAAAATAAGGTCAAGGTCACCATCATCGACTGGTGTCTGCGTATTCCCATCATGTAGGTTTACACCAAATTTGAAGACTGAGTGAAATGGTTCATGAGATATCGCATTAACAAGAGCCATAGTGACCTTTAAAATAAGGTCAAGGTCACCATTATCGACTGGTGTCTGCATGTTCCCATCATGTAGGTTGACACCAAATTTGAAGACTCTGAGTGAAATGGTTCATGAGATAACGCGTTAACAAGAGCTTGAAAAGCGGTCAAAGTGCCGTAGTGACCTTGAAAATAAGGTCAAGGTCACCATTATCGACTGGTGTCTGCGTATTCCCATTATGTAGGTTGACACCAAATTTGAAGACTCTGAGTGAAATGGTTCATAAGATATCGCTTTAACAAGACCCCGGACGTACGGACGGACGGACGCCGCTGAATACAATGTCCCCCGTTGCCGCAGTTTAAAAAAAAGTCTCTGATATCGCATTCTCTCCCCACAGAGGCAACTCAGTCATACCTGAATTAGCCTCTGTTCTATTAGGGCTAACATACGGGATAGAAAGGTAGAAATCTGATTGGAGGCAATCGAAGTTCGTGGTGCAATCAGCGACGCCATTTCAAAAGTGGTCATTCGCAAAAGTTCGGCTATTCCCGTGTGGATCCCCATCAAAGGGAGATAACTCTTCCTTCTACCAAACAATCGCTTTTTACCTTCTCATTGGTTTTGATTTGGTGAATTATTAAAATAAAATTTATCATAAAACGAAGAACAATTTACACAATTATAAAACAATATGTTTCTAATGAAAAACCCTATACATATCTGATTTTGAAATAGTTTCCCTCTCTGAGACTCACACTGTTAATGAAAAAGAAACCTAAAGGCATGATTCTTTTTAAAGTCACTGAGCGACCGTTGAGTATTCCCGAAGTCGTGGACATCCAAAAGGTGTTATCATTGGCTGCAAATAAGGGAGATATCTCAAGTTAAAACTTTTTGCCGCTAGGGCGATCTTCCGGAACCCCAGGATTTTGGCGTAATGGAACAGAGGCTAACTGGGGTATGACTGAGTTGCCTCTGTGGGGAGAGAATGCTGATATCGCGGCTGCTAGTATCATTGCAGGGAGAAAGCCTGCAACACTATTGTGTCTATGCACTGCACTGAAATATAGTTGCAAGCACTGCCTGGACTTAACAAACATAATATATGGTGTGCTGCTCTGAAATTTAGTGTATCATTGCACAAAAACCTTACTGTGTATAGAACAATTTCATACTGCAAACAAAGTTGCTGAGGTACATGTTTCATGAAATCCCTACTACTTTGGCTTCCATGGGTCCAAACATTTGAATTTAATAACTTTTATATGTCGCCGACAGCCTTTTATTCATCTTTCTTTCCATCAGAAGGCTGCTACTCCGCTGTCTTATATAGTGAGTTGTACATTTCACCTGATTTGGATTTCTGCCAAATCACGGGCTTCTACACCTGTGACGTATGACAATTTGAAATCACTTTCAGTTGTCTTCCGTCAGCCATCGCACTTACACGATGGCTGATTCAACATATTTCTAATGTTGTAATTTCATGTTTTACAGGTGAGCAACTCTCTATATTCTTTCTCTATTCATCGTGCTAGATATATTATATATAATCATTAGCAATCAATTATCTTAAGTTAGTAATCATAAATTTCCGATCGCGCATTAAAGTAATCTCATAAATCGCGTATCACTTACTAACTTAAGCACTAGCACGTAAGACAGTGTGTGAAAGGATAACATAATATATTTCATGTAGTTTATCATCAACACCCACTGTATATATTTTTAGACATAATATATGATGCCGCACATAAAAGTGACGTCATCATGTTGAGAATCACCATACAATTGTTATAAACATAATAATGTATATCATATGTAATAAGCATTATTTATTCCTATATTCAATTGTATTTATGTAATCATGCCTGATGGAATGACTTTCAGTTGTCTTCCGTCAGCCATCGCACTTACACGATGGCTGATTCAACATATTTCTAATGTTGTAATTTCATGTTTTACAGGCAATAAACCAGATTTTTAACCAAACGAGGATCTCCGTCCTATATTTTGTCTACTCGGCACACTCAAGGCCTGAACCCGCGACAAATTGGCGCCCGAACAGGGACGGAGTCAAGCCACCTCGTCAACGACGGTACCAGCGGCATCACAACGTCACCATCATCATGACATCCATCATCGTCATCGACAACATCGTTAACATCGCCCTGGTACTCGTCAACATATCTGTTCAACCAACTGAGGTACAACAACAAACTCCTCCCATCGCTTTTAACGGAGCGACACATCAAACAGGTTTTTAACTGCCATCATGCCATGCCAAGTACTGTGATATTTTCCAGGTGATAAATCTGTGATATGGAAAGAAATATATGAACTGACCATCTGTGATATATCATCTGTGATAACTTTTCATCAATGATTACTATTAATTCATTTATATATGCACATCTGTGATAAATCATATATCATATAGAACTGTGAATTAATATGATAAAGCATATATCATATGAACTGTGATTACTTTGTGCTGACTATGATGAACTATGAACCTTATATGATCACGCATAGATCATATCAACTGTGCACATCAACGGTGAATATCATGTGATTACTGATGAACTACATGTATATGAATTTTCAGTGATTGAAATATTTTGACTTTTATCATCAGAGACATTCATAAATATTTATATATCATATACATTTGACTTTTACAAAGCATTTATACATTGAAATCTTACGACAAATTTTGTCTTTGCATTTATGTATATACTTATGCTGTGATAATACTTGTGCAATAATATACATTTATGTGTTCATCATGCCACACATTGCATTTTATGCATAGCTTTTGCTACTGCGTAGCAGCTTGAGTTTAGTTTATTTAGAAAACTTTATCTTAGTTTAAATGTTGCTAAGTTAGTTTAGTTTATTTATTCTTAAGTTAATCGTCTGTAGAAACGGCGAACTAAAGACAATTGTGAGGTGTTGATTCTTTGGTGTTTCATATAATTATTTTGTGCAATATTTAGTTTGTTTACATTATGATTGTGTGAGCGCGTCGGTCACATACACCTGCACTAACGCTGTTACATTGCACTCGCGTTTGATACCGCGTTTTTCATCGCGTTCGCGTTTGTAAACCCATTATCCATGTAATCATAAACTTGTAGTTTAGGGTCTTCATTCATTCATCTCTCTATCCTATAAGTCTGTCCTCGTCCTTTCTTTTGGCGATTACCTCCCTTTGTTTTCATTCATCTTAAGTTGTTTTCATTTAATTGGTAATGTTTGCGTTGCTTCAACGGTAATTCTTTTACTATTGGTGCCCTTTGTATCTTTATATTAGGTTCAATTACGGTTTACACTTCGGAGTTTTTCCATTTTGTGTCCTCGGGTCTTTAAATTATTATACTCACTTTGGTACTCTACCGTATTACCTCTTGTACATTACATATTTGTTTTGTATACTGCATATCAACTTTGTGTAAAATATTATTGTATTGTATATATGCACTTTCAGATTAAGATCTGTATGCATATTAACAATATTTAACATGCTTTCTTTGTTTAAAACACATCGCATGCAGCAGTGCATACAAATATAACAACTTAGTTTGCATTTATGCAAACACACTGGCATTACCATACAAAGTACACAGCTATAACATGCTTTTCTCTTAACAATATTGTCATATTGGTATTGTGAGTGATTTATCAGTTTGACATTTTGTCATTGATCGATACTCGATGTACCAAACCATGTATTCCTTTTCAGATTGATATTATAAACTTTTGCCAAGGAACACATTAACAATTACCATTTATATTATTATCATTGCATTCACACACTGTACATATATCACAGTACTATATAATCATGGCACATGGAACTGAAGATTGGGATGTCAGGTCGGAAGTGTTATCAGAAGAGGATGAAGCCAGGATGTTGTCGTACCTACAAAAGACAGGGAAATACAACATACAACCCTCATACACTTCTACACCGCACTTAAACCCCAAACCTTCTGTCTCATTTACCCCTCGCACTCCCAGCTATCCTTCTTATATCCATCCACCAGGCACTTTCCCCACTCCAACTCAGCTCTACCCTCCTTCACCATGGCCTATATACCAACAACCGCCACGCATCTCATTGTTTTCCGGTGAAGATCCAGTACCGAAGGGAGAGACTACGTTTGAGAATTGGAAATTTGAAATCAGATGCCTAATGAAGGATGAGACTCTGTCCACTACAGCATTAACTCAAGCAGTCCTGAAGTCACTCAGAGGAGACGCTGCTCGTCTACTTGTTTCCCTTGGAGAGTATGCCACCATCACAGACATCCTGCAACGTTTGGAAGGACCCTATGGCACTATAGTCACAGCGGAATCCCTACTTCAGGAGTTTCATCAATCCTCACAACAGGAAAGGGAATCAGTGGCATCATGGGCAATTAGATTGGAGGACTTGCTTCTTCGTGGACTTGACAGAGGAGCATACATGGATACACAAGGAAGGAATGCCATGCTGCGGAATAGATTCTGGACAGGACTGAGGAATCCACACTTGAAGGACGCTACTCGTCATGCCTTCTATTCAACGATGGACTTTAACACCTTGCTACAGACAGTCAGGCTTATAGAACAGGAGCTCTCTAGTTCACAATCACTCAGATCTCGGCCACCACGTAGCAACCATCAGCCACAGACTCTTGGATTCACTCAGTCACCAGATCTACTGCTTCATCCTCTCACTCGGATATCTCGGAGCAACTCACTTCTATCACCAAGCGTCTGGAGAAGTTGGAGACAGCTCAGAAGAAACCATCGCCTGATAACAAGATTCTGCAACAGATACTTGATCGGTAAATAGCGTTGGAATCTCAGAAAGATAATCCGCCTACCCAAGTCCCTATACAACCACAACGGTCTCGAGGCAGAGGTAGAAGAGGAAGAGGCACTGGTAGAGGAAGAGGACATGAGGCTTTAAACTGATTCAGCCTACTACAGCGGGGCATGTAGAGGCTGAAGACTTAACCAGCCCCTCAAGTGACTTACACCAAAGGATGATAGGCAAGGCAAATGAGGCATCTATCAGCATAGAGGAGTTGGATTGTGAAGCGTTGATAGATCCTGGATCCATGGTTTCCACAGTTTCAGAAGGATATCACAAGACAAGTCTTAGTCATCTTCCTTTGAAGGACCTCACAGACTTTGAAGTGGAAGTAATGGCAGCAGGTGATAACATCCTTCCCTACTCTGGATACATCGAAGCCAACATTTACATCCCTTTCATCAACCAGGACTTCACTATCCCACTACTTGTAACTGGCGACACAGAGTACAACAGAAGAGTCCCTTTGGTAATCGGCACCAACCTTATAGATCAGGTAGAAGCTTACTTGGAACCAGTTGACAGCAACATTCCTTCATCATGGGTTACAGCTCTCCGATCCCAAGCCTCTAATGGAATCATCGGCCAAGTAAGATCAACGAACAAGTCCCCTATTCAGATCAAGCCGAAACAGATGATGACTGTCTATGGACTTGTAAGACATGAACCTGGAAGGACAACAGCTGTTACTGAGCACTTTGATTTGGACTCTGATTTACAGACAGGACTTTCGGTATGCCCAAGACTTGTAGATGTTGGAAGACATGGCAACTCTTCAAGGATTCCTGTTAGAATCTGCAACCTCTCTGCAAGAACTATTACCATACCAGCCAAGACAAGACTCTGCAAGTTACACCAGGTGCGTGTACTCAGCCAGGTACCCAGTGATGCCTTACCAACTAAGCCTCAGACAGTTACAGCGCAGACTCCAGCTCCAACAGTAAGCATCGACCTCTCTAACACTTGCCTAACTGATGCACAGAAGGACAAGGCCATGACTATGCTTCAGAAGTGGGATTGTATCATGTCAAAGGACCTCATGGACTTAGGACATTCAACAACAGTTCAACATGAGATCAACCTCACTGATGACACCCCATTTAAGGAGCCTCATCGACGCATACCACCTGGAATGTTTGAAGAAGTGAGGGAGCATCTTCATGAAATGTTAGCCTGTGGAGCCATAAGGGAGTCACATAGCCCTTTCTCATCCAACATAGTACTTGTTAGGAAGAAGGACAACTCTCTGAGACTATGCTTGGATTTTCGCCGTATTAATCAGCGCACTATTAAAGATGCCTATTCCATTCCTCGTATCGATGAAACACTGGATTGCCTCTCAGGAGCATCTCTATTTTCGAAGCTGGACTTACGCTCTGGATACTGGCAAGTGGAGATGAAAGAAGACGACAAAAAGAAAACAGCTTTTTCTGCCGGCCCACTTGGTTTCTATGAGTGTAACAGGATGCCTTCGGCCTAACCAACGCCCCAGCTACGTTTCAACGTTTGATGGAGAATTGCATGGGAGACCTAAACCTGAAGGAATGTCTCATATACCTCGATGACGTCATCATCTTCTCCAAAACGTTTGAGGAACATTTGGAACGCTTGGAATCAGTATTTCAACGTCTCAAGAACAATGGACTTAAGCTCAAGCCATCCAAATGTGAACTGTTCATGGACCGAGTGACATATCTAGGACATGTAGTCTCGTGCAACGGCATAGAAACGGACCCAGAGAAAGTCTCAGCACTGAAGACCTGGCCAACTCCAACAAACGTCCATGAAGTCAGAAGATTCCTAGGCTTCACTGGATACTATCGCCGTTTTGTCAAGGACTTTTCAAAGATTGCTCGTCCACTGAATGATCTCCTGACTGGACAACCCAAGAAAAAGAGAAGGAATTCCAAACCTGATCCAAACTGGAAATGGAACGATGAACATCAGGAATCATTTAACACCTTAGTCAGGCACCTCACGTCACCTCCCATCCTAGCCTACGCCGACTACTCACTTCCTTTTGAGGTCCACACAGACGCCAGTATAGATGGACTCGGTGCAGTGCTATATCAGAAGCAGGACGGGAAGATGAGAGTAATAGCTTATGCAAGCCGTGGCTTGAGGAAAAGTGAGAAGAACTACCCTGCTCACAAACTGGAATTCTTGGCACTGAAATGGGCAGTTACAGAAAAGTTCCATGAGTATCTGTACGGTAACAAGTTTGAGGTAAAGACAGACAACAATCCACTAACCTACGTCTTGACATCTGCCAAGCTTGACGCTACTGGTCACAGATGGCTAGCTGCTCTGTCAACCTACAACTATATTATCACTTACCGAGCTGGAAACACCAACATGGATGCCGATGGATTGTCAAGAAGGCCAGACTACTCACACAGTCAAGAAACCCACGTAGAGCCCACTTCTATCAAGGCCATCTGCCAAGTTCACCACACTCCTTGCATAGCAGCTGAGAGTCTATCCTTCAATGAAGAAGCTGTATGTCCTGATGACGTCATTTCATTGACTCCCACATCATTGTCCTGGAAGAAGGAGCAACTCGGTGACAAGAATATTCAGCGTGTCATCCATCTTGTAAAGCAAGGACACAGACCAACAGCACGCCAACGATCACTCGAGAATGCTACTGTCAGGAAACTGATCCAAGACTGGGACAAGTTGTCACTCCGGGATGGAATCTTGTATAGACAAGTCAAAGGCACAGATGAACCTCAACAGCAACTTGTCTTACCTTCTAACAGAATACCGGACATACTGAAATCCCTTCATGATGATTCTGGACATCAAGGACGTGATAGGACCATACACCTCGTCAAGTCAAGGTTCTACTGGCCTGGAATGTCCGATGAAGTGGAACAATATGTGAAGAACTGTGGAAACTGCATCAGACGCAAGTCCAAGACTACAGTAAAAGCTGCACCTCTAGTCAGCATCATGTCTTCACAGCCCATGGAACTTGTGTGCTTGGACTACCTGAAGTTGGAAGAATCAAAAGGAGGCTATGAGAACATCCTTGTCATAACAGACCATTTCACACGTTATGCCACAGCCATCCCAACTCGCAACCAATCTGCCAAAACAACTGCACGAGTCTTATTTGACAACTTCCTCGTCCACTACGGTTTCCCAGCTAAACTGCACAGCGACCAAGGGAGAAACTTTGAGGGTAATATCATCAAGGAACTCTGTCAGCTCACTGGAATAAGGAAAACACGGACCACACCTTATCATCCACAAGGAAATGGTATGACAGAGCGGTTCAATCAAACCTTGATGAATATGTTGGGTACTCTCGATGAGGAAAAGAAAACTGATTGGAAGACCTATGTTCCGTCCTTGGTACACTCGTACAACGCTACCAGACACGAGAGCACAGGACACACACCATTTTTCCTCATGTTCGGAAGGCACCCTCGACTCCCAGTGGATGCTTTTCTTGGAATTAACCTTGGAGAAGGACAAACTACGCACACTGAGTATGCCAACAACCTGAGGAAGAGGTTACAGTTTGCCTATGATATTGCCTCTAAGGAATCCAAGAAAGCTGGACACCGCCACAAACAGAATTATGACAAGAAAGTGAGAGAATCACTTCTACAACCCAACGACAGAGTGTTAGTGCGCCTGGTTGGACTCACAGGGAGAAACAAACTTGCTAACAAGTGGGGAAAGGAAATATATATCATCTTGAGACAGCCCAATGAAGATATCCCCGTCTACACTGTCAAGCAAGAAAGTGGCCAAGGACCAGTGAAAACTCTGCATCGCAACATGCTCCTACCACTCCAATCTGTTCCTCTACAGCCAGTTCCGCCTACACCACGTCAACATGACTACAAATGCAGCAAGAAGTCTGTGTCCCTTCG
This sequence comes from Steromphala cineraria, assembly GCA_916613615.1. Taxonomy (NCBI): domain Eukaryota; kingdom Metazoa; phylum Mollusca; class Gastropoda; order Trochida; family Trochidae; genus Steromphala; species Steromphala cineraria. The sequence continues at coordinate 40,165,053 of OU744737.1, forward strand.
CATGAAGGAATATCAAGCTGCAGAGAAATCCGAAGACGACAGTGAAGAAGAGATATTACTGCTGCCAAGACTCAGGAGTCAAGTAAACAGAACTGATACTGGATCAGAGTCTCCAATCTCTGATCAACGTCACACCTTGACAGATCAACCTGCCTTTACCAGCTCCTCAACGTCAACACAGCCATCTCCTGGATTATCTGAAAGTTCTGAAAGTGCCACAGTATTATCAATTGAAGTGCCAGTGAACAGTCCAGAAGTAGTTATCTCCCCTGACAGCACCTTAAGTCCGGCCTCAACGTCGAACTCTACTGTACCTGCGCAGACAGAGGATGCTGCAGTTTCTCCTGTCATTGAAGATGGTCCTCAAGCATCTCCTGTTCACATGGATACTCCACCGCCGGGGAGGCCTACCCGGTTGAGGAATCGTCCAGCCTGGATGAGGGATGACCAGTGGATCATAAACTTCGGATCAACCATCAGAGAAGACACAGAGGTGGAGGAAGTTTTTGTGTGAATCATTTCTTGTACATAAGTTTGCATTTTTTGTGGTTCATTTTGCTCAGTTTGGTTTGCCTGTTTATTTCTCAACGGTTTAAGAACCATTGAGACTCTACGGTTTTATTCTTGGAGGAATCTTTCCAGTTTTGGTTTCTTCTTTCAAAGACATAAGAGTCTTTGCAAGCACCGTGGTTTTATATTTATCGTATTATCATTTTTGGAGCTTCATTTCCTTCATTCAATGACTCTCATCATTGTTGATGTCCTAAATGTTGAGGACAACATTTTCCAAAGGGGGGGAAGATGTCGCCGACAGCCTTTTATTCATCTTTCTTTCCATCAGAAGGCTGCTACTCCGCTGTCTTATATAGTGAGTTGTACATTTCACCTGATTTGGCTCTCTGCCAAATCACGGGCTTCTACACCTGTGACGTATGACAATTTGAAATCCCTTTCAGTTGTCTTCCGTCAGCCATCGCACTTACACGATGGCTGATTCAACATCTTCCTAATGTTGTATTTTATACTTTTACAGGTGAGCAACTCTCTATATTCTTTCTCTATTCATCGTGCTAGATATATTATATATAATCATTAGCAATCAATTATCTTAAGTTAGTAATCATAAACTTCCGATCGCGCATTAAAGTAATCTCATAAATCGCGTATCACTTACTAACTTAAGCACTAGCACGTAAGACAGTGTGTGAAAGGATAACATAATATATTCCATGTAGTTTTATCATCAACACCCACTGTATATATTTTAAGACATAATATATGATGCCGCACGTAAATGTGACGTCATCATGTTTACAATCACCATACAATTGTTATAATCATAATAATGTATATCATATGTAATAAGCATTATTTATTCCTATATTCAATTGTATTTATGTAATCATGCCTGATGGAATGACTTTCAGTTGTCTTCCGTCAGCCATCGCACTTACACGATGGCTGATTCAACATCTTCCTAATGTTGTATTTTATACTTTTACAGGCAATAAACCAGATTTTTAACCAAACGAGGATCTCCGTCCTATATTTTGTCTACTCGGCACACTCAAGGCCTGAACCCGCGACACGTATATTGAAAAATCTGAATTTAGGTTATACAGATATAGGCCTGGCATTTTTCATCAAAAACATGACTTTCAATATTTTGATTGAAAATGGGCAGAAACTGTTCTTAAAGGTGTACCAAGCATGTAGAGATTTGCAAAAAATGATTTTTAAGACCTTTTATTTTCACTTAAAATGACCAGTGTTAAGTGAACAAGGGAGGGAACCCTTCACAGACATTCATTGCATGTTCTACCAAAAACATGACTTTCAAAATTTTGATTAAAAATGGGCAGAAACTGTTCGTAAAGGTGTAGCGAGCATGTAGAGATACGCACAAATTAATTTCTAAGACCTTTTATTTTGACGTATATTGAAAAATCTGAATTTAGGTTATACAGATATAGGCCTGGCATTTTTCATCAAAAACAGGACTTTCAATATTTTGATTGAAAATGGGCAGAAACTGTTCGTAAAGGTGTAGCGAGCATGTAGAGATACGCACAAATTGATTTCTAAGACCTTTTATTTTGACGTATATTGAAAAATCTGAATTTAGGTTATACAGATATAGGCCTGGCATTTTTCATCAAAAACATGACTTTCAATATTTTGATTGAAAATGGGCAGAAACTGTTCTTAAAGGTGTACCAAGCATGTAGAGATTTGCTAAAAAGGATTTTTACGACCTTTTATTTTCACTTAAAATGACCAGTGTTAAGTGAACAAGGGACGGAACTCTTCACAGACATTCATTGCATTTTCTACCAAAACATGACTTTCAAAATTTTGATTAAAAATGGGCAGAAACTGTTCGTAAAGGTGTAGCGAGCATGTAGAGATACGCACAAATTGATTTCTAAGACCTTTTATTTTGACGTATATTGAAAAATCTGAATTTAGGTTATACAGATAAAGGCCTGGCATTTTTCATCAAAAACATGACTTTCAATATTTTGATTGAAAATGGGCAAAAACTGTTCTTAAAGGTGTACCAAGCATGTAGAGATTTGCAAAAAATGATTTTTAAGACCTTTTATTTTCACTTAAAATGACCAGTGTTAAGTGAACAAGGGAGGGAACCCTTCACAGACATTCATTGCATTTTCTACCAAAAACATGACTTTCAAAATTTTGATTAAAAATGGGCAGAAACTGTTCGTAAAGGTGTAGCGAGCATGTAGAGATACGCGCAAATTGATTTCTAAGACCTTTTATTTTGACGTATATTGAAAAATCTGAATTTAGGTTATACAGATATAGGCCTGGCATTTTTCATCAAAAACATGACTTTCAATATTTTGATTGAAAATGGGCAGAAACTGTTCTTAAAGGTGTACCAAGCATGTAGAGATTTGCAAAAAATGATTTTTAAGACCTTTTATTTTCACTTAAAATGACCAGTGTTAAGTGAACAAGGGAGGGAACCCTTCACAGACATTCATTGCATTTTCTACCAAATACATGACTTTCAAAATTTTGATTAAAAATGGGCAGAAACTGTTCGTAAAGGTGTAGCGAGCATGTAGAGATACGCACAAATTAATTTCTAAGACCTTTTATTTTGACGTATATTGAAAAATCTGAATTTAGGTTATGCAGATATAGGCCTGGCATTTTTCATCAAAAACATGACTTTCAATATTTTGATTGAAAATGGGCAGAAACTGTTCTTAAAGGTGCACCAAGCATGTAGAGATTTGCAAAAAATGATTTTTAAGACCTTTTATTTTCACTTAAAATGACCAGTGTTAAGTGAAAAAGGGAGGGAACCCTTCACAGACATTCATTGCATTTTCTACCAAAAACATGACTTTCAAAATTTTGATTAAAAATGGGCAGAAACTGTTCGTAAAGGTGTAGCGAGCATGTAGAGATACGCACAAATTGATTTCTAAGACCTTTTATTTTGACATATATTGAAAAATCTGAATTTAGGTTATACAGATATAGGCCTGGCATTTTTCATCAAAAACATGACTTTCAATATTTTGATTGAAAATGGGCAGAAACTGTTCTTAAAGGTGTACCAAGCATGTAGAGATTTGCAAAAAATGATTTTTAAGACCTTTTATTTTCACTTAAAATGACCAGTGTTAAGTGAACAAGGGAGGGAACCCTTCACAGACATTCATTGCATTTTCTACCAAAAACATGACTTTCAAAATTTTGATTAAAAATGGGCAGAAACTGTTCGTAAAGGTGTAGCGAGCATGTAGAGATACGCACAAATTGATTTCTAAGACCTTTTATTTTGACGTATATTGAAAAATCTGAATTTAGGTTATACAGATATAGGCCTGGCATTTTTCATCAAAAACATGACTTTCAATATTTTGATTGAAAATGGGCAGAAACTGTTCTTAAAGGTGTACCAAGCATGTAGAGATTTGCAAAAAATGATTTTTAAGACCTTTTATTTTCACTTAAAATGACCAGTGTTAAGTGAACAAGGGAGGGAACCCTTCACAGACATTCATTGCATTTTCTACCAAAAACATGACTTTCAAAATTTTGATTAAAAATGGGCAGAAACTGTTCGTAAAGGTGTAGCGAGCATGTAGAGATACGCACAAATTGATTTCTAAGACCTTTTATTTTGACGTATATTGAAAAATCTGAATTTAGGTTATACAGATATAGGCCTGGCATTTTTCATCAAAAACATGACTTTCAATATTTTGATTGAAAATGGGCAGAAACTGTTCTTAAAGGTGTACCAAGCATGTAGAGATTTGCAAAAAATGATTTTTAAGACCTTTTATTTTCACTTAAAATGACCAGTGTTAAGTGAACAAGGGAGGGAACCCTTCACAGACATTCATTGCATTTTCTACCAAAAACATGACTTTCAAAATGTTGATTAAAAATGGGCAGAAACTGTTCGTAAAGGTGTAGCGAGCATGTAGAGATACGCACAAATTGATTTCTAAGACCTTTTATTTTGACGTATATTGAAAAATCTGAATTTAGGTTATGCAGATATAGGCCTGGCATTTTTCATCAAAAACATGACTTTCAATATTTTGATTGAAAATGGGCAGAAACTGTTCTTAAAGGTGCACCAAGCATGTAGAGATTTGCAAAAAATGATTTTTAAGACCTTTTATTTTCACTTAAAATGACCAGTGTTAAGTGAACAAGGGAGGGAACCCTTCACAGACATTCATTGCATTTTCTACCAAAAACATGACTTTCAAAATTTTGATTAAAAATGGGCAGAAACTGTTCGTAAAGGTGTAGCGAGCATGTAGAGATACGCACAAATTGATTTCTAAGACCTTTTATTTTGACGTATATTGAAAAATCTGAATTTAGGTTATACAGATATAGGCCTGGCATTTTTCATCAAAAACATGACTTTCAATATTTTGATTGAAAATGGGCAGAAACTGTTCTTAAAGGTGTACCAAGCATGTAGAGATTTGCAAAAAATGATTTTTAAGACCTTTTATTTTCACTTAAAATGACCAGTGTTAAGTGAACAAGGGAGGGAACCCTTCACAGACATTCATTGCATTTTCTACCAAAAACATGACTTTCAAAATTTTGATTAAAAATGGGCAGAAACTGTTCGTAAAGGTGTAGCGAGCATGTAGAGATACGCACAAATTGATTTCTAAGACCTTTTATTTTGACGTATATTGAAAAATCTGAATTTAGGTTATGCAGATATAGGCCTGGCATTTTTCATCAAAAACATGACTTTCAATATTTTGATTGAAAATGGGCAGAAACTGTTCTTAAAGGTGCACCAAGCATGTAGAGATTTGCAAAAAATGATTTTTAAGACCTTTTATTTTCACTTAAAATGACCAGTGTTAAGTGAACAAGGGAGGGAACCCTTCACACACATTCATTGCATTTTCTACCAAATACATGACTTTCAAAATTTTGATTAAAAATGGGCAGAAACTGTTCGTAAAGGTGTAGCGAGCATGTAGAGATACGCACAAATTAATTTCTAAGACCTTTTATTTTGACGTATATTGAAAAATCTGAATTTAGGTTATACAGATATAGGCCTGGCATTTTTCATCAAAAACATGACTTTCAATATTTTGATTGAAAATGGGCAGAAACTGTTCGTAAAGGTGTAGCGAGCATGTAGAGATACGCACAAATTGATTTCTAAGACCTTTTATTTTGACGTATATTGAAAAATCTGAATTTAGGTTATACAGATATAGGCCTGGCATTTTTCATCAAAAACATGACTTTCAATATTTTGATTGAAAATGGGCAGAAACTGTTCTTAAAGGTGTACCAAGCATGTAGAGATTTGCTAAAAATGATTTTTAAGACCTTTTATTTTCACTTAAAATGACCAGTGTTAAGTGAACAAGGGAGGGAACTCTTCACAGACATTCATTGCATTTTCTACCAAAAACATGACTTTCAAAATTTTGATTAAAAATGGGCAGAAACTGTTCGTAAAGGTGTAGCGAGCATGTAGAGATACGCACAAATTGATTTCTAAGACCTTTTATTTTGACGTATATTGAAAAATCTGAATTTAGGTTATACAGATATAGGCCTGGCATTTTTCATCAAAAACATGACTTTCAATATTTTGATTGAAAATGGGCAGAAACTGTTCTTAAAGGTGTACCAAGCATGTAGAGATTTGCAAAAAATGATTTTTAAGACCTTTTATTTTCACTTAAAATGACCAGTGTTAAGTGAACAAGGGAGGGAACCCTTCACAGACATTCATTGCATTTTCTACCAAAAACATGACTTTCAAAATTTTGATTAAAAATGGGCAGAAACTGTTCGTAAAGGTGTAGCGAGCATGTAGAGATACGCACAAATTGATTTCTAAGACCTTTTATTTTGACGTATATTGAAAAATCTGAATTAAGGTTATACAGATATAGGCCTGGCATTTTTCATCAAAAACATGACTTTCAATATTTTGATTGAAAATGGGCAGAAACTGTTCTTAAAGGTGTACCAAGCATGTAGAGATTTGCAAAAAATGATTTTTAAGACCTTTTATTTTCACTTAAAATGACCAGTGTTAAGTGAACAAGGGAGGGAACCCTTCACAGACATTCATTGCATTTTCTACCAAAAACATGACTTTCAAAATTTTGATTAAAAATGGGCAGAAACTGTTTGTAAAGGTGTAGCGAGCATGTAGAGATACGCACAAATTGATTTCTAAGACCTTTTATTTTGACGTATATTGAAAAATCTGAATTTAGGTTATACAGATATAGGCCTGGCATTTTTCATCAAAAACATGACTTTCAATATTTTGATTGAAAATGGGCAGAAACTGTTCTTAAAGGTGTACCAAGCATGTAGAGATTTGCAAAAAATGATTTTTAAGACCTTTTATTTTCACTTAAAATGACCAGTGTTAAGTGAACAAGGGAGGGAACCCTTCACAGACATTCATTGCATTTTCTACCAAAAACATGACTTTCAAAATTTTGATTAAAAATGGGCAGAAACTGTTCGTAAAGGTGTAGCGAGCATGTAGAGATACGCACAAATTGATTTCTAAGACCTTTTATTTTGACGTATATTGAAAAATCTGAATTTAGGTTATGCAGATATAGGCCTGGCATTTTTCATCAAAAACATGACTTTCAATATTTTGATTGAAAATGGGCAGAAACTGTTCTTAAAGGTGCACCAAGCATGTAGAGATTTGCAAAAAATGATTTTTAAGACCTTTTATTTTCACTTAAAATGACCAGTGTTAAGTGAAAAAGGGAGGGAACCCTTCACAGACATTCATTGCATTTTCTACCAAAAACATGACTTTCAAAATTTTGATTAAAAATGGGCAGAAACTGTTCGTAAAGGTGTAGCGAGCATGTAGAGATACGCACAAATTGATTTCTAAGACCTTTTATTTTGACGTATATTGAAAAATCTGAATTTAGGTTATACAGATATAGGCCTGGCATTTTTCATCAAAAACATGACTTTCAATATTTTGATTGAAAATGGGCAGAAACTGTTCTTAAAGGTGTACCAAGCATGTAGAGATTTGCAAAAAAATGATTTTTAAGACCTTTTATTTTCACTTAAAATGACCAGTGTTAAGTGAACAAGGGAGGGAACCCTTCACAGACATTCATTGCATTTTCTACCAAAAACATGACTTTCAAAATTTTGATTAAAAATGGGCAGAAACTGTTCGTAAAGGTGTAGCGAGCATGTAGAGATACGCACAAATTGATTTCTAAGACCTTTTATTTTGACGTATATTGAAAAATCTGAATTTAGGTTATACAGATATAGGCCTGGCATTTTTCATCAAAAACATGACTTTAAATATTTTGATTGAAAATGGGCAGAAACTGTTCTTAAAGGTGTACCAAGCATGTAGAGATTTGCAAAAAATGATTTTTAAGACCTTTTATTTTCACTTAAAATGACCAGTGTTAAGTGAACAAGGGAGGGAACCCTTCACAGACATTCATTGCATTTTCTACCAAAAACATGACTTTCAAAATTTTGATTAAAAATGGGCAGAAACTGTTCGTAAAGGTGTAGCGAGCATGTAGAGATACACACAAATTGATTTCTAAGACCTTTTATTTTGACGTATATTGAAAAATCTGAATTTAGGTTATACAGATATAGGCCTGGCATTTTTCATCAAAAACATGACTTTCAATATTTTGATTGAAAATGGGCAGAAACTGTTCTTAAAGGTGTACCAAGCATGTAGAGATTTGCAAAAAATGATTTTTAAGACCTTTTATTTTCACTTAAAATGACCAGTGTTAAGTGAACAAGGGAGGGAACCCTTCACAGACATTCATTGCATTTTCTACCAAAAACATGACTTTCAAAATGTTGATTAAAAATGGGCAGAAACTGTTCGTAAAGGTGTAGCGAGCATGTAGAGATACGCACAAATTGATTTCTAAGACCTTTTATTTTGACGTATATTGAAAAATCTGAATTTAGGTTATGCAGATATAGGCCTGGCATTTTTCATCAAAAACATGACTTTCAATATTTTGATTGAAAATGGGCAGAAACTGTTCTTAAAGGTGCACCAAGCATGTAGAGATTTGCAAAAAATGATTTTTAAGACCTTTTATTTTCACTTAAAATGACCAGTGTTAAGTGAAAAAGGGAGGGAACCCTTCACAGACATTCATTGCATTTTCTACCAAAAACATGACTTTCAAAATTTTGATTAAAAATGGGCAGAAACTGTTCGTAAAGGTGTAGCGAGCATGTAGAGATACGCACAAATTGATTTCTAAGACCTTTTATTTTGACGTATATTGAAAAATCTGAATTTAGGTTATACAGATATAGGCCTGGCATTTTTCATCAAAAACATGACTTTCAATATTTTGATTGAAAATGGGCAGAAACTGTTCTTAAAGGTGTACCAAGCATGTAGAGATTTGCAAAAAATGATTTTTAAGACCTTTTATTTTCACTTAAAATGACCAGTGTTAAGTGAACAAGGGAGGGAACCCTTCACAGACATTCATTGCATTTTCTACCAAAAACATGACTTTCAAAATTTTGATTAAAAATGGGCAGAAACTGTTCGTAAAGGTGTAGCGAGCATGTAGAGATACGCACAAATTGATTTCTAAGACCTTTTATTTTGACGTATATTGAAAAATCTGAATTTAGGTTATGCAGATATAGGCCTGGCATTTTTCATCAAAAACATGACTTTCAATATTTTGATTGAAAATGGGCAGAAACTGTTCTTAAAGGTGCACCAAGCATGTAGAGATTTGCAAAAAATGATTTTTAAGACCTTTTATTTTCACTTAAAATGACCAGTGTTAAGTGAAAAAGGGAGGGAACCCTACACAGACATTCATTGCATTTTCTACCAAAAACATGACTTTCAAAATTTTGATTAAAAATGGGCAGAAACTGTTCGTAAAGGTGTAGCGAGCATGTAGAGATACGCACAAATTGATTTCTAAGACCTTTTATTTTGACGTATATTGAAAAATCTGAATTAAGGTTATACAGATATAGGCCTGGCATTTTTCATCAAAAACATGACTTTCAATATTTTGATTGAAAATGGGCAGAAACTGTTCTTAAAGGTGTACCAAGCATGTAGAGATTTGCAAAAAATGATTTTTAAGACCTTTTATTTTCACTTAAAATGACCAGTGTTAAGTGAACAAGGGAGGGAACCCTTCACAGACATTCATTGCATTTTCTACCAAAAACATGACTTTCAAAATTTTGATTAAAAATGGGCAGAAACTGTTCGTAAAGGTGTAGCGAGCATGTAGAGATACGCACAAATTGATTTCTAAGAGCTTTTATTTTGACGTATATTGAAAAATCTGAATTTAGGTTATACAGATATAGGCCTGGCATTTTTCATCAAAAACATGACTTTCAATATTTTGATTGAAAATGGGCAGAAACTGTTCTTAAAGGTGTACCAAGCATGTAGAGATTTGCAAAAAATGATTTTTAAGACCTTTTATTTTCACTTAAAATGACCAGTGTTAAGTGAACAAGGGAGGGAACCCTTCACAGACATTCATTGCATTTTCTACCAAAAACATGACTTTCAAAATTTTGATTAAAAATGGGCAGAAACTGTTCGTAAAGGTGTAGCGAGCATGTAGAGATACGCACAAATTGATTTCTAAGACCTTTTATTTTGACGTATATTGAAAAATCTGAATTTAGGTTATGCAGATATAGGCCTGGCATTTTTCATCAAAAACATGACTTTCAATATTTTGATTGAAAATGGGCAGAAACTGTTCTTAAAGGTGCACCAAGCATGTAGAGATTTGCAAAAAATGATTTTTAAGACCTTTTATTTTCACTTAAAATGACCAGTGTTAAGTGAAAAAGGGAGGGAACCCTTCACAGACATTCATTGCATTTTCTACCAAAAACATGACTTTCAAAATTTTGATTAAAAATGGGCAGAAACTGTTCGTAAAGGTGTAGCGAGCATGTAGAGATACGCACAAATTGATTTCTAAGACCTTTTATTTTGACGTATATTGAAAACTCTGAATTTAGGTTATACAGATATAGGCCTGGCATTTTTCATCAAAAACATGACTTTCAATATTTTGATTGAAAATGGGCAGAAACTGTTCTTAAAGGTGTACCAAGCATGTAGAGATTTGCAAAAAAATGATTTTTAAGACCTTTTATTTTCACTTAAAATGACCAGTGTTAAGTGAACAAGGGAGGGAACCCTTCACAGACATTCATTGCATTTTCTACCAAAAACATGACTTTCAAAATTTTGATTAAAAATGGGCAGAAACTGTTCGTAAAGGTGTAGCGAGCATGTAGGGATACGCACAAATTGATTTCTAAGACCTTTTATTTTGACGTATATTGAAAAATCTGAATTTAGGTTATACAGATATAGGCCTGGCATTTTTCATCAAAAACATGACTTTAAATATTTTGATTGAAAATGGGCAGAAACTGTTCTTAAAGGTGTACCAAGCATGTAGAGATTTGCAAAAAATGATTTTTAAGACCTTTTATTTTCACTTAAAATGACCAGTGTTAAGTGAACAAGGGAGGGAACCCTTCACAGACATTCATTGCATTTTCTACCAAAAACATGACTTTCAAAATTTTGATTAAAAATGGGCAGAAACTGTTCGTAAAGGTGTAGCGAGCATGTAGAGATACGCACAAATTGATTTCTAAGACCTTTTATTTTGACGTATATTGAAAAATCTGAATTTAGGTTATACAGATATAGGCCTGGCATTTTTCATCAAAAACATGACTTTCAATATTTTGATTGAAAATGGGCAGAAACTGTTCTTAAAGGTGTACCAAGCATGTAGAGATTTGCAAAAAATGATTTTTAAGACCTTTTATTTTCACTTAAAATGACCAGTGTTAAGTGAACAAGGGAGGGAACCCTTCACAGACATTCATTGCATTTTCTACCAAAAACATGACTTTCAAAATGTTGATTAAAAATGGGCAGAAACTGTTCGTAAAGGTGTAGCGAGCATGTAGAGATACGCACAAATTGATTTCTAAGACCTTTTATTTTGACGTATATTGAAAAATCTGAATTTAGGTTATGCAGATATAGGCCTGGCATTTTTCATCAAAAACATGACTTTCAATATTTTGATTGAAAATGGGCAGAAACTGTTCTTAAAGGTGCACCAAGCATGTAGAGATTTGAAAAAAATGATTTTTAAGACCTTTTATTTTCACTTAAAATGACCAGTGTTAAGTGAAAAAGGGAGGGAACCCTTCACAGACATTCATTGCATTTTCTACCAAAAACATGACTTTCAAAATTTGGATTAAAAATGGGCAGAAACTGTTCGTAAAGGTGTAGCGAGCATGTAGAGATACGCACAAATTGATTTCTAAGACCTTTTATTTTGACGTATATTGAAAAATCTGAATTTAGGTTATACAGATATAGGCCTGGCATTTTTCATCAAAAACATGACTTTCAATATTTTGATTGAAAATGGGCAGAAACTGTTCTTAAAGGTGTACCAAGCATGTAGAGATTTGCAAAAAATGATTTTTAAGACCTTTTATTTTCACTTAAAATGACCAGTGTTAAGTGAACAAGGGAGGGAACCCTTCACAGACATTCATTGCATTTTCTACCAAAAACATGACTTTCAAAATTTTGATTAAAAATGGGCAGAAACTGTTCGTAAAGGTGTAGCGAGCATGTAGAGATACGCACAAATTGATTTCTAAGACCTTTTATTTTGACGTATATTGAAAAATCTGAATTTAGGTTATGCAGATATAGGCCTGGCATTTTTCATCAAAAACATGACTTTCAATATTTTGATTGAAAATGGGCAGAAACTGTTCTTAAAGGTGCACCAAGCATGTAGAGATTTGCAAAAAATGATTTTTAAGACCTTTTATTTTCACTTAAAATGACCAGTGTTAAGTGAAAAAGGGAGGGAACCCTTCACAGACATTCATTGCATTTTCTACCAAAAACATGACTTTCAAAATTTGGATTAAAAATGGGCAGAAACTGTTCGTAAAGGTGTAGCGAGCATGTAGAGATACGCACAAATTGATTTCTAAGACCTTTTATTTTGACGTATATTGAAAAATCTGAATTTAGGTTATACAGATATAGGCCTGGCATTTTTCATCAAAAACATGACTTTCAATATTTTGATTGAAAATGGGCAGAAACTGTTCTTAAAGGTGTACCAAGCATGTAGAGATTTGCAAAAAATGATTTTTAAGACCTTTTATTTTCACTTAAAATGACCAGTGTTAAGTGAACAAGGGAGGGAACCCTTCACAGACATTCATTGCATTTTTTACCAAAAACATGACTTTCAAAATTTTGATTAAAAATGGGCAGAAACTGTTCGTAAAGGTGTAGCGAGCATGTAGAGATACGCACAAATTGATTTCTAAGACCTTTTATTTTGACGTATATTGAAAAATCTGAATTTAGGTTATGCAGATATAGGCCTGGCATTTTTCATCAAAAACATGACTTTCAATATTTTGATTGAAAATGGGCAGAAACTGTTCTTAAAGGTGCACCAAGCATGTAGAGATTTGCAAAAAATGATTTTTAAGACCTTTTATTTTCACTTAAAATGACCAGTGTTAAGTGAAAAAGGGAGGGAACCCTTCACAGACATTCATTGCATTTTCTACCAAAAACATGACTTTCAAAATTTTGATTAAAAATGGGCAGAAACTGTTAGTAAAGGTGTAGCGAGCATGTAGAGATACGCACAAATTGATTTCTAAGACCTTTTATTTTGACGTATATTGAAAAATCTGAATTTAGGTTATACAGATATAGGCCTGGCATTTTTCATCAAAAACATGACTTTCAATATTTTGATTGAAAATGGGCAGAAACTGTTCTTAAAGGTGTACCAAGCATGTAGAGATTTGCAAAAAATGATTTTTAAGACCTTTTATTTTCACTTAAAATGACCAGTGTTAAGTGAACAAGGGAGGGAACCCTTCACAGACATTCATTGCATTTTCTACCAAAAACATGACTTTCAAAATTTTGATTAAAAATGGGCAGAAACTGTTCGTAAAGGTGTAGCGAGCATGAAGAGATACGCACAAATTGATTTCTAAGACCTTTTATTTTGACGTATATTGAAAAATCTGAATTTAGGTTATACAGATATAGGCCTGGCATTTTTCATCAAAAACATGACTTTCAATATTTTGATTGAAAATGGGCAGAAACTGTTCTTAAAGGTGTACCAAGCATGTAGAGATTTGCAAAAAATGATTTTTAAGACCTTTTATTTTCACTTAAAATGACCAGTGTTAAGTGAACAAGGGAGGGAACCCTTCACAGACATTCATTGCATTTTCTACCAAAAACATGACTTTCAAAATTTTGATTAAAAATGGGCAGAAACTGTTCGTAAAGGTGTAGCGAGCATGTAGAGATACGCACAAATTGATTTCTAAGACCTTTTATTTTGACGTATATTGAAAAATCTGAATTTAGGTTATACAGATATAGGCCTGGCATTTTTCATCAAAAACATGACTTTCAATATTTTGATTGAAAATGGGCAGAAACTGTTCTTAAAGGTGTACCAAGCATGTAGAGATTTGCAAAAAATGATTTTTAAGACCTTTTATTTTCACTTAAAATGACCAGTGTTAAGTGAACAAGGGAGGGAACCCTTCACAGACATTCATTGCATTTTCTACCAAAAACATGACTTTCAAAATTTTGATTAAAAATGGGCAGAAACTGTTCGTAAAGGTGTAGCGAGCATGTAGAGATACGCACAAATTGATTTCTAAGACCTTTTATTTTGACGTATATTGAAAAATCTGAATTTAGGTTATGCAGATATAGGCCTGGCATTTTTCATCAAAAACATGACTTTCAATATTTTGATTGAAAATGGGCAGAAACTGTTCTTATAGGTGCACCAAGCATGTAGAGATTTGCAAAAAATGATTTTTAAGACCTTTTATTTTCACTTAAAATGACCAGTGTTAAGTGAAAAAGGGAGGGAACCCTTCACAGACATTCATTGCATTTTCTACCAAAAACATGACTTTCAAAATTTTGATTAAAAATGGGCAGAAACTGTTCGTAAAGGTGTAGCGAGCATGTAGAGATACGCACAAATTGATTTCTAAGACCTTTTATTTTGACGTATATTGAAAAATCTGAATTTAGGTTATACAGATATAGGCCTGGCATTTTTCATCAAAAACATGACTTTCAATATTTTGATTGAAAATGGGCAGAAACTGTTCTTAAAGGTGTACCAAGCATGTAGAGATTTGCAAAAAATGATTTTTAAGACCTTTTATTTTCACTTAAAATGACCAGTGTTAAGTGAACAAGGGAGGGAACCCTTCACAGACATTCATTGCATTTTCTACCAAAAACATGACTTTCAAAATTTTGATTAAAAATGGGCAGAAACTGTTCGTAAAGGTGTAGCGAGCATGTAGAGATACGCACAAATTGATTTCTAAGACCTTTTATTTTGACGTTTATTGAAAAATCTGAATTTAGGTTATGCAGATATAGGCCTGGCATTTTTCATTAAAAACATGACTTTCAATATTTTGATTGAAAATGGGCAGAAATTGTTCTTAAAGGTGTACCAAGCATGTAGAGATTTGCAAAAAATGATTTTTAAGACCTTTTATTTTCACTTAAAATGACCAGTGTTAAGTGAACAAGGGAGGGAACCCTTCACAGACATTCATTGCATTTTCTACCAAAAACATGACTTTCAAAATTTTGATTAAAAATGGGCAGAAACTGTTCGTAAAGGTGTAGCGAGCATGTAGAGATACGCACAAATTGATTTCTAAGACCTTTTATTTTGACGTATATTGAAAAATCTGAATTTAGGTTATGCAGATATAGGCCTGGCATTTTTCATCAAAAACATGACTTTCAATATTTTGATTGAAAATGGGCAGAAACTGTTCTTAAAGGTGCACCAAGCATGTAGAGATTTGCAAAAAATGATTTTTAAGACCTTTTATTTTCACTTAAAATGACCAGTGTTAAGTGAAAAAGGGAGGGAACCCTTCACAGACATTCATTACATTTTCTACCAAAAACATGACTTTCAAAATTTTGATTAAAAATGGGCAGAAACTGTTCGTAAAGGTGTAGCGAGCATGTAGAGATACGCACAAATTGATTTCTAAGACCTTTTATTTTGACGTATATTGAAAAATCTGAATTAAGGTTATACAGATATAGGCCTGGCATTTTTCATCAAAAACATGACTTTCAATATTTTGATTGAAAATGGGCAGAAACTGTTCTTAAAGGTGTACCAAGCATGTAGAGATTTGCAAAAAATGATTTTTAAGACCTTTTATTTTCACTTAAAATGACCAGTGTTAAGTGAACAAGGGAGGGAACCCTTCACAGACATTCATTGCATTTTCTACCAAAAACATGACTTTCAAAATTTTGATTAAAAATGGGCAGAAACTGTTCGTAAAGGTGTAGCGAGCATGTAGAGATACGCACAAATTGATTTCTAAGACCTTTTATTTTGACGTATATTGAAAAATCTGAATTTAGGTTATACAGATATAGGCCTGGCATTTTTCATCAAAAACATGACTTTCAATATTTTGATTGAAAATGGGCAGAAACTGTTCTTAAAGGTGTACCAAGCATGTAGAGATTTGCAAAAAATGATTTTTAAGACCTTTTATTTTCACTTAAAATGACCAGTGTTAAGTGAACAAGGGAGGGAACCCTTCACAGACATTCATTGCATTTTCTACCAAAAACATGACTTTCAAAATTTTGATTAAAAATGGGCAGAAACTGTTCGTAAAGGTGTAGCGAGCATGTAGAGATACGCACAAATTGATTTCTAAGACCTTTTATTTTGACGTATATTGAAAAATCTGAATTTAGGTTATGCAGATATAGGCCTGGCATTTTTCATCAAAAACATGACTTTCAATATTTTGATTGAAAATGGGCAGAAACTGTTCTTAAAGGTGCACCAAGCATGTAGAGATTTGCAAAAAATGATTTTTAAGACCTTTTATTTTCACTTAAAATGACCAGTGTTAAGTGAAAAAGGGAGGGAACCCTTCACAGACATTCATTGCATTTTCTACCAAAAACATGACTTTCAAAATTTTGATTAAAAATGGGCAGAAACTGTTCGTAAAGGTGTAGCGAGCATGTAGAGATACGCACAAATTGATTTCTAAGACCTTTTATTTTGACGTATATTGAAAAATCTGAATTTAGGTTATACAGATATAGGCCTGGCATTTTTCATCAAAAACATGACTTTCAATATTTTGATTGAAAATGGGCAGAAACTGTTCTTAAAGGTGTACCAAGCATGTAGAGATTTGCAAAAAATGATTTTTAAGACCTTTTATTTTCACTTAAAATGACCAGTGTTAAGTGAACAAGGGAGGGAACCCTTCACAGACATTCATTGCATTTTTTACCAAAAACATGACTTTCAAAATTTTGATTAAAAATGGGCAGAAACTGTTCGTAAAGGTGTAGCGAGCATGTAGAGATACGCACAAATTGATTTCTAAGACCTTTTATTTTGACGTATATTGAAAAATCTGAATTTAGGTTATGCAGATATAGGCCTGGCATTTTTCATCAAAAACATGACTTTCAATATTTTGATTGAAAATGGGCAGAAACTGTTCTTAAAGGTGCACCAAGCATGTAGAGATTTGCAAAAAATGATTTTTAAGACCTTTTATTTTCACTTAAAATGACCAGTGTTAAGTGAAAAAGGGAGGGAACCCTTCACAGACATTCATTGCATTTTCTACCAAAAACATGACTTTCAAAATTTTGATTAAAAATGGGCAGAAACTGTTCGTAAAGGTGTAGCGAGCATGTAGAGATACGCACAAATTGATTTCTAAGACCTTTTATTTTGACGTATATTGAAAAATCTGAATTTAGGTTATACAGATATAGGCCTGGCATTTTTCATCAAAAACATGACTTTCAATATTTTGATTGAAAATGGGCAGAAACTGTTCTTAAAGGTGTACCAAGCATGTAGAGATTTGCAAAAAATGATTTTTAAGACCTTTTATTTTCACTTAAAATTACCAGTGTTAAGTGAACAAGGGAGGGAACCCTTCACAGACATTCATTGCATTTTCTACCAAAAACATGACTTTCAAAATTTTGATTAAAAATGGGCAGAAACTGTTCGTAAAGGTGTAGCGAGCATGAAGAGATACGCACAAATTGATTTCTAAGACCTTTTATTTTGACGTATATTGAAAAATCTGAATTTAGGTTATACAGATATAGGCCTGGCATTTTTCATCAAAAACATGACTTTCAATATTTTGATTGAAAATGGGCAGAAACTGTTCTTAAAGGTGTACCAAGCATGTAGAGATTTGCAAAAAATGATTTTTAAGACCTTTTATTTTCACTTAAAATGACCAGTGTTAAGTGAACAAGGGAGGGAACCCTTCACAGACATTCATTGCATTTTCTACCAAAAACATGACTTTCAAAATTTTGATTAAAAATGGGCAGAAACTGTTCGTAAAGGTGTAGCGAGCATGTAGAGATACGCACAAATTGATTTCTAAGACCTTTTATTTTGACGTATATTGAAAAATCTGAATTTAGGTTATACAGATATAGGCCTGGCATTTTTCATCAAAAACATGACTTTCAATATTTTGATTGAAAATGGGCAGAAACTGTTCTTAAAGGTGTACCAAGCATGTAGAGATTTGCAAAAAATGATTTTTAAGACCTTTTATTTTCACTTAAAATGACCAGTGTTAAGTGAACAAGGGAGGGAACCCTTCACAGACATTCATTGCATTTTCTACCAAAAACATGACTTTCAATATTTTGATTGAAAATGGGCAGAAACTGTTCTTATAGGTGCACCAAGCATGTAGAGATTTGCAAAAAATGATTTTTAAGACCTTTTATTTTCACTTAAAATGACCAGTGTTAAGTGAAAAAGGGAGGGAACCCTTCACAGACATTCATTGCATTTTCTACCAAAAACATGACTTTCAAAATTTTGATTAAAAATGGGCAGAAACTGTTCGTAAAGGTGTAGCGAGCATGTAGAGATACGCACAAATTGATTTCTAAGACCTTTTATTTTGACGTATATTGAAAAATCTGAATTTAGGTTATACAGATATAGGCCTGGCATTTTTCATCAAAAACATGACTTTCAATATTTTGATTGAAAATGGGCAGAAACTGTTCTTAAAGGTGCACCAAGCATGTAGAGATTTGCAAAAAATGATTTTTAAGACCTTTTATTTTCACTTAAAATGACCAGTGTTAAGTGAAAAAGGGAGGGAACCCTTCACAGACATTCATTGCATTTTCTACCAAAAACATGACTTTCAAAATTTTGATTAAAAATGGGCAGAAACTGTTCGTAAAGGTGTAGAGAGCATGTAGAGATACGCACAAATTGATTTCTAAGACCTTTTATTTTGACGTATATTGAAAAATCTGAATTTAGGTTATGCAGATATAGGCCTGGCATTTTTCATCAAAAACATGACTTTCAATATTTTGATTGAAAATGGGCAGAAACTGTTCTTAAAGGTGCACCAAGCATGTAGAGATTTGCAAAAAATGATTTTTAAGACCTTTTATTTTCACTTAAAATGACCAGTGTTAAGTGAAAAAGGGAGGGAACCCTTCACAGACATTCATTGCATTTTCTACCAAAAACATGACTTTCAAAATTTTGATTAAAAATGGGCAGAAACTGTTCGTAAAGGTGTAGCGAGCATGTAGAGATACGCACAAATTGATTTCTAAGACCTTTTATTTTGACGTATATTGAAAAATCTGAATTTAGGTTATGCAGATATAGGCCTGGCATTTTTCATCAAAAACATGACTTTCAATATTTTGATTGAAAATGGGCAGAAACTGTTCTTAAAGGTGTACCAAGCATGTAGAGATTTGCAAAAAATGATTTTTAAGACCTTTTATTTTCACTTAAAATGACCAGTGTTAAGTGAACAAGGGAGGGAACCCTTCACAGACATTCATTGCATTTTCTACCAAAAACATGACTTTCAAAATTTTGATTAAAAATGGGCAGAAACTGTTCGTAAAGGTGTAGCGAGCATGTAGAGATACGCACAAATTGATTTCTAAGACCTTTTATTTTGACGTATATTGAAAAATCTGAATTTAGGTTATGCAGATATAGGCCTGGCATTTTTCATCAAAAACATGACTTTCAATATTTTGATTGAAAATGGGCAGAAACTGTTCTTAAAGGTGCACCAAGCATGTAGAGATTTGCAAAAAATGATTTTTAAGACCTTTTATTTTCACTTAAAATGACCAGTGTTAAGTGAAAAAGGGAGGGAACCCTTCACAGACATTCATTGCATTTTCTACCAAAAACATGACTTTCAAAATTTTGATTAAAAATGGGCAGAAACTGTTCGTAAAGGTGTAGCGAGCATGTAGAGATACGCACAAATTGATTTCTAAGACCTTTTATTTTGACGTATATTGAAAAATCTGAATTTAGGTTATACAGATATAGGCCTGGCATTTTTCATCAAAAACATGACTTTCAATATTTTGATTGAAAATGGGCAGAAACTGTTCTTAAAGGTGTACCAAGCATGTAGAGATTTGCAAAAAATGATTTTTAAGACCTTTTATTTTCACTTAAAATGACCAGTGTTAAGTGAACAAGGGAGGGAACCCTTCACAGACATTCATTGCATTTTCTACCAAAAACATGACTTTCAAAATTTTGATTAAAAATGGGCAGAAACTGTTCGTAAAGGTGTAGCGAGCATGTAGAGATACGCACAAATTGATTTCTAAGACCTTTTATTTTGACGTATATTGAAAAATCTGAATTTAGGTTATACAGATATAGGCCTGGCATTTTTCATCAAAAACATGACTTTCAATATTTTGATTGAAAATGGGCAGAAACTGTTCTTAAAGGTGTACCAAGCATGTAGAGATTTGCAAAAAATTATTTTTAAGACCTTTTATTTTCACTTAAAATGACCAGTGTTAAGTGAACAAGGGAGGGAACCCTTCACAGACATTCATTGCATTTTCTACCAAAAACATGACTTTCAAAATTTTGATTAAAAATGGGCAGAAACTGTTCGTAAAGGTGTAGCGAGCATGTAGAGATACGCACAAATTGATTTCTAAGACCTTTAATTTTGACGTATATTGAAAAATCTGAATTTAGGTTATACAGATATAGGCCTGGCATTTTTCATCAAAAACATGACTTTCAATATTTTGATTGAAAATGGGCAGAAACTGTTCTTAAAGGTGTACCAAGCATGTAGAGATTTGCAAAAAATTATTTTTAAGACCTTTTATTTTCACTTAAAATGACCAGTGTTAAGTGAACAAGGGAGGGAACCCTTCACAGACATTCATTGCATTTTCTACCAAAAACATGACTTTCAAAATTTTGATTAAAAATGGGCAGAAACTGTTCGTAAAGGTGTAGCGAGCATGTAGAGATACGCACAAATTGATTTCTAAGACCTTTTATTTTGACGTATATTGAAAAATCTGAATTTAGGTTATGCAGATATAGGCCTGGCATTTTTCATCAAAAACATGACTTTCAATATTTTGATTGAAAATGGGCAGAAACTGTTCTTAAAGGTGCACCAAGCATGTAGAGATTTGCAAAAAATGATTTTTAAGACCTTTTATTTTCACTTAAAATGACCAGTGTTAAGTGAACAAGGGAGGGAACCCTTCACAGACATTCATTGCATTTTCTACCAAAAACATGACTTTCAAAATTTTGATTAAAAATGGGCAGAAACTGTTCGTAAAGGTGTAGCGAGCATGTAGAGATACGCACAAATTGATTTCTAAGACCTTTTATTTTGACGTATATTGAAAAATCTGAATTTAGGTTATACAGATATAGGCCTGGCATTTTTCATCAAAAACATGACTTTCAATATTTTGATTGAAAATGGGCAGAAACTGTTCTTAAAGGTGTACCAAGCATGTAGAGATTTGCAAAAAATGATTTTTAAGACCTTTTATTTTCACTTAAAATGACCAGTGTTAAGTGAACAAGGGAGGGAACCCTTCACAGACATTCATTGCATTTTCTACCAAAAACATGACTTTCAAAATTTTGATTAAAAATGGGCAGAAACTGTTCGTAAAGGTGTAGCGAGCATGTAGAGATACGCACAAATTGATTTCTAAGACCTTTTATTTTGACGTATATTGAAAAATCTGAATTTAGGTTATGCAGATATAGGCCTGGCATTTTTCATCAAAAACATGACTTTCAATATTTTGATTGAAAATGGGCAGAAACTGTTCTTAAAGGTGCACCAAGCATGTAGAGATTTGCAAAAAATGATTTTTAAGACCTTTTATTTTCACTTAAAATGACCAGTGTTAAGTGAAAAAGGGAGGGAACCCTTCACAGACATTCATTGCATTTTCTACCAAAAACATGACTTTCAAAATTTTGATTAAAAATGGGCAGAAACTGTTCGTAAAGGTGTAGCGAGCATGTAGAGATACGCACAAATTGATTTCTAAGACCTTTTATTTTGACGTATATTGAAAAATCTGAATTTAGGTTATACAGATATAGGCCTGGCATTTTTCATCAAAAACATGACTTTCAATATTTTGATTGAAAATGGGCAGAAACTGTTCTTAAAGGTGTACCAAGCATGTAGAGATTTGCAAAAAATGATTTTTAAGACCTTTTATTTTCACTTAAAATGACCAGTGTTAAGTGAACAAGGGAGGGAACCCTTCACAGACATTCATTGCATTTTCTACCAAAAACATGACTTTCAAAATTTTGATTAAAAATGGGCAGAAACTGTTCGTAAAGGTGTAGCGAGCATGTAGAGATACGCACAAATTGATTTCTAAGACCTTTTATTTTGACGTATATTGAAAAATCTGAATTTAGGTTATACAGATATAGGCCTGGCATTTTTCATCAAAAACATGACTTTCAATATTTTGATTGAAAATGGGCAGAAACTGTTCTTAAAGGTGTACCAACCATGTAGAGATTTGCAAAAAATGATTTTTAAGACCTTTTATTTTCACTTAAAATGACCAGTGTTAAGTGAACAAGGGAGGGAACCCTTCACAGACATTCATTGCATTTTCTACCAAAAACATGACTTTCAAAATTTTGATTAAAAATGGGCAGAAACTGTTCGTAAAGGTGTAGCGAGCATGTAGAGATACGCACAAATTGATTTCTAAGACCTTTTATTTTGACGTATATTGAAAAATCTGAATTTAGGTTATGCAGATATAGGACTGGCATTTTTCATCAAAAACATGACTTTCAATATTTTGATTGAAAATGGGCAGAAACTGTTCTTAAAGGTGCACCAAGCATGTAGAGATTTGCAAAAAATGATTTTTAAGACCTTTTATTTTCACTTAAAATGACCAGTGTTAAGTGAAAAAGGGAGGGAACCCTTCACAGACATTCATTGCATTTTCTACCAAAAACATGACTTTCAAAATTTTGATTAAAAATGGGCAGAAACTGTTCGTAAAGGTGTAGCGAGCATGTAGAGATACGCACAAATTGATTTCTAAGACCTTTTATTTTGACGTATATTGAAAAATCTGAATTTAGGTTATACAGATATAGGCCTGGCATTTTTCAACAAAAACATGACTTTCAATATTTTGATTGAAAATGGGCAGAAACTGTTCTTAAAGGTGTACCAAGCATGTAGAGATTTGAAAAAAATGATTTTTAAGACCTTTTATTTTCACTTAAAATGACCAGTGTTAAGTGAACAAGGGAGGACACCCTTCACAGACATTCATTGCATTTTCTACCAAAAACATGACTTTCAAAATTTTGATTAAAAATGGGCAGAAACTGTTCGTAAAGGTGTAGCGAGCATGTAGAGATATGCACAAATTGATTTCTAAGACCTTTTATTTTGACGTATATTGAAAAATCTGAATTTAGGTTATACAGATATAGGCCTGGCATTTTTCATCAAAAACATGACTTTCAATATTTTGATTGAAAATGGGCAGAAACTGTTCTTAAAGGTGTACCAAGCATGTAGAGATTTGCAAAAAATGATTTTTAAGACCTTTTATTTTCACTTAAAATGACCAGTGTTAAGTGAACAAGGGAGGGAACCCTTCACAGACATTCATTGCATTTTCTACCAAAAACATGACTTTCAAAATTTTGATTAAAAATGGGCAGAAACTGTTCGTAAAGGTGTAGCGAGCATGTAGAGATACGCACAAATTGATTTCTAAGACCTTTTATTTTGACGTATATTGAAAAATCTGAATTTAGGTTATGCAGATATAGGCCTGGCATTTTTCATCAAAAACATGACTTTCAATATTTTGATTGAAAATGGGCAGAAACTGTTCTTAAAGGTGTACCAAGCATGTAGAGATTTGCAAAAAATGATTTTTAAGACCTTTTATTTTCACTTAAAATGACCAGTGTTAAGTGAACAAGGGAGGGAACCCTTCACAGACATTCATTGCATTTTCTACCAAAAACATGACTTTCAAAATTTTGATTAAAAATGGGGCAGAAACTGTTCGTAAAGGTGTAGCGAGCATGTAGAGATACGCACAAATTGATTTCTAAGACCTTTTATTTTGACGTATATTGAAAAATCTGAATTTAGGTTATGCAGATATAGGCCTGGCATTTTTCATCAAAAACATGACTTTCAATATTTTGATTGAAAATGGCAGAAACTGTTCTTAAAGGTGCACCAAGCATGTAGAGATTTGCAAAAAATGATTTTTAAGACCTTTTATTTTCACTTAAAATGACCAGTGTTAAGTGAAAAAGGGAGGGAACCCTTCACAGACATTCATTGCATTTTCTACCAAAAACATGAATTTCAAAATTTTGATTAAAAATGGGCAGAAACTGTTCGTAAAGGTGTAGCGAGCATGTAGAGATACGCACAAATTGATTTCTAAGACCTTTTATTTTGACGTATATTGAAAAATCTGAATTTAGGTTATACAGATATAGGCCTGGCATTTTTCATCAAAAACATGACTTTCAATTTTTTGATTGAAAATGGGCAGAAACTGTTCTTAAAGGTGTACCAAGCATGTAGAGATTTGCAAAAAATGATTTTTAAGACCTTTCATTTTCACTTAAAATGACCAGTGTTAAGTGAACAAGGGAGGGAACCCTTCACAGACATTCATTGCATTTTCTACCAAAAACATGACTTTCAAAATTTTGATTAAAAATGGGCAGAAACTGTTCATAAAGGTGTAGCGAGCATGTAGAGATACGCACAAATTGATTTCTAAGACCTTTTATTTTGACGTATATTGAAAAATCTGAATTTAGGTTATACAGATATAGGCCTGGCATTTTTCATCAAAAACATGACTTTCAATATTTTGATTGAAAATGGGCAGAAACTGTTCTTAAAGGTGTACCAAGCATGTAGAGATTTGCAAAAAATGATTTTTAAGACCTTTTATTTTCACTTAAAATGACCAGTGTTAAGTGAACAAGGGAGGGAACCCTTCACAGACATTCATTGCATTTTTCATCAAAAACATGACTTTCAATATTTTGATTGAAAATGGGCAGAAACTGTTCTTAAAGGTGTACCAAGCATGTAGAGATTTGCAAAAAATGATTTTTAAGACCTTTTATTTTCACTTAAAATGACCAGTGTTAAGTGAACAAGGGAGGGAACCCTTCACAGACATTCATTGCATTTTCTACCAAAAACATGACTTTCGAAATTTTGATTAAAAATGGGCAGAAACTGTTCGTAAAGGTGTAGCGAGCATGTAGAGATACGCACAAATTGATTTCTAAGACCTTTTATTTTGACGTATATTGAAAAATCTGAATTTAGGTTATACAGATATAGGCCTGGCATTTTTCATCAAAAACATGACTTTCAATATTTTGATTGAAAATGGGCAGAAACTGTTCTTAAAGGTGTACCAAGCATGTAGAGATTTGCAAAAAATGATTTTTAAGACCTTTTATTTTCACTTAAAATGACCAGTGTTAAGTGAACAAGGGAGGGAACCCTTCACAGACATTCATTGCATTTTCTACCAAAAACATGACTTTCAAAATTTTGATTAAAAATGGGCAGAAACTGTTCGTAAAGGTGTAGCGAGCATGTAGAGATACGCACAAATTGATTTCTATGACCTTTTATTTTCACTTAAAATGACCAGTGTTAAGTGAACAAGGGAGGGAACCCTTCACAGACATTCATTGCATTTTCTACCAAAAACATGACTTTCAAAATTTTGATTAAAAATGGGCAGAAACTGTTCATAAAGGTGTAGCGAGCACGTAGAGATACGCACAAATTGATTTCTAAGACCTTTTATTTTGACGTATATTGAAAAATCTGAATTTAGGTTATGCAGATATAGGCCTGGCATTTTTCATCAAAAACATGACTTTCAATATTTTGATTGAAAATGGGCAGAAACTGTTCTTAAAGATGCACCAAGCATGTAGAGATTTGCAAAAAATGATTTTAAGACCTTTTATTTTCACTTAAAATGACCAGTGTTAAGTGAAAAAGGGAGGGAACCCTTCACAGACATTCATTGCATTTTCTACCAAAAACATGACTTTCAAAATTTTGATTAAAAATGGGCAGAAACTGTTCGTAAAGGTGTAGCGAGCATGTAGAGATACGCACAAATTGATTTCTAAGACCTTTTATTTTGACGTATATTGAAAAATCTGAATTTAGGTTATACAGATATAGGCCTGGCATTTTTCATCAAAAACATGACTTTCAATTTTTTGATTGAAAATGGGCAGAAACTGTTCTTAAAGGTGTACCAAGCATGTAGAGATTTGCAAAAAATGATTTTTAAGACCTTTTATTTTCACTTAAAATGACCAGTGTTAAGTGAACAAGGGAGGGAACCCTTCACAGACATTCATTGCATTTTCTACCAAAAACATGACTTTTAAAATTTTGATTAAAAATGGGCAGAAACTGTTCGTAAAGGTGTAGCGAGCATGTAGAGATACGCACAAATTGATTTCTAAGACCTTTTATTTTGACGTATATTGAAAAATCTGAATTTAGGTTATACAGATATAGGCCTGGCATTTTTCATCAAAAACATGACTTTCAATATTTTGATTGAAAATGGGCAGAAACTGTTCTTAAAGGTGTACCAAGCATGTAGAGATTTGCAAAAAATGATTTTTAAGACCTTTTATTTTCACTTAAAATGACCAGTGTTAAGTGAACAAGGGAGGGAACCCTTCACAGACATTCATTGCATTTTCTACCAAAAACATGACTTTCAAAATTTTGATTAAAAATGGGCAGAAACTGTTCGTAAAGGTGTAGCGAGCATGTAGAGATACGCACAAATTGATTTCTAAGACCTTTTATTTTGACGTATATTGAAAAATCTGAATTTAGGTTATACAGATATAGGCCTGGCATTTTTCATCAAAAACATGACTTTCAATATTTTGATTGAAAATGGGCAGAAACTGCTCTTAAAGGTGCACCAAGCATGTAGAGATTTGCAAAAAATGATTTTTAAGACCTTTTATTTTCACTTAAAATGACCAGTGTTAAGTGAAAAAGGGAGGGAACCCTTCACAGACATTCATTGCATTTTCTACCAAAAACATGACTTTCAAAATTTGATTAAAAATGGGCAGAAACTGTTCGTAAAGGTGTAGCGAGCATGTAGAGATACGCACAAATTGATTTCTAAGACCTTTTATTTTGACGTTTATTGAAAAATCTGAATTTAGGTTATACAGATATAGGCCTGGCATTTTTCATCAAAAACATGACTTTCAATATTTTGATTGAAAATGGGCAAAAACTGTTCTTAAAGGTGTACCAAGCATTTAGAGATTTGCAAAAAATGATTTTTAAGACCTTTTATTTTCACTTAAAATGACCAGTGTTAAGTGAACAAGGGAGGGAACCCTTCACAGACATTCATTGCATTTTCTACCAAAAACATGACTTTCAAAATTTTGATTAAAAATGGGCAGAAACTGTTCGTAAAGGTGTAGCGAGCATGTAGAGATACGCACAAATTGATTTCTAAGACCTTTTATTTTGACGTATATTGAAAAATCTGAATTTAGGTTATACAGATATAGGCCTGGCATTTTTCATCAAAAACATGACTTTCAATATTTTGATTGAAAATGGGCAGAAACTGTTCTTAAAGGTGTACCAAGCATGTAGAGATTTGCAAAAAATGATTTTTAAGACCTTTTATTTTCACTTAAAATGACCAGTGTTAAGTGAACAAGGGAGGGAACCCTTCACAGACATTCATTGCATTTTCTACCAAAAACATGACTTTCAAAATTTTGATTAAAAATGGGCAGAAACTGTTCGTAAAGGTGTAGCGAGCATGTAGAGATACGCACAAATTGATTTCTAAGACCTTTTATTTTGACATATATTGAAAAATCTGAATTTAGTTTATACAGATATAGGCCTGGCATTTTTCATCAAAAACATGACTATCAATATTTTGATTGAAAATGGGCAGAAACTGTTCTTAAAGGTGTACCAAGCATGTAGAGATTTGCAAAAAAATGATTTTTAAGACCTTTTATTTTCACTTAAAATGACCAGTGTTAAGTGAACAAGGGAGGGAACCCTTCACAGACATTCATTGCATTTTCTACCAAAAACTTGACTTTCAAAATTTTGATTAAAAATGGGCAGAAACTGTTCGTAAAGGTGTAGCGAGCATGTAGAGATACGCACAAATTGATTTCTAAGACCTTTTATTTTGACGTATATTGAAAAATCTGAATTTAGGTTATACAGATATAGGCCTGGCATTTTTCATCAAAAACATGACTTTCAATATTTTGATTGAAAATGGGCAGAAACTGTTCTTAAAGGTGTACCAAGCATGTAGAGATTTGCAAAAAATGATTTTTAAGACCTTTTATTTTCACTTAAAATGACCAGTGTTAAGTGAACAAGGGAGGGAACCCTTCACAGACATTCATTACATTTTCTACCAAAAACATGACTTTCAAAATTTTGATTAAAAATGGGCAGAAACTGTTAGTAAAGGTGTAGCGAGCATGTAGAGATACGCACAAATTGATTTCTAAGACCTTTTATTTTGATGTATATTGAAAAATCTGAATTTAGGTTATACAGATATAGGCCTGGCATTTTTCATCAAAAACATGACTTTCAATATTTTGATTGAAAATGGGCAGAAACTGTTCTTAAAGGTGTACCAAGCATGTAGAGATTTGCAAAAAATGATTTTTAAGACCTTTTATTTTCACTTAAAATGACCAGTGTTAAGTGAACAAGGGAGGGAACCCTTCACAGACATTCATTGCATTTTCTACCAAAAACATGACTTTCAAAATTTTGATTAAAAATGGGCAGAAACTGTTCGTAAAGGTGTAGCGAGCATGTAGAGATACGCACAAATTGATTTCTAAGACCTTTTATTTTGACGTATATTGAAAAATCTGAATTTAGGTTATACAGATATAGGCCTGGCATTTTTCATCAAAAACATGACTTTCAATATTTTGATTGAAAATGGGCAGAAACTGTTCTTAAAGGTGTACCAAGCATGTAGAGATTTGCAAAAAATGATTTTTAAGACCTTTTATTTTCACTTAAAATGACCAGTGTTAAGTGAACAAGGGAGGGAACCCTTCACAGACATTCATTGCATTTTCTACCAAAAACATGACTTTCAAAATTTTGATTAAAAATGGGCAGAAACTGTTCGTAAAGGTGTAGCGAGCATGTAGAGATACCCACAAATTGATTTCTAAGACCTTTTATTTTGATGTATATTGAAAAATCTGAATTTAGGTTATACAGTTTTAGGCCTTGCATTTTTCATCAAAAACATGACTTTCAATATTTTGATTGAAAATGGGCAGAAACTGTTCTTAAAGGTGTACCAAGCATGTAGAGATTTGCCAAAAATGATTTTTAAGACCTTTTATTTTCACTTAAAATGACCAGTGTTAAGTGAACAAGGGAGGGAACCCTTCACAGACATTCATTGCATTTTCTACCAAAAACATGACTTTCAAAATTTTGATTAAAAATGGGCAGAAACTGTTCGTAAAGGTGTAGTGAGCATGTAGAGATACGCACAAATTGATTTCTAAGACCTTTTATTTTGACGTATATTGAAAAATCCGAATTTAGGTTATACAGATATAGGCCTGGCATTTTTCATCAAAAACATGACTTTCAATATTTTGATTGAAAATGGGCAGAAACTGTTCTTAAAGGTGTACCAAGCATGTAGAGATTTGCAAAAAATGATTTTTAAGACCTTTTATTTTCACTTAAAATGACCAGTGTTAAGTGAACAAGGGAGGGAACCCTTCACAGACATTCATTGCATTTTCTACCAAAAACATGACTTTCAAAATTTTGATTAAAAATGGGCAGAAACTGTTCGTAAAGGTGTAGCGAGCATGTAGAGATACGCACAAATTGATTTCTAAGACCTTTTATTTTGACGTATATTGAAAAATCTGAATTTAGGTTATACAGATATAGGCCTGGCATTTTTCATCAAAAACATGACTTTCAATATTTTGATTGAAAATGGGCAGAAACTGTTCTTAAAGGTGTACCAAGCATGTAGAGATTTGCAAAAAATGATTTTTAAGACCTTTTATTTTCACTTAAAATGACCAGTGTTAAGTGAACAAGGGAGGGAACCCTTCACAGACATTCATTGCATTTTCTACCAAAAACATGACTTTCAAAATTTTGATTAAAAATGGGCAGAAACTGTTCGTAAAGGTGTAGTGAGCATGTAGAGATACGCACAAATTGATTTCTAAGACCTTTTATTTTGACGTATATTGAAAAATCCGAATTTAGGTTATACAGATATAGGCCTGGCATTTTTCATCAAAAACATGACTTTCAATATTTTGATTGAAAATGGGCAGAAACTGTTCTTAAAGGTGTACCAAGCATGTAGAGATTTGCAAAAAATGATTTTTAAGACCTTTTATTTTCACTTAAAATGACCAGTGTTAAGTGAACAAGGGAGGGAACCCTTCACAGACATTCATTGCATTTTCTACCAAAAACATGACTTTCAAAATTTTGATTAAAAATGGGCAGAAACTGTTCGTAAAGGTGTAGCGAGCATGTAGAGATACGCACAAATTGATTTCTAAGACCTTTTATTTTGACGTATATTGAAAAATCTGAATTTAGGTTATACAGATATAGGCCTGGCATTTTTCATCAAAAACATGACTTTCAATATTTTGATTGAAAATGGGCAGAAACTGTTCTTAAAGGTGTACCAAGCATGTAGAGATTTGCAAAAAATGATTTTTAAGACCTTTTATTTTCACTTAAAATGACCAGTGTTAAGTGAACAAGGGAGGGAACCCTTCACAGACATTCATTGCATTTTCTACCAAAAACATGACTTTCGAAATTTTGATTAAAAATGGGCAGAAACTGTTCGTAAAGGTGTAGCGAGCATGTAGAGATACGCACAAATTGATTTCTAAGACCTTTTATTTTGACGTATATTGAAAAATCTGAATTTAGGTTATACAGATATAGGCCTGGCATTTTTCATCAAAAACATGACTTTCAATATTTTGATTGAAAATGGGCAGAAACTGTTCTTAAAGGTGTACCAAGCATGTAGAGATTTGCAAAAAATGATTTTTAAGACCTTTTATTTTCACTTAAAATGACCAGTGTTAAGTGAACAAGGGAGGGAACCCTTCACAGACATTCATTGCATTTTCTACCAAAAACATGACTTTCAAAATTTTGATTAAAAATGGGCAGAAACTGTTCGTAAAGCTGTAGCGAGCATGTAGAGATACGCACAAATTGATTCCTAAGACCTTTTATTTTGACGTATATTGAAAAATCTGAATTTAGGTTATACAGATATAGGCCTGGCATTTTTCATCAAAAACATGACTTTCAATATTTTGATTGAAAATGGGCAGAAACTGTTCTTAAAGGTGTACCAAGCATGTAGAGATTTGCAAAAAATTATTTTTAAGACCTTGTATTTTCACTTAAAATGACCAGTGTTAAGTGAACAAGGGAGGGAACCCTTCACAGACATTCATTGCATTTTCTACCAAAAACATGACTTTCAAAATTTTGATTGAAAATGGGCAGAAACTGTTCGTAAAGGTGTAGCGAGCATGTAGAGATACGCACAAATTGATTTCTAAGACCTTTTATTTTGACGTATATTGAAAAATCTGAATTTAGGTTATACAGATATAGGCCTGGCATTTTTCATCAAAAACATGACTTTCAATATTTTGATTGAAAATGGGCAGAAACTGTTCTTAAAGGTGTACCAAGCATGTAGAGATTTGCAAAAAATCATTTTTAAGACCTTTTATTTTCACTTAAAATGACCAGTGTTAAGTGAACAAGGGAGGGAACCCTTCACAGACATTCATTGCATTTTCTACCAAAAACATGACTTTCGAAATTTTGATTAAAAATGGGCAGAAACTGTTCGTAAAGGTGTAGCGAGCATGTAGAGATACGCACAAATTGATTTCTAAGACCTTTTATTTTGACGTATATTGAAAAATCTGAATTTAGGTTATACAGATATAGGCCTGGCATTTTTCATCAAAAACATGACTTTCAATATTTTGATTGAAAATGGGCAGAAACTGTTCTTAAAGGTGTACCAAGCATGTAGAGATTTGCAAAAAATGATTTTTAAGACCTTTTATTTTCACTTAAAATGACCAGTGTTAAGTGAACAAGGGAGGGAACCCTTCACAGACATTCATTGCATTTTTCATCAAAAACATGACTTTCAATATTTTGATTGAAAATGGGCAGAAACTGTTCTTAAAGGTGTACCAAGCATGTAGAGATTTGCAAAAAATGATTTTTAAGACCTTTTATTTTCACTTAAAATGACCAGTGTTAAGTGAACAAGGGAGGGAACCCTTCACAGACATTCATTGCATTTTCTACCAAAAACATGACTTTCGAAATTTTGATTAAAAATGGGCAGAAACTGTTCGTAAAGGTGTAGCGAGCATGTAGAGATACGCACAAATTGATTTCTAAGACCTTTTATTTTGACGTATATTGAAAAATCTGAATTTAGGTTATACAGATATAGGCCTGGCATTTTTCATCAAAAACATGACTTTCAATATTTTGATTGAAAATGGGCAGAAACTGTTCTTAAAGGTGTACCAAGCATGTAGAGATTTGCAAAAAATGATTTTTAAGACCTTTTATTTTCACTTAAAATGACCAGTGTTAAGTGAACAAGGGAGGGAACCCTTCACAGACATTCATTGCATTTTCTACCAAAAACATGACTTTCAAAATTTTGATTAAAAATGGGCAGAAACTGTTCGTAAAGGTGTAGCGAGCATGTAGAGATACGCACAAATTGATTTCTATGACCTTTTATTTTGACGTATATTGAAAAATCTGAATTTAGGTTATACAGATATAGGCCTGGCATTTTTCATCAAAAACATGACTTTCAATATTTTGATTGAAAATGGGCAGAAACTGTTCTTAAAGGTGCACCAAGCATGTAGAGATTTGCAAAAAATGATTTTTAAGACCTTTTATTTTCACTTAAAATGACCAGTGTTAAGTGAAAAAGGGAGGGAACCCTTCACAGACATTCATTGCATTTTCTACCAAAAACATGACTTTCAAAATTTTGATTAAAAATGGGCAGAAACTGTTCGTAAAGGTGTAGCGAGCATGTAGAGATACGCACAAATTGATTTCTAAGACCTTTTATTTTGACGTATATTGAAAAATCTGAATTTAGGTTATACAGATATAGGCCTGGCATTTTTCATCAAAAACATGACTTTCAATATTTTGATTGAAAATGGGCAGAAATTGTTCTTAAAGGTGTACCAAGCATGTAGAGATTTGCAAAAAATGATTTTTAAGACCTTTTATTTTCACTTAAAATGACCAGTGTTAAGTGAACAAGGGAGGGAACCCTTCACAGACATTCATTGCATTTTCTACCAAAAACATGACTTTCAAAATTTTGATTAAAAATGGGCAGAAACTGTTCGTAAAGGTGTAGCGAGCACGTAGAGATACGCACAAATTGATTTCTAAGACCTTTTATTTTGACGTATATTGAAAAATCTGAATTTAGGTTATGCAGATATAGGCCTGGCATTTTTCATCAAAAACATGACTTTCAATATTTTGATTGAAAATGGGCAGAAACTGTTCTTAAAGGTGCACCAAGCATGTAGAGATTTGCAAAAAATGATTTTTAAGACCTTTTATTTTCACTTAAAATGACCAGTGTTAAGTGAAAAAGGGAGGGAACCCTTCACAGACATTCATTGCATTTTCTACCAAAAACATGACTTTCAAAATTTTGATTAAAAATGGGCAGAAACTGTTCGTAAAGGTGTAGCGAGCATGTAGAGATACGCACAAATTGATTTCTAAGACCTTTTATTTTGACGTTTATTGAAAAATCTGAATTTAGGTTATACAGATATAGGCCTGGCATTTTTCATCAAAAACATGACTTTCAATTTTTTGATTGAAAATGGGCAGAAACTGTTCTTAAAGGTGTACCAAGCATGTAGAGATTTGCAAAAAATGATTTTTAAGACCTTTTATTTTCACTTAAAATGACCAGTGTTAAGTGAACAAGGGAGGGAACCCTTCACAGACATTCATTGCATTTTCTACCAAAAACATGACTTTCAAAATTTTGATTAAAAATGGGCAGAAACTGTTCGTAAAGGTGTAGCGAGCATGTAGAGATACGCACAAATTGATTTCTAAGACCTTTTATTTTGACGTATATTGAAAAATCTGAATTTAGGTTATACAGATATAGGCCTGGCATTTTTCATCAAAAACATGACTTTCAATATTTTGATTGAAAATGGGCAGAAACTGTTCTTAAAGGTGTACCAAGCATGTAGAGATTTGCAAAAAATCATTTTTAAGACCTTTTATTTTCACTTAAAATGACCAGTGTTAAGTGAACAAGGGAGGGAACCCTTCACAGACATTCATTGCATTTTCTACCAAAAACATGACTTTCGAAATTTTGATTAAAAATGGGCAGAAACTGTTCGTAAAGGTGTAGCGAGCATGTAGAGATACGCACAAATTGATTTCTAAGACCTTTTATTTTGACGTATATTGAAAAATCTGAATTTAGTTTATACAGATATAGGCCTGGCATTTTTCATCAAAAACATGACTTTCAATATTTTGATTGAAAATGGGCAGAAACTGTTCTTAAAGGTGTACCAAGCATGTAGAGATTTGCAAAAAATGATTTTTAAGACCTTTTATTTTCACTTAAAATGACCAGTGTTAAGTGAACAAGGGAGGGAACCCTTCACAGACATTCATTACATTTTCTACCAAAAACATGACTTTCAAAATTTTGATTAAAAATGGGCAGAAACTGTTAGTAAAGGTGTAGCGAGCATGTAGAGATACGCACAAATTGATTTCTAAGACCTTTTATTTTGATGTATATTGAAAAATCTGAATTTAGGTTATACAGATATAGGCCTGGCATTTTTCATCAAAAACATGACTTTCAATATTTTGATTGAAAATGGGCAGAAACTCTTCTTAAAGGTGTACCAAGCATGTAGAGATTTGCAAAAAATGATTTTTAAGACCTTTTATTTTCACTTAAAATGACCAGTGTTAAGTGAACAAGGGAGGGAACCCTTCACAGACATTCATTGCATTTTCTACCAAAAACATGACTTTCAAAATTTTGATTAAAAATGGGCAGAAACTGTTCGTAAAGGTGTAGCGAGCATGTAGAGATACGCACAAATTGATTTCTAAGACCTTTTATTTTGACGTATATTGAAAAATCTGAATTTAGGTTATACAGATATAGGCCTGGCATTTTTCATCAAAAACATGACTTTCAATATTTTGATTGAAAATGGGCAGAAACTGTTCTTAAAGGTGTACCAAGCATGTAGAGATTTGCAAAAAATGATTTTTAAGACCTTTTATTTTCACTTAAAATGACCAGTGTTAAGTGAACAAGGGAGGGAACCCTTCACAGACATTCATTGCATTTTCTACCAAAAACATGACTTTCAAAATTTTGATTAAAAATGGGCAGAAACTGTTCGTAAAGGTGTAGCGAGCATGTAGAGATACCCACAAATTGATTTCTAAGACCTTTTATTTTGACGTATATTGAAAAATCCGAATTTAGGTTATACAGATATAGGCCTGGCATTTTTCATCAAAAACATGACTTTCAATATTTTGATTGAAAATGGGCAGAAACTGTTCTTAAAGGTGTACCAAGCATGTAGAGATTTGCAAAAAATGATTTTTAAGACCTTTTATTTTCACTTAAAATGACCAGTGTTAAGTGAACAAGGGAGGGAACCCTTCACAGACATTCATTGCATTTTCTACCAAAAACATGACTTTCAAAATTTTGATTAAAAATGGGCAGAAACTGTTCGTAAAGGTGTAGCGAGCATGTAGAGATACGCACAAATTGATTTCTAAGACCTTTTATTTTGACGTATATTGAAAAATCTGAATTTAGGTTATACAGAAATAGGCCTGGCATTTTTCATCAAAAACATGACTTTCAATATTTTGATTGAAAATGGGCAGAAACTGTTCTTAAAGGTGTACCAAGCATGTAGAGATTTGCAAAAAATGATTTTTAAGACCTTTTATTTTCACTTAAAATGACCAGTGTTAAGTGAACAAGGGAGGGAACCCTTCACAGACATTAATTGCATTTTCTACCAAAAACATGACTTTCAAAATTTTGATTAAAAATGGGCAGAAACTGTTCGTAAAGCTGTAGCGAGCATGTAGAGATACGCACAAATTGATTCCTAAGACCTTTTATTTTGACGTATATTGAAAAATCTGAATTTAGGTTATACAGATATAGGCCTGGCATTTTTCATCAAAAACATGACTTTCAATATTTTGATTGAAAATGGGCAGAAACTGTTCTTAAAGGTGTACCAAGCATGTAGAGATTTGCAAAAAATTATTTTTAAGACCTTGTATTTTCACTTAAAATGACCAGTGTTAAGTGAACAAGGGAGGGAACCCTTCACAGACATTCATTGCATTTTCTACCAAAAACATGACTTTCAAAATTTTGATTGAAAATGGGCAGAAACTGTTCGTAAAGGTGTAGCGAGCATGTAGAGATACGCACAAATTGATTTCTAAGACCTTTTATTTTGACGTATATTGAAAAATCTGAATTTAGGTTATACAGATATAGGCCTGGCATTTTTCATCAAAAACATGACTTTCAATATTTTGATTGAAAATGGGCAGAAACTGTTCTTAAAGGTGTACCAAGCATGTAGAGATTTGCAAAAAATCATTTTTAAGACCTTTTATTTTCACTTAAAATGACCAGTGTTAAGTGAACAAGGGAGGGAACCCTTCACAGACATTCATTGCATTTTCTACCAAAAACATGACTTTCAAAATTTTGATTAAAAATGGGCAGAAACTGTTCGTAAAGGTGTAGCGAGCATGTAGAGATACGCACAAATTGATTTCTAAGACCTTTTATTTTGACGTATATTGAAAAATCTGAATTTAGTTTATACAGATATAGGCCTGGCATTTTTCATCAAAAACATGACTTTCAATATTTTGATTGAAAATGGGCAGAAACTGTTCTTAAAGGTGTACCAAGCATGTAGAGATTTGCAAAAAAATGATTTTTAAGACCTTTTATTTTCACTTAAAATGACCAGTGTTAAGTGAACAAGGGAGGGAACCCTTCACAGACATTCATTGCATTTTCTACCAAAAACATGACTTTCAAAATTTTGATTAAAAATGGGCAGAAACTGTTCGTAAAGGTGTAGCGAGCATGTAGAGATACGCACAAATTGATTTCTAAGACCTTTTATTTTGACGTATATTGAAAAATCTGAATTTAGGTTATACAGATATAGGCCTGGCATTTTTCATCAAAAACATGACTTTCAATATTTTGATTGAAAATGGGCAGAAACTGTTCTTAAAGGTGTACCAAGCATGTAGAGATTTGCAAAAAATGATTTTTAAGACCTTTTATTTTCACTTAAAATGACCAGTGTTAAGTGAACAAGGGAGGGAACCCTTCACAGACATTCATTGCATTTTCTACCAAAAACATGACTTTCAAAATTTTGATTAAAAATGGGCAGAAACTGTTCGTAAAGCTGTAGCGAGCATGTAGAGATACGCACAAATTGATTCCTAAGACCTTTTATTTTGACGTATATTGAAAAATCTGAATTTAGGTTATACAGATGTAGGCCTGGCATTTTTCATCAAAAACATGACTTTCAATATTTTGATTGAAAATGGGCAGAAACTGTTCTTAAAGGTGTACCAAGCATGTAGAGATTTGCAAAAAATGATTTTTAAGACCTTTTTTTTTCACTTAAAATGACCAGTGTTAAGTGAACAAGGGAGGGAACCCTTCACAGACATTCATTGCATTTTCTACCAAAAACATGACTTTCAAAATTTTGATTAAAAATGGGCAGAAACTGTTCGTAAAGGTGTAGCGAGCATGTAGAGATACGCACAAATGGATTTCTAAGACCTTTTATTTTGACGTATATTAAAAAAATCAGAATTTAGGTAATACAGATACAGGCCTGGCATTTTTCATCAAAAACATGACTTTCAATATTTTGATTGAAAATGGGCAGAAACTGTTCTTAAAAGTGTACCAAGCATGTAGAGATTTGCAAAAAATGATTTTTAAGACCTTTTTTTTTCACTTAAAATGACCAGTGTTAAGTGAACAAGGGAGGGAACCCTTCACAGACATTCATTGCATTTTCTACCAAAAACATGACTTTCAAAATTTTGATTAAAAATGGGCAGAAACTGTTTGTAAAGGTGTAGCGAGCATGTAGAGATACCCACAAATTGATTTCTAAGACCTTTTATTTTGACGTATATTGAAAAATCTGAATTTAGGTTATACAGATGTAGGCCTGGCATTTTTCATCAAAAACATGACTTTCAATATTTTGATTGAAAATGGGCAGAAACTGTTCTTAAAGGTGTACCAAGCATGTAGAGATTTGCAAAAAATGATTTTTAAGACCTTTTTTTTTCACTTAAAATGACCAGTGTTAAGTGAAAAAGGGAGGGAACCCTTCACAGACATTCATTGCATTTTCTACCAAAAACATGACTTTCAAAATTTTGATTAAAAATGGGCAGAAACTGTTCGTAAAGGTGTAGCGAGCATGTAGAGATACGCACAAATTGATTTCTAAGACCTTTTATTTTGACGTATATTGAAAAATCTGAATTTAGGTTATGCAGATATAGGCCTGGCATTTTTCATCAAAAACATGACTTTCAATATTTTGATTGAAAATGGGCAGAAACTGTTCTTAAAGGTGTACCAAGCATGTAGAGATTTGCAAAAAATGATTTTTAAGACCTTTTATTTTCACTTAAAATGACCAGAGTTAAGTGAACAAGGGAGGGAACCCTTAACAGACATTCATTGCATTTTCTACCAAAAACATGACTTTCAAAATTTTGATTAAAAATGGGCAGAAACTGTTCGTAAAGGTGTAGGGAGCATGTAGAGATACGCACAAATTGATTTCTAAGACCTTTTATTTTGACGTATATTGAAAAATCTGAATTTAGGTTATACAGATATAGGCCTGGCATTTTTCATCAAAAACATGACTTTCAATATTTTGATTGAAAATGGGCAGAAACTGTTCTTAAAGGTGTACCAAGCATGTAGAGATTTGCAAAAAATGATTTTTAAGACCTTTTATTTTCACTTAAAATGACCAGTGTTAAGTGAACAAGGGAGGGAACCCTTCACAGACATTCATTGCATTTCCTACCAAAAACATGACTTTCAAAATTTTGATTAAAAATGGGCAGAAACTGTTCGTAAAGGTGTAGCGAGCATGTAGAGATACGCACAAATTGATTTCTAAGACCTTTTATTTTGACGTATATTGAAAAATCTGAATTTAGGTTATACAGATATAGGCCTGGCATTTTTCATCAAAAACATGACTTTCAATATTTTGATTGAAAATGGGCAGAAACTGTTCTTAAAGGTGTACCAAGCATGTAGAGATTTGCAAAAAATGATTTTTAAGACCTTTTATTTTCACTTAAAATGACCAGTGTTAAGTGAACAAGGGAGGGAACCCTTCACAGACATTCATTGCATTTTCTACCAAAAACATGACTTTCAAAATTTTGATTAAAAATGGGCAGAAACTGTTCGTAAAGCTGTAGCGAGCATGTAGAGATATGCACAAATTGATTTCTAAGACCTTTTATTTTGACGTATATTGAAAAATCTGAATTTAGGTTATACAGATATAGGCCTGGCATTTTTCATCAAAAACATGACTTTCAATATTTTGATTGAAAATGGGCAGAAACTGTTCTTAAAGGTGTACCAAGCATGTAGAGATTTGCAAAAAATGATTTTTAAGACCTTTTTTTTTCACTTAAAATGACCAGTGTTAAGTGAACAAGGGAGGGAACCCTTCACAGACATTCATTGCATTTTCTACCAAAAACATGACTTTCAAAATTTTGATTAAAAATGGGCAGAAACTGTTCGTAAAGGTGTAGCGAGCATGTAGAGATACGCACAAATGGATTTCTAAGACCTTTTATTTTGACGTATATTAAAAAAATCAGAATTTAGGTAATACAGATACAGGCCTGGCATTTTTCATCAAAAACATGACTTTCAATATTTTGATTGAAAATGGGCAGAAACTGTTCTTAAAAGTGTACCAAGCATGTAGAGATTTGCAAAAAATGATTTTTAAGACCTTTTTTTTTCACTTAAAATGACCAGTGTTAAGTGAACAAGGGAGGGAACCCTTCACAGACATTCATTGCATTTTCTACCAAAAACATGACTTTCAAAATTTTGATTAAAAATGGGCAGAAACTGTTTGTAAAGGTGTAGCGAGCATGTAGAGATACCCACAAATTGATTTCTAAGACCTTTTATTTTGACGTATATTGAAAAATCTGAATTTAGGTTATACAGATGTAGGCCTGGCATTTTTCATCAAAAACATGACTTTCAATATTTTGATTGAAAATGGGCAGAAACTGTTCTTAAAGGTGTACCAAGCATGTAGAGATTTGCAAAAAATGATTTTTAAGACCTTTTTTTTTCACTTAAAATGACCAGTGTTAAGTGAACAAGGGAGGGAACCCTTCACAGACATTCATTGCATTTTCTACCAAAAACATGACTTTCAAAATTTTGATTAAAAATGGGCAGAAACTGTTCGTAAAGGTGTAGCGAGCATGTAGAGATACGCACAAATTGATTTCTAAGACCTTTTATTTTGACGTATATTGAAAAATCTGAATTTAGGTTATGCAGATATAGGCCTGGCATTTTTCATCAAAAACATGACTTTCAATATTTTGATTGAAAATGGGCAGAAACTGTTCTTAAAGGTGTACCAAGCATGTAGAGATTTGCAAAAAATGATTTTTAAGACCTTTTATTTTCACTTAAAATGACCAGAGTTAAGTGAACAAGGGAGGGAACCCTTAACAGACATTCATTGCATTTTCTACCAAAAACATGACTTTCAAAATTTTGATTAAAAATGGGCAGAAACTGTTCGTAAAGGTGTAGGGAGCATGTAGAGATACGCACAAATTGATTTCTAAGACCTTTTATTTTGACGTATATTGAAAAATCTGAATTTAGGTTATACAGATATAGGCCTGGCATTTTTCATCAAAAACATGACTTTCAATATTTTGATTGAAAATGGGCAGAAACTGTTCTTAAAGGTGTACCAAGCATGTAGAGATTTGCAAAAAATGATTTTTAAGACCTTTTATTTTCACTTAAAATGACCAGTGTTAAGTGAACAAGGGAGGGAACCCTTCACAGACATTCATTGCATTTCCTACCAAAAACATGACTTTCAAAATTTTGATTAAAAATGGGCAGAAACTGTTCGTAAAGGTGTAGCGAGCATGTAGAGATACGCACAAATTGATTTCTAAGACCTTTTATTTTGACGTATATTGAAAAATCTGAATTTAGGTTATACAGATATAGGCCTGGCATTTTTCATCAAAAACATGACTTTCAATATTTTGATTGAAAATGGGCAGAAACTGTTCTTAAAGGTGTACCAAGCATGTAGAGATTTGCAAAAAATGATTTTTAAGACCTTTTATTTTCACTTAAAATGACCAGTGTTAAGTGAACAAGGGAGGGAACCCTTCACAGACATTCATTGCATTTTCTACCAAAAACATGACTTTCCTAATTTTGATTAAAAATGGGCAGAAACTGTTCGTAAAGGTGTAGCGAGCATGTAGAGATATGCACAAATTGATTTCTAAGACCTTTTATTTTGACGTATATTGAAAAATCTGAATTTAGGTTATACAGATATAGGCCTGGCATTTTTCATCAAAAACATGATTTTCAATATTTTGATTGAAAATGGGCAGAAACTGTTCTTAAAGGTGTACCAAGCATGTAGAGATTTGCAAAAAATGATTTTTAAGACCTTTTATTTTCACTTAAAATGACCAGTGTTAAGTGAACAAGGGAGGGAACCCTTCACAGACATTCATTGCATTTTCTACCAAAAACATGACTTTCAAAATTTTGATTTAAAATGGGCAGAAACTGTTCGTAAAGGTGTAGCGAGCATGTAGAGATACGCACAAATTGATTTCTAAGACCTTTTATTTTGACGTATATTGAAAAATCTGAATTTAGGTTATACAGATATAGGCCTGGCATTTTTCATCAAAAACATGACTTTCAATATTTTGATCGAAAATGGGCAGAAACTGTTCTTAAAGGTGTACCAAGCATGTAGAGATTTGCAAAAAATGATTTTTAAGACCCTTTTTTTTCACTTAAAATGACCAGTGTTAAGTGAACAAGGGAGGGAACCCTTCACAGACATTCATTGCATTTTCTACCAAAAACATGACTTTCAAAATTTTGATTAAAAATGGGCAGAAACTGTTCGTAAAGGTGAAGCGAGCATGTAGAGATACGCACAAATTGATTTCTAAGACCTTTTATTTTGACGTATATTGAAAAATCTGAATTTAGGTTATACAGATATAGGCCTGGCATTTTCATCAAAAACATGACTTTCAATATTTTGATTGAAAATGGGCAGAAACTGTTCTTAAAGGTGTACCAAGCATGTAGAGATTTGCAAAAAATGATTTTTGAGACCTTTTATTTTCACTTAAAATGACCAGTGTTAAGTGAACAAGGGAGGGAACCCTACACAGACATTCATTGCATTTTCTACCAAAAACATGACTTTCAAAATTTTGATTAAAAATGGGCAGAAACTGTTCGTAAAGGTGAAGCGAGCATGTAGAGATACGCACAAATTGATTTCTAAGACCTTTTATTTTGACGTATATTGAAAAATCTGAATTTAGGTTATACAGATATAGGCCTGGCATTTTTCATCAAAAACATGACTTTCAATATTTTGATTGAAAATGGGCAGAAACTGTTCTTAAAGGTGTACCAAGCATGTAGAGATTTGCAAAAAATGATTTTTAAGACCTTTTATTTTCACTTAAAATGACCAGAGTTAAGTGAACAAGGGAGGGAACCCTTAACAGACATTCATTGCATTTTCTACCAAAAACATGACTTTCAAAATTTTGATTAAAAATGGGCAGAAACTGTTCGTAAAGGTGTAGGGAGCATGTAGAGATACGCACAAATTGATTTCTAAGACCTTTTATTTTGACGTATATTGAAAAATCTGAATTTAGGTTATACAGATATAGGCCTGGCATTTTTCATCAAAAACATGACTTTCAATATTTTGATTGAAAATGGGCAGAAACTGTTCTTAAAGGTGTACCAAGCATGTAGAGATTTGCAAAAAATGATTTTTAAGACCTTTTATTTTCACTTAAAATGACCAGTGTTAAGTGAACAAGGGAGGGAACCCTTCACAGACATTCATTGCATTTCCTACCAAAAACATGACTTTCAAAATTTTGATTAAAAATGGGCAGAAACTGTTCGTAAAGGTGTAGCGAGCATGTAGAGATACGCACAAATTGATTTCTAAGACCTTTTATTTTGACGTATATTGAAAAATCTGAATTTAGGTTATACAGATATAGGCCTGGCATTTTTCATCAAAAACATGACTTTCAATATTTTGATTGAAAATGGGCAGAAACTGTTCTTAAAGGTGTACCAAGCATGTAGAGATTTGCAAAAAATGATTTTTAAGACCTTTTATTTTCACTTAAAATGACCAGTGTTAAGTGAACAAGGGAGGGAACCCTTCACAGACATTCATTGCATTTTCTACCAAAAACATGACTTTCCAAATTTTGATTAAAAATGGGCAGAAACTGTTCGTAAAGGTGTAGCGAGCATGTAGAGATATGCACAAATTGATTTCTAAGA
Organism: Steromphala cineraria; assembly: GCA_916613615.1. Taxonomy (NCBI): domain Eukaryota; kingdom Metazoa; phylum Mollusca; class Gastropoda; order Trochida; family Trochidae; genus Steromphala; species Steromphala cineraria. Next base: position 40,209,076 of record OU744737.1, read on the forward strand.
CCTTTTATTTTGACGTATATTGAAAAATCTGAATTTAGGTTATACAGATATAGGCCTGGCATTTTTCATCAAAAACATGATTTTCAATATTTTGATTGAAAATGGGCAGAAACTGTTCTTAAAGGTGTACCAAGCATGTAGAGATTTGCAAAAAATGATTTTTAAGACCTTTTATTTTCACTTAAAATGACCAGTGTTAAGTGAACAAGGGAGGGAACCCTTCACAGACATTCATTGCATTTTCTACCAAAAACATGACTTTCAAAATTTTGATTAAAAATGGGCAGAAACTGTTCGTAAAGGTGTAGGGAGCATGTAGAGATACGCACAAATTGATTTCTAAGACCTTTTATTTTGACGTATATTGAAAAATCTGAATTTAGGTTATACAGATATAGGCCTGGCATTTTTCATCAAAAACATGACTTTCAATATTTTGATTGAAAATGGGCAGAAACTGTTCTTAAAGGTGTACCAAGCATGTAGAGATTTGCAAAAAATGATTTTTAAGACCTTTTATTTTCACTTAAAATGACCAGTGTTAAGTGAACAAGGGAGGGAACCCTTCACAGACATTCATTGCATTTCCTACCAAAAACATGACTTTCAAAATTTTGATTAAAAATGGGCAGAAACTGTTCGTAAAGGTGTAGCGAGCATGTAGAGATACGCACAAATTGATTTCTAAGACCTTTTATTTTGACGTATATTGAAAAATCTGAATTTAGGTTATACAGATATAGGCCTGGCATTTTTCATCAAAAACATGACTTTCAATATTTTGATTGAAAATGGGCAGAAACTGTTCTTAAAGGTGTACCAAGCATGTAGAGATTTGCAAAAAATGATTTTTAAGACCTTTTATTTTCACTTAAAATGACCAGTGTTAAGTGAACAAGGGAGGGAACCCTTCACAGACATTCATTGCATTTTCTACCAAAAACATGACTTTCCAAATTTTGATTAAAAATGGGCAGAAACTGTTCGTAAAGGTGTAGCGAGCATGTAGAGATATGCACAAATTGATTTCTAAGACCTTTTATTTTGACGTATATTGAAAAATCTGAATTTAGGTTATACAGATATAGGCCTGGCATTTTTCATCAAAAACATGATTTTCAATATTTTGATTGAAAATGGGCAGAAACTGTTCTTAAAGGTGTACCAAGCATGTAGAGATTTGCAAAAAATGATTTTTAAGACCTTTTATTTTCACTTAAAATGACCAGTGTTAAGTGAACAAGGGAGGGAACCCTTCACAGACATTCATTGCATTTTCTACCAAAAACATGACTTTCAAAATTTTGATTAAAAATGGGCAGAAACTGTTCGTAAAGGTGTAGCGAGCATGTAGAGATACGCACAAATTGATTTCTAAGACCTTTTATTTTGACGTATATTGAAAAATCTGAATTTAGGTTATACAGATATAGGCCTGGCATTTTTCATCAAAAACATGACTTTCAATATTTTGATCGAAAATGGGCAGAAACTGTTCTTAAAGGTGTACCAAGCATGTAGAGATTTGCAAAAAATGATTTTTAAGACCTTTTTTTTTCACTTAAAATGACCAGTGTTAAGTGAACAAGGGAGGGAACCCTTCACAGACATTCATTGCATTTTCTACCAAAAACATGACTTTCAAAATTTTGATTAAAAATGGGCAGAAACTGTTCGTAAAGGTGAAGCGAGCATGTAGAGATACGCACAAATTGATTTCTAAGACCTTTTATTTTGACGTATATTGAAAAATCTGAATTTAGGTTATACAGATATAGGCCTGGCATTTTCATCAAAAACATGACTTTCAATATTTTGATTGAAAATGGGCAGAAACTGTTCTTAAAGGTGTACCAAGCATGTAGAGATTTGCAAAAAATGATTTTTGAGACCTTTTATTTTCACTTAAAATGACCAGTGTTAAGTGAACAAGGGAGGGAACCCTACACAGACATTCATTGCATTTTCTACCAAAAACATGACTTTCAAAATTTTGATTAAAAATGGGCAGAAACTGTTCGTAAAGGTGAAGCGAGCATGTAGAGATACGCACAAATTGATTTCTAAGACCTTTTATTTTGACGTATATTGAAAAATCTGAATTTAGGTTATACAGATATAGGCCTGGCATTTTTCATCAAAAACATGACTTTCAATATTTTGATTGAAAATGGGCAGAAACTGTTCTTAAAGGTGTACCAAGCATGTAGAGATTTGCAAAAAATGATTTTTAAGACCTTTTATTTTCACTTAAAATGACCAGTGTTAAGTGAACAAGGGAGGGAACCCTTCACAGACATTCATTGCATTTTCTACCAAAAACATGACTTTCAAAATTTTGATTAAAAATGGGCAGAAACTGTTCGTAAAGGTGTAGCGAGCATGTAGATATACGCACAAATTGATTTCTAAGACCTTTTATTTTGACGTATATTGAAAAATCTGAATTTAGGTTATACAGATATAGGCCTGGCATTTTTCATCAAAAACATGACTTTCAATATTTTGATTGAAAATGGGCAGAAACTGTTCTTAAAGGTGTACCAAGCATGTAGAGATTTGCAAATAATGATTTTTAAGACCTTTTATTTTCACTTAAAATGACCAGTGTTAAGTGAACAAGGGAGGGAACCCTTCACAGACATTAATTGCATTTTCTACCAAAAACATGACTTTCAAAATTTTGATTAAAAATGGGCAGAAACTGTTCGTAAAGCTGTAGCGAGCATGTAGAGATACGCACAAATTGATTCCTAAGACCTTTTATTTTGACGTATATTGAAAAATCTGAATTTAGGTTATACAGATATAGGCCTGGCATTTTTCATCAAAAACATGACTTTCAATATTTTGATTGAAAATGGGCAGAAACTGTTCTTAAAGGTGTACCAAGCATGTAGAGATTTGCAAAAAATTATTTTTAAGACCTTGTATTTTCACTTAAAATGACCAGTGTTAAGTGAACAAGGGAGGGAACCCTTCACAGACATTCATTGCATTTTCTACCAAAAACATGACTTTCAAAATTTTGATTGAAAATGGGCAGAAACTGTTCGTAAAGGTGTAGCGAGCATGTAGAGATACGCACAAATTGATTTCTAAGACCTTTTATTTTGACGTATATTGAAAAATCTGAATTTAGGTTATACAGATATAGGCCTGGCATTTTTCATCAAAAACATGACTTTCAATATTTTGATTGAAAATGGGCAGAAACTGTTCTTAAAGGTGTACCAAGCATGTAGAGATTTGCAAAAAATCATTTTTAAGACCTTTTATTTTCACTTAAAATGACCAGTGTTAAGTGAACAAGGGAGGGAACCCTTCACAGACATTCATTGCATTTTCTACCAAAAACATGACTTTCAAAATTTTGATTAAAAATGGGCAGAAACTGTTCGTAAAGGTGTAGCGAGCATGTAGAGATACGCACAAATTGATTTCTAAGACCTTTTATTTTGACATATATTGAAAAATCTGAATTTAGTTTATACAGATATAGGCCTGGCATTTTTCATCAAAAACATGACTTTCAATATTTTGATTGAAAATGGGCAGAAACTGTTCTTAAAGGTGTACCAAGCATGTAGAGATTTGCAAAAAAATGATTTTTAAGACCTTTTATTTTCACTTAAAATGACCAGTGTTAAGTGAACAAGGGAGGGAACCCTTCACAGACATTCATTGCATTTTCTACCAAAAACATGACTTTCAAAATTTTGATTAAAAATGGGCAGAAACTGTTCGTAAAGGTGTAGCGAGCATGTAGAGATACGCACAAATTGATTTCTAAGACCTTTTATTTTGACGTATATTGAAAAATCTGAATTTAGGTTATACAGATATAGGCCTGGCATTTTTCATCAAAAACATGACTTTCAATATTTTGATTGAAAATGGGCAGAAACTGTTCTTAAAGGTGTACCAAGCATGTAGAGATTTGCAAAAAATGATTTTTAAGACCTTTTATTTTCACTTAAAATGACCAGTGTTAAGTGAACAAGGGAGGGAACCCTTCACAGACATTCATTGCATTTTCTACCAAAAACATGACTTTCAAAATTTTGATTAAAAATGGGCAGAAACTGTTCGTAAAGCTGTAGCGAGCATGTAGAGATACGCACAAATTGATTCCTAAGACCTTTTATTTTGACGTATATTGAAAAATCTGAATTTAGGTTATACAGATGTAGGCCTGGCATTTTTCATCAAAAACATGACTTTCAATATTTTGATTGAAAATGGGCAGAAACTGTTCTTAAAGGTGTACCAAGCATGTAGAGATTTGCAAAAAATGATTTTTAAGACCTTTTTTTTTCACTTAAAATGACCAGTGTTAAGTGAACAAGGGAGGGAACCCTTCACAGACATTCATTGCATTTTCTACCAAAAACATGACTTTCAAAATTTTGATTAAAAATGGGCAGAAACTGTTCGTAAAGGTGTAGCGAGCATGTAGAGATACGCACAAATGGATTTCTAAGACCTTTTATTTTGACGTATATTAAAAAAATCAGAATTTAGGTAATACAGATACAGGCCTGGCATTTTTCATCAAAAACATGACTTTCAATATTTTGATTGAAAATGGGCAGAAACTGTTCTTAAAAGTGTACCAAGCATGTAGAGATTTGCAAAAAATGATTTTTAAGACCTTTTTTTTTCACTTAAAATGACCAGTGTTAAGTGAACAAGGGAGGGAACCCTTCACAGACATTCATTGCATTTTCTACCAAAAACATGACTTTCAAAATTTTGATTAAAAATGGGCAGAAACTGTTTGTAAAGGTGTAGCGAGCATGTAGAGATACCCACAAATTGATTTCTAAGACCTTTTATTTTGACGTATATTGAAAAATCTGAATTTAGGTTATACAGATGTAGGCCTGGCATTTTTCATCAAAAACATGACTTTCAATATTTTGATTGAAAATGGGCAGAAACTGTTCTTAAAGGTGTACCAAGCATGTAGAGATTTGCAAAAAATGATTTTTAAGACCTTTTTTTTTCACTTAAAATGACCAGTGTTAAGTGAACAAGGGAGGGAACCCTTCACAGACATTCATTGCATTTTCTACCAAAAACATGACTTTCAAAATTTTGATTAAAAATGGGCAGAAACTGTTCGTAAAGGTGTAGCGAGCATGTAGAGATACGCACAAATTGATTTCTAAGACCTTTTATTTTGACGTATATTGAAAAATCTGAATTTAGGTTATGCAGATATAGGCCTGGCATTTTTCATCAAAAACATGACTTTCAATATTTTGATTGAAAATGGGCAGAAACTGTTCTTAAAGGTGTACCAAGCATGTAGAGATTTGCAAAAAATGATTTTTAAGACCTTTTATTTTCACTTAAAATGACCAGAGTTAAGTGAACAAGGGAGGGAACCCTTAACAGACATTCATTGCATTTTCTACCAAAAACATGACTTTCAAAATTTTGATTAAAAATGGGCAGAAACTGTTCGTAAAGGTGTAGGGAGCATGTAGAGATACGCACAAATTGATTTCTAAGACCTTTTATTTTGACGTATATTGAAAAATCTGAATTTAGGTTATACAGATATAGGCCTGGCATTTTTCATCAAAAACATGACTTTCAATATTTTGATTGAAAATGGGCAGAAACTGTTCTTAAAGGTGTACCAAGCATGTAGAGATTTGCAAAAAATGATTTTTAAGACCTTTTATTTTCACTTAAAATGACCAGTGTTAAGTGAACAAGGGAGGGAACCCTTCACAGACATTCATTGCATTTCCTACCAAAAACATGACTTTCAAAATTTTGATTAAAAATGGGCAGAAACTGTTCGTAAAGGTGTAGCGAGCATGTAGAGATACGCACAAATTGATTTCTAAGACCTTTTATTTTGACGTATATTGAAAAATCTGAATTTAGGTTATACAGATATAGGCCTGGCATTTTTCATCAAAAACATGACTTTCAATATTTTGATTGAAAATGGGCAGAAACTGTTCTTAAAGGTGTACCAAGCATGTAGAGATTTGCAAAAAATGATTTTTAAGACCTTTTATTTTCACTTAAAATGACCAGTGTTAAGTGAACAAGGGAGGGAACCCTTCACAGACATTCATTGCATTTTCTACCAAAAACATGACTTTCCAAATTTTGATTAAAAATGGGCAGAAACTGTTCGTAAAGGTGTAGCGAGCATGTAGAGATATGCACAAATTGATTTCTAAGACCTTTTATTTTGACGTATATTGAAAAATCTGAATTTAGGTTATACAGATATAGGCCTGGCATTTTTCATCAAAAACATGATTTTCAATATTTTGATTGAAAATGGGCAGAAACTGTTCTTAAAGGTGTACCAAGCATGTAGAGATTTGCAAAAAATGATTTTTAAGACCTTTTATTTTCACTTAAAATGACCAGTGTTAAGTGAACAAGGGAGGGAACCCTTCACAGACATTCATTGCATTTTCTACCAAAAACATGACTTTCAAAATTTTGATTAAAAATGGGCAGAAACTGTTCGTAAAGGTGTAGCGAGCATGTAGAGATACGCACAAATTGATTTCTAAGACCTTTTATTTTGACGTATATTGAAAAATCTGAATTTAGGTTATACAGATATAGGCCTGGCATTTTTCATCAAAAACATGACTTTCAATATTTTGATCGAAAATGGGCAGAAACTGTTCTTAAAGGTGTACCAAGCATGTAGAGATTTGCAAAAAATGATTTTTAAGACCCTTTTTTTTCACTTAAAATGACCAGTGTTAAGTGAACAAGGGAGGGAACCCTTCACAGACATTCATTGCATTTTCTACCAAAAACATGACTTTCAAAATTTTGATTAAAAATGGGCAGAAACTGTTCGTAAAGGTGAAGCGAGCATGTAGAGATACGCACAAATTGATTTCTAAGACCTTTTATTTTGACGTATATTGAAAAATCTGAATTTAGGTTATACAGATATAGGCCTGGCATTTTCATCAAAAACATGACTTTCAATATTTTGATTGAAAATGGGCAGAAACTGTTCTTAAAGGTGTACCAAGCATGTAGAGATTTGCAAAAAATGATTTTTAAGACCTTTTATTTTCACTTAAAATGACCAGTGTTAAGTGAACAAGGGAGGGAACCCTTCACAGACATTCATTGCATTTTCTACCAAAAACATGACTTTCAAAATTTTGATTAAAAATGGGCAGAAACTGTTCGTAAAGGTGTAGCGAGCATGTAGATATACGCACAAATTGATTTCTAAGACCTTTTATTTTGACGTATATTGAAAAATCTGAATTTAGGTTATACAGATATAGGCCTGGCATTTTTCATCAAAAACATGACTTTCAATATTTTGATTGAAAATGGGCAGAAACTGTTCTTAAAGGTGTACCAAGCATGTAGAGATTTGCAAAAAATGATTTTTAAGACCTTTTATTTTCACTTAAAATGACCAGTGTTAAGTGAACAAGGGAGGGAACCCTTCACAGACATTCATTGCATTTTCTACCAAAAACATGACTTTCAAAATTTTGATTAAAAATGGGCAGAAACTGTTCGTAAAGGTGTAGCGAGCATGTAGAGATACGCACAAATTGATTTCTAAGACCTTTTATTTTGACGTATATTGAAAAATCTGAATTTAGGTTATACAGATATAGGCCTGGCATTTTTCATCAAAAACATGACTTTCAATATTTTGATTGAAAATGGGCAGAAACTGTTCTTAAAGGTGTACCAAGCATGTAGAGATTTGCAAAAAATTATTTTTAAGACCTTTTATTTTCACTTAAAATGACCAGTGTTAAGTGAACAAGGGAGGGAACCCTTCACAGACATTCATTGCATTTTCTACCAAAAACATGACTTTCAAAATTTTGATTAAAAATGGGCAGAAACTGTTCGTAAAGGTGTAGCGAGCATGTAGAGATACGCACAAATTGATTTCTAAGACCTTTTATTTTGACGTATATTGAAAAATCTGAATTTAGGTTATACAGATATAGGCCTGGCATTTTTCATCAAAAACATGACTTTCAATATTTTGATTGAAAATGGGCAGAAACTGTTCTTAAAGGTGTACCAAGCATGTAGAGATTTGCAAAAAATGATTTTTAAGACCTTTTATTTTCACTTAAAATGACCAGTGTTAAGTGAACAAGGGAGGGAACCCTTCACAGACATTCATTGCATTTTCTACCAAAAACATGACTTTCAAAATTTTGATTAGAAATGGGCAGAAACTGTTCGTAAAGGTGTAGCGAGCATGTAGAGATACGCACAAATTGATTTCTAAGACCTTTTATTTTGACGTATATTGAAAAATCTGAATTTAGGTTATACAGATATAGGCCTGGCATTTTTCATCAAAAACATGACTTTCAATATTTTGATTGAAAATGGGCAGAAACTGTTCTTAAAGGTGTACCAAGCATGTAGAGATTTGCAAAAAATGATTTTTAAGACCTTTTATTTTCACTTAAAATGACCAGTGTTAAGTGAACAAGGGAGGGAACCCTTCACAGACATTCATTGCATTTTCTACCAAAAACATGACTTTCAAAATTTTGATTAAAAATGGGCAGAAACTGTTCGTAAAGGTGTAGCGAGCATGTAGAGATACGCACAAATTGATTTCTAAGACCTTTTATTTTGACGTATATTGAAAAATCTGAATTTAGGTTATACAGATATAGGCCTGGCATTTTTCATCAAAAACATGACTTTCAATATTTTGATTGAAAATGGGCAGAAACTGTTCTTAAAGGTGTACCAAGCATGTAGAGATTTGCAAAAAATGATTTTTAAGACCTTTTATTTTCACTTAAAATGACCAGTGTTAAGTGAACAAGGGAGGGAACCCTTCACAGACATTCATTGCATTTTCTACCAAAAACATGACTTTCAAAATTTTGATTAAAAATGGGCAGAAACTGTTCGTAAAGGTGTAGCGAGCATGTAGAGATACGCACAAATTGATTTCTAAGACCTTTTATTTTGACGTATATTGAAAAATCTGAATTTAGGTTATACAGATATAGGCCTGGCATTTTTCATCAAAAACATGACTTTCAATATTTTGATTGAAAATGGGCAGAAACTGTTCTTAAAGGTGTACCAAGCATGTAGAGATTTGCAAAAAATGATTTTTAAGACCTTTTATTTTCACTTAAAATGACCAGTGTTAAGTGAACAAGGGAGGGAACCCTTCACAGACATTCATTGCATTTTCAACCAAAAACATGACTTTCAAAATTTTGATTAAAAATGGGCAGAAACTGTTCGTAAAGGTGTAGCGAGCATGTAGAGATACGCACAAATTGATTTCTAAGACCTTTTATTTTGACGTATATTGAAAAATCTGAATTTAGGTTATACAGATATAGGCCTGGCATTTTTCATCAAAAACATGACTTTCAATATTTTGATTGAAAATGGGCAGAAACTGTTCTTAAAGGTGTACCAAGCATGTAGAGATTTGCAAAAAATGATTTTTAAGACCTTTTATTTTCACTTAAAATGACCAGTGTTAAGTGAACAAGGGAGGGAACCCTTCACAGACATTCATTGCATTTTCTACCAAAAACATGACTTTCAAAATTTTGATTAAAAATGGGCAGAAACTGTTCGTAAAGGTGTAGCGAGCATGTAGAGATACGCACAAATTGATTTCTAAGACCTTTTATTTTGACGTATATTGAAAAATCTGAATTTAGGTTATACAGATATAGGCCTGGCATTTTTCATCAAAAACATGACTTTCAATATTTTGATTGAAAATGGGCAGAAACTGTTCTTAAAGGTGTACCAAGCATGTAGAGATTTGCAAAAAATGATTTTTAAGACCTTTTATTTTCACTTAAAATGACCAGTGTTAAGTGAACAAGGGAGGGAACCCTTCACAGACATTCATTGCATTTTCAACCAAAAACATGACTTTCAAAATTTTGATTAAAAATGGGCAGAAACTGTTCGTAAAGGTGTAGCGAGCATGTAGAGATACGCACAAATTGATTTCTAAGACCTTTTATTTTGACGTATATTGAAAAATCTGAATTTAGGTTATACAGATATAGGCCTGGCATTTTTCATCAAAAACATGACTTTCAATATTTTGATTGAAAATGGGCAGAAACTGTTCTTAAAGGTGTACCAAGCATGTAGAGATTTGCAAAAAATGATTTTTAAGACCTTTTATTTTCACTTAAAATGACCAGTGTTAAGTGAACAAGGGAGGGAACCCTTCACAGACATTAATTGCATTTTCTACCAAAAACATGACTTTCAAAATTTTGATTAAAAATGGGCAGAAACTGTTCGTAAAGGTGTAGCGAGCATGTAGAGATACGCACAAATTGATTTCTAAGACCTTTTATTTTGACGTATATTGAAAAATCTGAATTTAGGTTATACAGATATAGGCCTGGCATTTTTCATCAAAAACATGACTTTCAATATTTTGATTGAAAATGGGCAGAAACTGTTCTTAAAGGTGTACCAAGCATGTAGAGATTTGCAAAAAATGATTTTTAAGACCTTTTATTTTCACTTAAAATGACCAGTGTTAAGTGAACAAGGGAGGGAACCCTTCACAGACATTCATTGCATTTTCTACCAAAAACATGACTTTCAAAATTTTGATTAGAAATGGGCAGAAACTGTTCGTAAAGGTGTAGCGAGCATGTAGAGATACGCACAAATTGATTTCTAAGACCTTTTATTTTGACGTATATTGAAAAATCTGAATTTAGGTTATACAGATATAGGCCTGGCATTTTTCATCAAAAACATGACTTTCAATATTTTGATTGAAAATGGGCAGAAACTGTTCTTAAAGGTGTACCAAGCATGTAGAGATTTGCAAAAAATGATTTTTAAGACCTTTTATTTTCACTTAAAATGACCAGTGTTAAGTGAACAAGGGAGGGAACCCTTCACAGACATTCATTGCATTTTCTACCAAAAACATGACTTTCAAAATTTTGATTAGAAATGGGCAGAAACTGTTCGTAAAGGTGTAGCGAGCATGTAGAGATACGCACAAATTGATTTCTAAGACCTTTTATTTTGACGTATATTGAAAAATCTGAATTTAGGTTATACAGATATAGGCCTGGCATTTTTCATCAAAAACATGACTTTCAATATTTTGATTGAAAATGGGCAGAAACTGTTCTTAAAGGTGTACCAAGCATGTAGAGATTTGCAAAAAATGATTTTTAAGACCTTTTATTTTCACTTAAAATGACCAGTGTTAAGTGAACAAGGGAGGGAACCCTTCACAGACATTAATTGCATTTTCTACCAAAAACATGACTTTCAAAATTTTGATTAAAAATGGGCAGAAACTGTTCGTAAAGGTGTAGCGAGCATGTAGAGATACGCACAAATTGATTTCTAAGACCTTTTATTTTGACGTATATTGAAAAATCTGAATTTAGGTTATACAGATATAGGCCTGGCATTTTTCATCAAAAACATGACTTTCAATATTTTGATTGAAAATGGGCAGAAACTGTTCTTAAAGGTGTACCAAGCATGTAGAGATTTGCAAAAAATGATTTTTAAGACCTTTTATTTTCACTTAAAATGACCAGTGTTAAGTGAACAAGGGAGGGAACCCTTCACAGACATTCATTGCATTTTCTACCAAAAACATGACTTTCAAAATTTTGATTAAAAATGGGCAGAAACTGTTCGTAAAGGTGTAGCGAGCATGTAGAGATACGCACAAATTGATTTCTAAGACCTTTTATTTTGACGTATATTGAAAAATCTGAATTTAGGTTATACAGATATAGGCCTGGCATTTTTCATCAAAAACATGACTTTCAATATTTTGATTGAAAATGGGCAGAAACTGTTCTTAAAGGTGTACCAAGCATGTAGAGATTTGCAAAAAATGATTTTTAAGACCTTTTATTTTCACTTAAAATGACCAGTGTTAAGTGAACAAGGGAGGGAACCCTTCACAGACATTCATTGCATTTTCTACCAAAAACATGACTTTCAAAATTTTGATTAGAAATGGGCAGAAACTGTTCGTAAAGGTGTAGCGAGCATGTAGAGATACGCACAAATTGATTTCTAAGACCTTTTATTTTGACGTATATTGAAAAATCTGAATTTAGGTTATACAGATATAGGCCTGGCATTTTTCATCAAAAACATGACTTTCAATATTTTGATTGAAAATGGGCAGAAACTGTTCTTAAAGGTGTACCAAGCATGTAGAGATTTGCAAAAAATGATTTTTAAGACCTTTTATTTTCACTTAAAATGACCAGTGTTAAGTGAACAAGGGAGGGAACCCTTCACAGACATTCATTGCATTTTCTACCAAAAACATGACTTTCAAAATTTTGATTAAAAATGGGCAGAAACTGTTCGTAAAGGTGTAGCGAGCATGTAGAGATACGCACAAATTGATTTCTAAGACCTTTTATTTTGACGTATATTGAAAAATCTGAATTTAGGTTATACAGATATAGGCCTGGCATTTTTCATCAAAAACATGACTTTCAATATTTTGATTGAAAATGGGCAGAAACTGTTCTTAAAGGTGTACCAAGCATGTAGAGATTTGCAAAAAATTATTTTTAAGACCTTTTATTTTCACTTAAAATGACCAGTGTTAAGTGAACAAGGGAGGGAACCCTTCACAGACATTCATTGCATTTTCTACCAAAAACATGACTTTCAAAATTTTGATTAAAAATGGGCAGAAACTGTTCGTAAAGGTGTAGCGAGCATGTAGAGATACGCACAAATTGATTTCTAAGACCTTTTATTTTGACGTATATTGAAAAATCTGAATTTAGGTTATACAGATATAGGCCTGGCATTTTTCATCAAAAACATGACTTTCAATATTTTGATTGAAAATGGGCAGAAACTGTTCTTAAAGGTGTACCAAGCATGTAGAGATTTGCAAAAAATGATTTTTAAGACCTTTTATTTTCACTTAAAATGACCAGTGTTAAGTGAACAAGGGAGGGAACCCTTCACAGACATTCATTGCATTTTCTACCAAAAACATGACTTTCAAAATTTTGATTAGAAATGGGCAGAAACTGTTCGTAAAGGTGTAGCGAGCATGTAGAGATACGCACAAATTGATTTCTAAGACCTTTTATTTTGACGTATATTGAAAAATCTGAATTTAGGTTATACAGATATAGGCCTGGCATTTTTCATCAAAAACATGACTTTCAATATTTTGATTGAAAATGGGCAGAAACTGTTCTTAAAGGTGTACCAAGCATGTAGAGATTTGCAAAAAATGATTTTTAAGACCTTTTATTTTCACTTAAAATGACCAGTGTTAAGTGAACAAGGGAGGGAACCCTTCACAGACATTCATTGCATTTTCTACCAAAAACATGACTTTCAAAATTTTGATTAGAAATGGGCAGAAACTGTTCGTAAAGGTGTAGCGAGCATGTAGAGATACGCACAAATTGATTTCTAAGACCTTTTATTTTGACGTATATTGAAAAATCTGAATTTAGGTTATACAGATATAGGCCTGGCATTTTTCATCAAAAACATGACTTTCAATATTTTGATTGAAAATGGGCAGAAACTGTTCTTAAAGGTGTACCAAGCATGTAGAGATTTGCAAAAAATTATTTTTAAGACCTTTTATTTTCACTTAAAATGACCAGTGTTAAGTGAACAAGGGAGGGAACCCTTCACAGACATTCATTGCATTTTCTACCAAAAACATGACTTTCAAAATTTTGATTAAAAATGGGCAGAAACTGTTCGTAAAGGTGTAGCGAGCATGTAGAGATACGCACAAATTGATTTCTAAGACCTTTTATTTTGACGTATATTGAAAAATCTGAATTTAGGTTATACAGATATAGGCCTGGCATTTTTCATCAAAAACATGACTTTCAATATTTTGATTGAAAATGGGCAGAAACTGTTCTTAAAGGTGTACCAAGCATGTAGAGATTTGCAAAAAATGATTTTTAAGACCTTTTATTTTCACTTAAAATGACCAGTGTTAAGTGAACAAGGGAGGGAACCCTTCACAGACATTCATTGCATTTTCAACCAAAAACATGACTTTCAAAATTTTGATTAAAAATGGGCAGAAACTGTTCGTAAAGGTGTAGCGAGCATGTAGAGATACGCACAAATTGATTTCTAAGACCTTTTATTTTGACGTATATTGAAAAATCTGAATTTAGGTTATACAGATATAGGCCTGGCATTTTTCATCAAAAACATGACTTTCAATATTTTGATTGAAAATGGTTAGAAACTGTTCTTAAAGGTGTACCAAGCATGTAGAGATTTGCAAACAATGATTTTTAAGACCTTTTATTTTCACTTAAAATTACCAGTGTTAAGTGAACAAGGGAGGGAACCCTTCACAGACATTCATTGCATTTTCTACCAAAAACATGACTTTCAAAATTTTGATTAAAAATGGGCAGAAACTGTTCGTAAAGGTGTAGGGAGCATGTAGAGATACGCACAAATTGATTTCTAAGACCTTTTATTTTGACGTATATTGAAAAATCTGAAATTAGGTTATACAGATATAGGCCTGGCATTTTTCATCAAAAACATGACTTTCAATATTTTGATTGAAAATGGGCAGAAACTGTTCTTAAAGGTGTACCAAGCATGTAGAGATTTGCAAAAAATGATTTTTAAGACCTTTTATTTTCACTTAAAATGACCAGTGTTAAGTGAACAAGGGAGGGAACCCTTCACAGACATTCATTGCATTTTCTACCAAAAACATGACTTTCAAAATTTTGATTAAAAATGGGCAGAAACTGTTCGTAAAGGTGTAGCGAGCATGTAGAGATACGCACAAATTGATTTCTAAGACCTTTTATTTTGACGTATATTGAAAAATCTGAATTTAGGTTATACAGATATGGGCCTGGCATTTTTCATCAAAAACATGACTTTCAATATTTTGATTGAAAATGGGCAGAAACTGTTCTTAAAGGTGTACCAAGCATGTAGAGATTTGCAAAAAATTATTTTTAAGACCTTTTATTTTCACTTAAAATGACCAGTGTTAAGTGAACAAGGGAGGGAACCCTTCACAGACATTCATTGCATTTTCGACCAAAAACATGACTTTCAAAATTTTGATTAAAAATGGGCAGAAACTGTTCGTAAAGGTGTAGCGAGCATGTAGAGATACGCACAAATTGATTTCTAAGACCTTTTATTTTGACGTATATTGAAAAATCTGAATTTAGGTTATACAGATATAGGCCTGGCATTTTTCATCAAAAACATGACTTTCAATATTTTGATTGAAAATGGGCAGAAACTGTTCTTAAAGGTGTACCAAGCATGTAGAGATTTGCAAAAAATGATTTTTAAGACCTTTTATTTTCACTTAAAATGACCAGTGTTAAGTGAACAAGGGAGGGAACCCTTCACAGACATTCATTGCATTTTCTACCAAAAACATGACTTTCAAAATTTTGATTAAAAATGGGCAGAAACTGTTCGTAAAGGTGTAGCGAGCATGTAGAGATACGCACAAATTGATTTCTAAGACCTTTTATTTTGACGTATATTGAAAAATCTGAATTTAGGTTATACAGATATAGGCCTGGCATTTTTCATCAAAAACATGACTTTCAATATTTTGATTGAAAATGGGCAGAAACTGTTCGTAAAGGTGTAGCGAGCATGTAGAGATACGCACAAATTGATTTCTAAGACCTTTTATTTTGACGTATATTGGAAAATCTGAATTTAGGTTATACCCAGCAAACAATTTTACGTTGTCACAACGTTGTGGCAACGTCGTGTGAAGGTGTCAATAACGTTATTTTATAATGTTATTATGACGTAATTTGTAGATTCCTTTTTACGTAATTTTGACGTGATTTCGTAACGTTACAAAGCCAATGTTGTGCCAACGTTTTGCCCCAACGTTATTTGTAGATTCCTTATAACGTCATTCAAACGTTGTTGTAATGTTGTTTAATGACGTTATGAAACCAACGTCGGGGAAATGTTATTTTTTCTCATGTTAGCTTTATGTCATTTGTAGATTCCTTTTTACGTAATTTTAACGTAATTTGATAACGTTATAAAACCAATGATATGGCAACGTTGTTTTCTTATGTTATTTTGACGTAATTTGTAGAGTCCTTTTTACGTATTTTTAACGTAATTGTGTAACGTTACAAAACCAACATTCTGGAAACGTTATTCTTGGACATTATTTGTAGATTCCTTTTAACGTCATTCAAACGTTGACTTGTATTGTTATTATACCAACATCCACATAACGTTATTTTCTGATGTTATCATGATATAATTTGTGGACATCTTTTTACGTAATTTTGTAACGTTACAAAATCAACTTCCTGGCAACGTTTTCTTAGATGTTATTTGTAGATTCCTTAAAATGTTATTCAAACGTCGATTTATAACGTTATGAAACCAACATCTAGGTAATGTTATTTTCTAATGTTATTATGACGTTATTTGTAGGTTCGTTATTATGTAATTTTAACGTTGCAATAGTTATGTTGTGACAACCTTTTTCTTAATGTTATTTGTCGATTCCTTAGAACGTAATTCTAACGTCGTTTTATAACGTTTTAAAACCAACATACGAGTAATGTTCTTTTCTAATGTTATAACGACGTTATTTGTAGATTTATTTTAACGTTAGTTTAAAACGTTACAAAACTAATGTTCTGGCAACGTTTTTTCAAACGTTACCAATAGATTCATTTTAACGTCATTCTAACATTATTTTGTAACGTTACAATACCAACATTCAGATAACGTTGTCCTTCTTATGCGATTCAAACGTTATGTTTGACGTCATCTCAACATTGCAAAAAAAACGTCAATTTAACATTGGAAACAAACCTCCCATGAATGTTGTAAACCAATATACCTTGAATGTTGTCAACAAACGTCCTCTTAATGTCGTAAACCAACGTCCTCTGAATGTTGTTAACAAACGTTAGTAGAACATTGTGACATAACCTCCCCTGAATGTCATAAACAAACGTCCAAAACAACATTATTCAATCATGTCCACTGCAGGTCATGAATTAATGTTTCTCAAACTTTGTTAACCAGCCTCTGAACGTTGTAAATCAAAGTCCTTTGAACATTATACTAAGTAAACCGACATCCTCTGAATGTTATCAACGTCTAAACCTTCTAATGAACACATGCAAACAAGAAGACAATAAGAATAATTTCAAAAACAAATCTGAAAATAATGGTTCAAATTGTTTACTTCATATCAAAATATCTACATTCATTCACATTTGAAGGTCAGTCAGTTGACATTTACAGAAGTAGAGTACATCCTGATATTCATCATACCTGAAATCAAAACATAAGAATAAATGTTAGTTGTGAGTTCTCATAGAAATGAATCAAACATACTATTTGAAAAAAAGTAAATTTTTAGTGATGCAAATTTTGCAAGTGTACTTTTCATATGTTAAGGACAGCAGTATCATTAATGCAGACAATATTTACTTAAATATAGATTAAATGGTAATTGAAAGTTAATGTCTATGACTGTTTCATCAACTGCCTTTATACACACTTTTATTGAGCAACAAGGAAGAAATTAGATCACAATACCCCATCTGCCATTTGACGGCCTTCACAAAACATAATTTATGATGAAAACTCATGTAATCAATGTTATCAAAGCAGAGAAATGGTTATACAGTATCATCAAAAGCAACTTGTGTCTGCTGAATAACTCAATGTAAGATGTGACCAAATTTGAAGACTTAAAAATGTCTGCAATCAGGCTTTTGAAATATTCATGAGATACCACATTCATTAGAAATTGAAAACTGTTCATTTGCTGTCTGTGTATCCACCAAGTGAGATATCAAGCCAACAAGGCTTTACAATTTAACTTAAGACTATCAGTGAAATAATTCACAAGAATCCTGTTGATCGATCCTATGGATACTGCTGAATACAATGTCATCAGTAAACACAATGTTTAAAGGGACAGTTGCAATTTATTTTTGAAAATTTAATATCTTCACTTCTTCATTGATAATTAAAAATATTACTTTGATAGTGTCAAAAATCTCATTACACAGTTTTTAAACAATCATCAATAGTCAGAGAAAAAGTTATAAAGATTTACATAAAGTTCATTGGCAGACATTTTTGTTTGAACACCTTTAACAAGCAAACTATTCTATGAGATTTACTGAGAAGAAATTCATTTATAGCTCATCTGGCCTGTAAGGCCGGATGGGCTTATGGCATGGCATGGCGTCTGGCGTCTGTCCGTCCGTAAACTTAATGGAATTTTGTCTTCTCCAGAACCACAAGCCCTAGAAAGTCCTTGGCCAGTGAGGATTATAAATTGTAGCTTTGGTGGCCCTGACAGGGCTGTGCAGCATAAGGGCCACACCCTTAAAACCTATTTCCATCTCCTTTACCAGAACCATAAGGCCTAGAAAGCTGAAACCTTGTGTACAGACTCCTTGACTAGTGAGGATTATAAATCATATTCACCCTTGGGACAACTCGAAGGGAAAGTTGTGACAGGAAGTAGCCTGATTATTGAGCTATGGTGTAGGCCAATCAAAAGCGAGGATATGTTTCAATTGAGCACACAAAACTGTAATAAAACGATGCGATTTCTAAATAGAAACTGAGAGATACAGCCTTATTCTATGCAGTATTTTGGTGACCTATATTCACGAATCGTTTTTATGACTGTTGTCACAATGTAACTAAGGGATTAATTAGAAATTAAATTTTGCTTCGAGTTCGAGATGGACTGACGCAAGGGACGTAACTCTGTTTGTCCTACAGGGGGCGCTGATAGAGTCACAACTTTTCCGTCGAGTTGTCACAAGGGTGAATATGAATTTCTTGTAAATGCATATCTTGCCTGATGCATGCGGAAGATGTAAAAACCTATTTTCATCTTCGCCAGAACCATAAGGTCTAGGAAGCTGAAACTGTGTACAAATGGCTATAATAATCGAAAGAAGTTAAAACCCCCAAAATGCACATCTACACAAAATGATTGATCCATATACCAAGTTTGGTTGAGTCTTACAGTTTTTGAGCTTTGCTCCTGAAACAAAATTCTGAGATACGTTTCCATGGAAACTGCTAAAAATAATAATCCCAAAAAATTGAAACCCCCAAAAGGCACATCTGCACATAATGATTTATCCATGTACCAAGTTTCATTGAGCTAGGTCTTACAGTTTTAAAGATTTGTCTTTTAAGCTTTCTAAACCCTTTGATTCTGTTATAGAAGATGAAGATAGGTTTTAGGATGTGGCCCCTTGAGCCATAGGGTTCCAAATCTCTTTTGAAATCTAATTTTTTGCAGTTATTGTAAGTCTTATATAGTTTCTATATTACTTGTGTTTTCAATATATCAAGTCAGGATTATTTTTTTCTTCATTCATTTTTAAAAAAAACCTTGGAATATATGTTTGTCACGACATATAAAACTATATAAGTCGTTTTATATGTCGTGACATATTCCAAGGTTTTTTTTAAAAATGAATTAAGAAAAAAATAATCTTGACTTGATATATTGAAAACACAAGTAATATAGACACTATATAAGACACTTTCGTCACTAAAATCTGATCGAAAAAAGTCAACTTTTCACAATGCACTGAAATTGTATACATTCTTTTAACTTTCTTTTAAATTTGATCACAGTATTAAAGTAAGTGTATCAAAAACAACATTTTTATTCACTAAAGTGTAATAGTGTTTGAGAAAACATTGAGCTTCAAATGTGTTATTGGCTCCAATTACAATTGCAAAATCAGGGACAATAACTCCGTCCAAAATAACATTCGGATGGTTTTCAAACTCATTTAAAAGTATCATATGGGGGTATCCAAAAACCAAACTTTTATTCACCTAGGTGTCATGGCGTCGAGTAAACTTGTCCCACCTTGACTCAAGGTCCTATTTTAAAATCAAGAGTAATAATTCTATCAAAAATAATATCCTGGAAATAGATTTATTATCAGGTGTACCCATTACCAATATTTTATTCACATAGGTGTTATTGGCGCATCAGAACTGGTAATCACTCCAAGTCAAACTTCACAATCAATTGGCATAACATGGCTTTCCACTTTGAAGGAGCGTATTATCAAGTGTATCCTAGTACGAAACTTTCTCTCATCTAGGTATATTGATTTTTGTTCAAAAAGTGATGTTCATTGAAACAACAAGAAAACTTAATTCCAGAAAATTCAAAATTGTTCTCTACTCAAGACAAAGTTATTGTCAACTTGTGTACAAAAGTTTGGTCGATCTAAAGTAAGAGTTAACTGTTTTTGAGATAATTGACGGAACGGAAGGACAGAGTGCCCACACTGACTTCGAAGTGAGGTTATAAAATATGTATGAAGAAGTTGTCAACCAAAAAAAATAGAGCCATTGGCTCTGTAGCTCATCAGGCTTCATCATCAACTATGATGTAGAGTGTGGCCAATGTGATTCCCCATTTGTAGAGGCCACAGGGTCACCAATCATAAAATTTAGTATATAGCAGTGTATAAAATAGATTGGAAATCTAGCCTGTCCTGAAAATTCATTGGTCAATTCCTTTGGGAAATTTAAGAAAAAAATTTAAAAGTTACCAGTCCTGACCAAAAAGTAACCGGTCCTGGCAAAAAGTAGCCAGTTCAAGGACTGGCTGACGGGCAATATTTTAAACACTGTATATTATAGGCGACAAGTTTCAGTTTTCAAGGCCTTATACTTCAGGAGAAGATGAAAATAGATTTGAAGGACGTTCCTAATGCCTTTATTATTTTTATAAAGCTACAATTCATCATCCTCACTAGTCAAGGAGTCTGTACACAAAGTTTCAGCTTTCTAGGCCTTATGCTTTTGGAGAAGATGAAAATAGGTTTTTAGGGTGTTGCCCCTGTGGCCTTTATTAGAGGTCACAGGGCCACGAAAGCTACAATTTATAATCTTCACTAGTCAAGGAGTCTGTACACAAAGTTTCAGCTTTCTAGGCCTCATGGTTCTAGAGAAGATGAAAATAAGTTTTTAGGGCATGGCCCCTGTGGCCCTTATTAGGGGTCATAGGTCGCCCAAAGCTACAATTTATAATCCTCACTAGCCATGCAAGGAGTCTGTACACAAAGTTTCAGCTTTCTAGGCCTTATGCTTCTGGAGAAGAAGTCGAAATTCCACAAAGTTTACGGACGGATGGACAGACGGACGCCGGACAACATGCCATGCCATAAGCCCATCGGGCCTTACAGGCCAGATGAGCTAAAAAAGAACAGTTGTGAAAAGGCCAAGAAATCATAACATTTTGGAACTAGAAACATGAGCATGTGACAATCAAAAAGGTCAATATCTAAGAAAAGAAAAAATGGTATACTAAGGAACAAAAATAGAGCCATTGGCTCTGTAGCTCATCAGGCTTCATATCTAATTTTGCTGTGGTCAATGTGATTTCCCCCTTTGTAGGGACCAGAAGGTCTCAAATTCTAGACTTAAATATATATGATGTGATTTCAGAAACCTGTAATCAAAACAGAAATGGAAAAAGCTCAAGTATTCAATTGATAATTTATGGTATAGGATCCAAAGGTTCAACAAACCCTTTTTAGGGGCCATAGGGTCACCAAGACTGTAACTTCAATAGAAGGAGTCTGTACTTAAGATTTTAGCTTTCTAGGCATTTTGGTTCTGAAGAAGCAAATGAAAATAACGGTAGGTTTTAAGCCCTTGTGGCCCTTATACGTGTAGTCATCACTAGTCAAGAAGTCTGTTCACAAAGTTTCAGCTTTCTAGGCTTTATGCTTCTGGAGAAGAAGATAAAAATAGGTTTTTAGGGGCCACCCGGTCGCAAAAGCTATAAATCATAATCCTTACTAGTCAAGGAGCTTGCACACAAAGTTTCAGCTTCTAGCCCTTTTGCTTCTGGAGAAGAAAATAGTATAAGCAGTATGATTAGGTTTAGGGATATAGTCATCACATTTGTAAGGGACCTGAATGGCTGATGTATGGATTTGTCAGCCGCATGGTTGACCTTTTCACTGTCACATTTTAAGCATGTAAGGATTCATAGGCCCACCAAAGTGTATGTATATTGCTTTTTATTATATAAGGATAATATTTTAACTGTTATTAACGTGTTAACTTATTTTGCAATGTACGCTCATTGTGTTCTTCACGTGAAGACTATTTCATCATACTTGTGTAGGCACTTGAAAGTGATTGAAGCTGCTGTAAAATATCATCTTTCCTCAATGCTGCAGTGTAAACATCTCCTTGTTAGAAATTTTCTAGGGAAGCACTCATAAAATATCTCCTAAAACTGTTTCTTTCTGCTGGTTCTTTGGTCTTTGAATTGATTATGCTATTTGAAGTGTAATATTAACCTTATTTCGGAAATTTTCTTTACTTTGCAGTCTTTTACCCTCTAAGGAGCCATTCTATGGCCGGGGTTATCTGTTTTCGAAAGATGAAAACAGGTTTTAAGGGCGTGGCCCTTTGTGATTGTAATTAGGGGCCACAAAAGCTATAAATTATAATCCCAACTTGTCAATGAGTCTGTAAATAAAGCCTTTAAAGTTTCAGTTTTTTAGGCCTTATGCTTCTGGAGAAAATGAAAATAGGTTTAAGGGCATGGCCCCTGTGACCCTTATTAGGGGCCACAAAAGCTACAAATTATAACCCCGTCTGTACACAAAGTTTTAGTTTCTAGGTCTGGAGAAGAAGATGAAAATATATTTTAAGGGCGTGGCCCCTGTGATCCGTGTTAGGGGCCACAAAAGCTATAAATTATAATACCCCCTACCTAAAGAGTCTGTACACAAAGTTTCAGCTTTCTAGGCCTTATGTTTCTGGAGAAGAAGTCGAAAATGTGCAAAATTTACGGACGGACGCCGGACACCATGCCATGCCATAAGCCCATCGGGCCTTACAGGCCAGATGAGCTAAAAAATTACTAATTTTTTTTCGAAATATGGCAGGGGAACAAAAGCATTTAGAACCACGGAACCATGTGCAGAGCCGATAGCATTGTCATGTCAGCGAAACAATATCCTGCAAAATCTCTATTAAAAAAAAAAGTCTATGAATTGAATGGATTTATGTATAAGAAGATTTCTCCATTATTTATTATTCAAATGTGATATGTTAACACTATACACTATATAACTTCCTGTAAAATAATTTGTTAAGCAATGTTCTTCTGAAAGTTTAGGTAGAAATTGTTTATACATCAATGGATATTTTCAGAAATGTGTTTTGATGCGCATAACACTGTTTATACCAATATAACAAGGCAAAAGTGAGCACAGCTCACATACCCCCGCCTGTAGTTTGACCGTCTTTCCTTGACGAAAATAGTGAAAAGTCATATGTTCTGATAAGTCCTAGGATTGTTACCGTATTTTTAAAATTTTATTTGTCTGAATAGGTGTGAACTTGTATAACTATGATAATAAATGATTTTCAACAAACTCTCACCTTCCATTCAGTTCCACGTAGGTCAATTTATATTCCAATATTTGTAATCTTTGCAGTGGTATCAACATTCCAATATATGTATTCTTTGCAGTGGTAAAAATTTCAAATATAATTTGAACTTTGGAATTAAAACCTCTAAAAGGCACAACAGCATCATATAGGTTACTGCCATACCAAGTTTGAAAATTCCACGTGGTATAGTTTTTAAATTATGATACGGAAACGACACTAAGTCCGAATATCTGACAGTTTTTGGTCAAAATTTCAAAAATTATTTGAACGTTGGAGTTGAAACTCCTAAAAGGCACAACAGTATCATATAGGCTACTGCCATACCAAATTTGAATTTTCCAAGTGGTATAGTTTTTTAATTATGCTCCGGAAACGAGACAAAGTCCCGAAATTGGACGGTTTTTGGTCAAAATTTCAAAAATTATTTGAACCATTGAGATGAAACCCCTAAAAGGCACAACAGCATTATATAGGCTACTGTCATACTAAATTTGAAGTTTCCAAGAGGTATAGTTTTTTAATTATGCTCCGGAAACAAGACAAAGTCCAGAAATCGGACGTTTTTTGGTCAAAATTTCAAAAATTATTTGAACCATTGAGATGAAACCCCTAAAAGGCACAACAGCATCATATAGGCTACTGCCATACCAAATTTGAAGTTTGTAAGTGGTATAGTTTTAAAGTAATGCTCCGGAAACTATTTCGGACGGCCGCACACACGGACAGACGGACACGCGGAGAGCTATATACCCCCGACTACGTCGTAGCGTAAATAATAATATTGCACATTCTTAAAGTTATCAGAAAACAGTGTATATCATAGGTGAAGTGATTTGGAGTTTAGCCTGCTTTTAAGAGTATATGAGTATTGGTGGTACAGCACTTAAATTCAGTGTAGCATTGCACTCAAATCGTACTTATTGTAGAATAGTTCTCTACTGCAGACAAAGTTGCTGAGCCCCTGGCAGGATTTGATTCAATTGAACCCCAGACCTCTTAATCCAAAGCCGAACACACTAACCACAGCACTATGCGGGATAATCCCGTCTCTGCCATCACCAAGAGCTATTTGGCATTGAACTTACCAAGAAGTGTTACCCAGATTTTGAGAGTTGTATGTTTGGGTATGTAGTAGAGCAGCATGCTGTCACAAGTTTCTGCTCACTTGATGATAGCATATGAACATCCTTCAGTTGTTGTTGTGTTGAGATGCCCTGGCTTGACAACATGCCTCTAATGCTGAAAATTATCAAAAACATTCTAATCTATTTATACATATTTATTTAAGGATTGAAAACAAGTTCAAAGAGGAGATGTAATGCATTCTTCATAACAATGACAGATTGTTATCTCCATTAACTAATCAATTATCTATGGAATGCAATGACCATATAATGGAGACAATATATTTTTTAATTAGGCCTTTATGTGACATTCTTTAACTCATGCAAGTGAGATATTCTCGGCATCTAACATGTCAGATACTGTGAACAAAACTTCCAAGTGGTTGTTCCATGGTGATGTCCTAAGGTCAATTTAACCAGACTATTTTTTTGTCATTCATGAAATTCCATTCTTGACATTCACAAGCTGAAAATTACTTAACATTACGCTGAAAATAATCATGTCTTGTTCAAAAGTCAGCCTGTTGGTGTTGACAGAAATGTTACGCATACTATTATGGATTAATCAGCTGATTTATTTGGATTTGCGAATCATTCAGCATTCCTCCTACCAAATTGATGCAGATATGAAGTCACTACAATGTACAGAGAATCAAAAGTAACAGCAATATTAAATTTTCAAAGAATCGTCATGGTCCCAGCAATAGATTTACACAGAAACTGCGAGTGATCTCCCTGCCAATGTCAACGTTAAGTCATGTCAGGCCGCTGTCACTATTTTTGTGTGCAGTGCATTCTCTGTACTCCGCTATCAAGGAACCATCGAAGTTACCTTTCGTGGTCCTAAAGCTGAGATTTGCTCCACGCCTGCTATACTTACAGCAGTACTCTACCGACTCTCACATGTATGAATGCAATCAACATTATGACATATTCCTTGTTTCTTATCTTATAATAAATTTGAAAAAAAGGTTGAACAAAATTAAAATGCAAATTATACACTCATTTATAAAAGTAGTGCAAGGAGTAAAAAGGTCCACTCCATCTATGAGTCTAACCACATTTTAGGTCTAATCAAATTATACTGAAAGATTTTGAGATGGAAGCCAGGGAACTTTTTTACCACCCTAATACTATACCAAACTATTTCAGCATTCTATGCCTAGTGATTTTCGGTAAGACAATGAAAAAGAGGCAGAAGGTTTCAGTAGCAGCAACAGGGTCACCAATTCTAAAATAAAGTTACTTATGTAGCTCATCCGGCTTCATATCAATTTTGCTTTAGGGTGTGGCAAATGTTGATCCCTGAGACTTTATAAGGATCACAGGGTCACCAAATGTATCTATTAAATTACTATTAGAATCCAAATTACCTCAAATTTCTGAATACAAGGTTTCAGCTTTCTAGACCCTATGAAGATGAAAATAGGTTTAAGGACATGCCCTGTGGCCCTTATTTGGGGTCTCAGGGTCAAAATAGCAATGAATCATAATCCTCACTAGACAAGAAGTATGTACACAAGTTTTCAGCTTTCTGGACTCTATGCTTCTGAAGAAGAAAATGAAAATAGATTTAAGGGTGTAGCCCCTGTTGTCCTTTAACAGAGGACACAGGGTCACTAATTCCCACTAGTCAAGGAGTACGTAGACAAGGTTCAGCTTTCTAGGCCTTATGCTTCTGGAGAAGAAGATGAAAATAAGTTTTAACAGAGTGGCCCCTTATTAAGCAATCTAGGGTCACAAAAGTTATAAATTACAATCCCCACTAACTAGTCAAGGAGGCTGTTCAAAACGTTTTAGCTTTCTAGGCTTTGTGCAACTGGAGAAGAAAATGAAAATAGGATTTTAGGGCGTGGCATATGTGGCCCTTATTAGGGGTCACAGGGCCACCACAGCTACAAGTTATAATCTTCACTAGTCAAGGAGTCTGTACACAAAGTTTCAGCTTTCTAGGCAAGATGAAAATAGGTTTTTAGGGCGTGGCATATGTGGCCCTTATTAGCAAAAAAATCATGGACAGGTGTCATACACTCTTCAAAAAAGCATTTATAGATAAGTGCTTACATTTAAGTCATTTATTATTGTCATCAATATCACATTCTAAATATTATCTATTTTCATGTGTTTTACCTTCAAGGCCTTGTCATTTCACTTTGCATTCTGCCAATAACTGAGTGGCAAGTATTTGAATTGATGAATTCATAGTCCATGTTGAATCTGTGGATAATAAAATGGCCTTAAACAATTAGATATATAGAGGATACATACCAGTATTAATGTTACTTTCCATTATACCAGGTTTATTTCATCCAGTGTCATCATGGCAAATTTGACATTTCACAAGTCCTCTAGCATTAGTCATGAAATATCAACTGTACCAATGTCACAAGATGAAATTAACCTGGTATTTGGAAGTACTATTCTTTTCATTATATGATTTCCAATGAAAAATGTAATTAAAATGACTTTAACACTGGAAAGTTACCCCCATTGTTCACATTAGTAACCTAGCTGAAAGCAGTTCTGACACCTGACCAGTGACAATACAATTTAATGAATTTATCCTCACTGGTCAGAGAGAAATATAATATAGCTTTGAGCTTTGGTGTTGCCTAATTTACTTCACTGATAAAACTTAAGTGTTTAATCCCTGATCATGTAATAAATTTGTATTTGATTAATGATCCTAGCTGAATGTTAGACATTATAAACCAGGTTAAAAGTTATGACATGGACATGCTGGAAAAGGTCCAGCCTTAATAAGTGAAATGTAAGTTATCACAATGAAACATTAAATATAAAGTTCAGAAATTCATTGAAATCAGAAAACAAAGATTGATAACTTACATTGTTGTAAGACTGCAAATATAATGTACCCAAAGAAGCTGAATTTCAGGTTGAATATCTGTTGATGATGCCAGCATTAAATCGGTCCATCACAAGATCACTCTATTCAGTCAACAGTGAACACTGGAATGATCAATCAAAGAAGTGAAGCATGTGAAACAAGTAAAGCTTGCAAAATAGAAACTTCAATCACGTTAGAAAATTAGCAAAACTAATCTTAATTTCTTTAATCTATTATCTGATTTTTTTAAAATGACAGTCGTTATGATGTAAGAGAAGTAATATTATATAACAGAAATGTTATTTTTCTTTACAGGGAATGTAAGCAATGAAAATGACACATATTGTTAACAAATATAACAAGGAGAAACTCTTGGTCAGTTTTAATATGATGCATTTATTAATTTAAAGTGAAATATGAAACTCTGCAGATGAAACAAGTCTGTACCAAACAAATAAAAAAATAGAAGTTATATCTTTATTTGGAATTGTCAAAAAAAGGTTTGGTAAGAACCTCAAAACAATTGGACTAACAAAAGAGTCTCACATGATGATGTTCAGATTTACAAAAATGCCCTCTCTAGTGTTGTACCAAGAGCAGGTCCTGATTGGTCACATAGTGTCCCTTAAAATTTGGAGAAATAGGATACTTCTACTATTGCAAGGGGACCAATCCGGAAAAAAAGGTCAAAATGACCCCCTTACCTTACCTCCTAGAAACACTGCTTCTCAACTGACAAACAATTCATCGCGGCATATTGGTGCATAAGTAAAAAGTAAAGTGGAGTGTAATGATTCACATTTCACTTTTGTCAACACGTCATTAAAGGAGCAGTAAGCATGTTTTTAGGGGGAATATAAGGTGATGTCATAAAAATGAAATTTAATGGTTCCAATTGAAAGAAAATGTATTTAAACTAAATGGAGCAGCAATAATTCAAATATAATGTAAAGTTTAGCCATGCAATTAATTTTTCTTACACAAAATGAATTAAAGGTGTTCACACAAAATGGCCGCCAATGGATATTTTCAAGTTAAGTGTAAAGTTATAACAATGTAACATTAAATAATTATCAAGTTCAGAAATTCATTGAAACCAGAAAACAAAGATTGATAACTTACATTGTTGTTTGCAAGACTGCAAGTATAATGTACCCAAAGAAGCTGAATTTCAGGTTGAATATCGGTTGATGATGCCAGCATATTCAGCTCAAATCTGTCCAACACAAGATCACTCTATTCAGTCAACAGTGAACACTGGAATGATCGATCAAAGAAATTAAGCATGTGAAACAAGTAAAGGTTGCAAAATAGAAACTTCAATCATGTTAGCAAATAAGCAAATCAAATCTTAATTTCTTAATCTTTTATCAGATTTTTTAAAATGACAGTCGGTATGATTAAAGAGAAGTAAGACTGACAAAAGAGTCTCACTTGATGATGTTCAGATTTACAACAAATTGCCTTCTCTGGTGTTGTACATTGTACCTAGAGCAGGTCCTGATTGGTGTACCTTAAAATTTGGAGCAATAGGATACTTTTACTTTTGCCAGGGGACCAATCGCCTAAAAAAAGGTCAAAATGATCCCCTTACCTGACCCCCTAGAAACAACACTGCTTCTCAACTGACTAACAATTCATAGCTGCATATTGGTGCATGAGTAAAAAGTAAAGTGGAGTGTAATGATTCCCTTTTCTCAACATTAATAGTAGATTTATTAATTGTGCAAAATCTAGTTGATATACAGTCCTTTCATTGAGTATAATAAACCTTTTGATTACACAATTTCATTTTTATTTTTACAAAGAAACATTCTATAATGAAATTTATCTTAAAGGTTGACTTATTGATTTTATACTGTCCAGTGTCCACTGAAGCCAAGAATAATAAAATTCGATATTTGTAAGCGTTCTGACAATACAGTCAATGTCCCGATTCGATAGGTATCGCAATGATATTAAAGAAAGATTATGATTCGACACACTTATGTCACAGCACACTCTTTTCAGGGTATGTAATAGAAAAAACAAGAGCCATCAGAAGAGATTGCTTATCCCCCCCGGCCCCACCAAAGTTGATTACTTTAAGCATATATTTTGATATACTGATGGTGTGAATAATGTTGTATTCATACATGCAGCTAGTTTTGTTCGACTTTTAATAACCAACAAAAGACTATGATAAACCACAGATAAATCTTCTTAATAAGTTAAATTGCTTATGTTATGCCATTTTCAACTTCCTCATGTGAATGGAACCCAGAAAAATAAAAAATTCCAGAAAGTTGAAAACCCCAAAAGGCACAACTACATGCTATGATGAGTCAATATACCAAGTTTCAATATTGTACTCTACTGTGCATCGGGATTTGCATCACATCAGCACATCTCATTCCTTCAGTATGGTTCGTAACACCTCTTTAAGTAAATTAAGTTATACAATTAGAAGTGGAGCAACCTTTTTTTCAAACAAAACTTTACATTTTGCTAGCCTGAGAATTGTGACTCTCTCACAGGAGAGTTCTAAAAATGTCAAATTCAATTAAAGCATTCATAAAATCTCTTCTTGAGAACAATAATTGAGCTATTAAAGAGACACAGAGTATGTTGATAGGATCACGTATGTCAAATTTTGAAATCGATGTTACTACATCGGTAACCACTAACTGTTACTGAAAATAACAAGTTAAAGGTCAATCAGTACATTTGAGCGAAAATATGACCATTCAAAGTCGGGATTTTGAGTGACAACCGGGCAATGTGGCTCGAGTGGCACTCGCAAATTTGTCAAACGTTATTTTGAAACCTTGTCAAAAGCTGACAGGAAGATATATTCGAATCGATATTGTGTATTAGGTATTGTAACTAATAGGTAGATTAACTGGATGCATAATTTCGAATATAAAACTTATTTGAGATGTTTTCTTGATTTTTCCATAAAATCAAGCATGTTAGAGATATTATGCATAAATTATGGATATATTTGCAAGTCCAGTGATGAGATATGAACTTCAATCAGCATATTAGATATTTTGTAGCTAATCAAAGCAAAACCAAATGAAATTTTAAAAAAGATACTCTGTGTCACTTTAAACTAAACTATAAATGTCCAAAAGAACAATGACCAATTCAATTTGAAATAAAATGGTCGATAAGGTACAATGTATCAAAGATATGAGTAGATGTAACGGAGGGATGGTACCCATTTTAACACCCCTTGTTCCTAAATTTCTATTCAACTTATGTCAACATATCATTGCATGAATTAAACCTAGTCTTTCTGAGAAGCTGAGATTTGTTTAATTATCTTTGGTCACGGGGCCCTCAATCGGTCATTTTAGGGTTTAACTATATTTAGTAGGGACCAAAGATAAATATTAAGTTATATGATCAACTTTCCTGGTAACTGAGATGAAATGATAATTACAAATACATACTGCATAATGCATTATTGTTTATTCTGATGACTTATCCAGTGATCAATCTACAGATATGACCCTCTGAGTCAAGGGACTTGCTCGCTACCATAAAGTCTTATGAGTCCAAGTTGATTTAAATGAGTCCTTTAATAAGTAAGCACATAGTATCACACACACAAAATATGCATCCCAGGACTCGCAGCTTAAATATCTATGAGTCCTTTCTAAATTTTATGACTATTTGAAGCAGGACTCGCAGATAAATTTATACCTGCTTATCTCACAAATGTTACATTTAAAGTAACTACCTGAATTCTCCTTCACATTAGAAATTACCATATGCACGCATACATTTTTCAGCATCATTCTTTAAAAAAATCTTATGTTTTTTCGACATGTTCACAAAATTGATGGGCCATTGAAAAAAGAGGGAATGACTCAAGTCCACCGTAAATCCGAAGCTCTAAACTTTTAATTATCAATATTTGTGACAATTGTCACTCATAACTAGTGTCATCAAGTTGGCCAGTAAGCCGTCAACATTATCATGTCATTAAAAAAAAAACTCATTATGCAATCAGATGATTCTTTCTTGAAAATATGACTAGGAATTGGGAAAGACATCTTTGACAATGGGCCATTTTCATGCATGATTTTGGTAATTTTCTTAAATTTAAATGGGCCACTACCATAAGGCCTATAATGTCAATAGACAAGTTCAGATTAAAGTCAAGCACATTGGAAAAGACCATGTACAAGTCACTTCTCGATTTACTTGATAAATTGAAGGTTAAACTGACAGTAAATGAGTTCAGTACAGATTTATTAATAAAGATAAGAAGTCTACCTCTCATTACATACCTTCTTTGCCGATGCCGTTTGAAACACTTTCTGCTGTGCTGCATCCTCTGCATTCAAAGATCATCTACTAGACTAGGCATGATAACATGTGCAACTGGATGGGGAGATTACATTGCCATATTGCTGAAAGGGAAACGAGTTGAAGTTAGATCTAAGTCATCTGTCAGTGTCACAAGTTTTAAACGACACTTTCAAATATAAGAAAACATCTAGATTATTCTTAACAGAATATTTAATCTATGTGGATTTATTTTATCAATAAATTTTAATGGAAAATAAGGAAAATTCAAGGGAATCATTGAACAAGCTAGAAAACACAAATACCTGAAGTTGAACAAACACGTGGTCCAGTCTTTCGATCCCAGTTTTCAAACACAACGGTCAAATTTGGTCGTGATGTTTCAATAGTCGTCTTTCTGCTCTCCAAACAATGCATAGCTTAACTATATTCGAAATTTGCACCAGCCAAACTAATGTAGGCCTTATATGAATTTACGTCTTGTAACTCGATAACGCCGCGGGAACACGTCATACCACATGGCGTTAGATGCGGCTGACGTCACTTCCCCTTAGACTTGCAGAACGTCATGAAATTACTTTCAAGTGCGCATTCCCACCGAGTCCTACTCTACGATCCAAGTAGATTTATGAACATCATATAGTCTTACACCTAGACTGTAGTTAAGAACGTTTTGACACTACGAAACCTCTTGATGAGCAAGTCTTGACCTGTAGCCCTGAGACTCCTATGAGGATTAATATTTTTCAATACTTCATGTAAGTCTAGGGAGCCCCGAAACTCAGGTTTCTGGGTTTCGAAGCCGTTAAGTTGCTAGGGATGATACTCTATATCGCGAACTATATTTCTTGAGATACGTCTTTGATGTTGAGTTTTTCCTAAATAAAAGACAGGGTTATAGTTGTATGGTAATATATCTCACACATTTCCGGAGGATTTTGCCAGTTTATGTTGTCCTGACAAGAGTCGAAAAGAACAGAAAACTTCTTGGAATATGAAAACAATAATTTAACACATACAGTAACTTGGCAACCTAGCTGTTACCATATGAAAATATAAAAGATCTAAATTTGTACATTGTTAGATTCTTTATTTATGATGCAAATGATAGTTTTTTTTTGTCCAGTTCGGTTAAAATATGTTTTTATAAGAATATATTTAGATGTAACTGTCGAAATTTACAGATGCTAACCATTTTTGAATTTGTAACGTGGTTTAAATCAATAACTAGAATCACCAACTGCATGTCTAAAATATATATATAAACTGATTGTTTTTTTCATCTCTTGATATAAATGTGATTCATCTCAAATATCAAACTCATTCTGAAGCATCAATAGTGACCTAGTTAGCTCAAATATGGTGCATTTACATCCTTATTTTAAAACATTGTTGCTTTTTCTTATTTCACCACATTGCCCTTATCTTCAATATGGCGTTGCAACAAAGTTGTACTTATTTGCTAGCTGGTATCTATCGTAACCCTCGCTAGTTTTTAAGATGATACCAGCTTTGTCATAGATCTAGATGAATGACTCTGAATGTTGAAACATTATCAGATTATCGCCAGATTGCATTTGGTTTAAATTCATTCATTTTAAGTTGATACTTTTCTTTTGTTCTTAGATTTAGTTATTAATGTTTTGCAAGTTATTAATGTTATTTAAGATTAAGATTGTACCATTTGACGAAAAAATTTATTATATGCGCACACGAGTAAATACACTCACATTAGTTAATGAAAATTTAGATAAAGTTTACATGAAGCTTCGCAGGGCAAAACTATAAGTATACAAAATCACGTGATAATTATGAATAAAAACACTGAATCAATCTGAATATAACAAATACGGAACGTTACTGTCGATCTAAATATATTTAAAAGAACTTTGGGATGACAAAATCGTTCACCAAACGGCTTTGAAGTAATAGAAAATGCATGATAGGAAGTGGATTCGTGAAAATAATTATCGAGTCCCGGGGTGGCGAGTTGATTCATTTCACGAATCCACGACACAATGTCTATTCTCCATCTTCAACCATTATCCAAACGCCATAATCCTGTACTTTTCTACGTTCGAAATAAAACTGACGACATATCGTTCAACGTGTCCATACTACAATCCATCGTTTTCGGAGAATAATCAAATATCTTAGCGATAAAGTATAAAAAATGTCTCTACGTGAAAGAGCATATATATCCCAAACTGTATTGCGCATACATGAGATATCGCTTGTTGATGATAAAGAAATTTATTATTCGCCCGTGTAAGATACCGCAGTGTAATATTTATACGGTATTATTACCCATATACCTGGCTGAAAACAAGTAGTGACATATTTTCACATCATTAGTAGCACAATTGACCTGTGACGTGATATTTCTTAAAAGTGAATGAAAATTGAGAATGAAATATTGGTTTGAAGCGGTAATAAAGAAATGATGACCCTCTGAAATGTGTCATATGACTTTTACGAAGCTCGTGCAAGTGTATGTATAACCCTCGCTCTCACTCGGGTAAGCCCTAATACAAAAATTCACACTCGTTTCGTAAATAGAGGATATTATATGAGTGTTCATGACATACTATGTTTACGAAACGAGTGGCTAAATTTTAGTATTTACACCAATATGATATTCTGTTGATTACCGTAGTCGCAAAATTTAATACTCAAAACCTACTTCTCAGCAAAGGCGGACTAGTCGCCGCCGACCCGTATAGATTGTGACGTCATAGGTTAAACCGTGACGTCAAAGCATTGTTTACAACGTGACGTCACAATGAAAAAGTGATAAATTACCCTCGGGCAACATATGAAAAATACGAACCTCAATATAACTGCCCTCGTAGGTAATAAAAGTCATATACTTCATCGGTTATAATCTCTATAATATGAAAGTAGTGTAGTATCACAATGCAAGTATGACGTAACAAAAGTGAGTGGTTGTAACGCCACAGTGTAAGCGCGCCGTCACAATGGCTGCCGAGTCGCGGCAATTTTTGTTTCAGCAAGCTGTCGGTAATTTTGGTTGATTTTTATTTTGAGGGTAAATGCTATAAAGAATACTTATCTTCTTACCATATAAAACTATTTTTCTGCAACTCGTGAATAATTTGGTATCAAACTCGCTTTCGCTTGCTTAATGCAAATCTCTTCAACAATTTCGATAATTGATTTCAAATTAAATCTCTCTGCTATATCATAAAAAAGTTGCCTCATCACAAATTTTTCGTTCGGTTTTTCTCAGCAATATTGAAAACAAAGTTGCGTTCAAAAGTGAAAGAATTGGTCGCACTTTTAACACAAGTTTTGCGTCAAGTAGGACAATAATGCATGTATATTTGCGGTCGCACACACAAGACACAGTAACGTGGCGGGTTTTTAACTCTGTTGTTTTAACATTAGCCTTAACCATATGAAATGTTTCCAAGTGCATGTGTTATGCAGGTAGGCTACTTTACTTTTACTTTACTATCAAATACTAAGATCCATTATAAATAATCTGTAATATAATCTTCATATGTAAGAATTCTATTTGCAGATTTTTCCTCGGCGTTTAACACCATCCAACCACATCTTATATAGTTAAGGAATTGTTCAATATGGGAGTAAACAGTAACTTCATTAAATGGGTTGAAGCTTTTCTAATTAATCGTCCCCAACGTTTTCGAGTTAATTCTACGCTCTCTGAAGTGAATCTCCTGAGTACTTGTGCTCCTCAAGGCTGCGTCATGTCGCCTGTACATGTCCTCTTTACTCTCTTTATACAAATGACTGTGTATCTCTATTTTCCTCCTGTTTGAATTTCAAGTTTGCAGATGATGCCGCTTTGGTTGGGTTCATTCATCAATCAGAATTAGACTATAGAGAAAATATTGATTCATTTAACCAATGGTGTAAAGACAATTTTCTATCCCTGAACATAAGTAAAACAAAGGAAATGATAATTGACTTCCGCAGAAAAAAGGAAAACCTGGAGCCAGTTACTATTGACGGACAGGAAGTTGAAGTAGTAGACGAGTATAAATACCTGGGAACCATTATTGATGATAAACTCTCGTGGAAATCTCATACACACCGTGTCCATGCTAAAGCTCAACAACGACTTTTCTTCCTGCGAAAATTAAGATCTTTTAATGTTGACACATGTATTCTAAAATTGTTCTATCATCAAAACCATTCAGCTGACTTTCAGTTTTCATGCATTGTATGGGCAATCTTCCCCTATCACTGAAAATTAAAATCGACAAAATTGTAAATATAGCCAGCATCAATCGGCATCAATCTTGAACACCTTTCCTTTCAGTTTGATTCAAAAGTTCAAAATAAAGCTCTAGCCATTCAATTTGACCCATCCCACTTTCTAAATGAATGTTATGAATTTTTACCTTCTGGGGTTCAAAATTTCGCATTTCAAAACTAATAGAAGTACAAAATCATTTGTTCCATACAGTATCAAGATTTTAAATTTACATACAAAATTGTAAATCTGACTAACCGTCGCACTGTAATCATAAATGTATTGTTCAAATATCGGCATTCAGTCGACTCATTACACGTCTTTTCAAAATTAATTGATAAATATTTGTTTTTATAATGTTTGACTGTGACTTTTAGAACATAACATATACAAACCTATATTGCGTGTACATGTACTTGTAGGATTCAATTTATGTTTAGATTAAAACCAACCGGAATTTGGATACTAACGAATGCGTATATATAGTTGTTACTCTAACTAAAATTAAATACTGCTGTAAATTCGTTTATCTGAAGGCGGCTGTAAAATTATAAAGGCGCAACATATAACCTCTATGTTCTGTTTATAAGCATCTCTCCAGTCTGTATGTGGAAGATATGCAACAGCGATAAATGAGCACAGTTAAAAAATTTTATAACAATTTGCAATATTATTTAACTTTACATTCATCAATCGTGTTAAATGCCAATGTTTACCCCCAATAACATGTCTCATCACGACGATTCATATGGTACTATACATAATATGTAGCCCGCACTGACACGCATGATAGGTTAGTGTGAAGAAAGCATTAGTATAAGGAATAGAGGTCGAAGCAACGCTACAAATAAGGGGCGATAACTTGGACATTTTAATACGCTTCACAGAAAAATCAGTTATGGCCAATATGACATCCTCGGGTGTCATAAATAATTATATACTGACCCCTGCACCATCATACTTAACATCTTCTGTCCTTACACACAATTTCAAATGAACATTTATTATATGCTCAGCTTATGAGCTGGTAATATTTTTGCTTTTGCGCACACCAAATAACTTATGCAAGATAGGATGTGGATGATTGACTTTGAAAGGGATATATCAACTTACACATTAATGCTTTATCTGGTTTAAGTTCCTTTGTGGAACAATGATTTTTTAGATATTAAAAGCTTCCAAGTTTAGGCAACACCATAACTTCATTACTCGAATTGAGATCAGGTCTCAAATACACGCTGGGTCAGAGGCTGGAATTGACGCCGGGGACGCATTTTTTGTTTAGGTGGGGGCTGAATATTCACCCAAAACAAATAATTAGTCATTATTTCATAATTTTCATATCGTTGTGGCTCAATATTGATTATGATATTGGTGGTTTAAAAATAATAGACCTCGGGAGTCTTCTCAGACCCACGCTCATTGAAAGAATTTTGCAATGTTTGAAAGTATTGTCTTTGAACAATTAACGCAACTCGATACATTTGAAAGAGTCTAGACAATATTAACTATTTTCTGTTATATGTTTTCATATTCAAGATACACCTTTCATTTATTAGCGGCCACATTTTCAATGATGTCATGTCTTTTAACATCACGAGTCAGGCGCACTTTATTTCCTTTATGTTTTAGTCGAATGTATGATGTTGTGGATCTTTACACCTTCTAATGTTCGTTCGGTTGTGGTTCTTTTATAAGGCAATACAAGATTTCATGCGAAAAACATATTGGTTATTTTATTGTTTCAAAATATTTGTATCGGTAATATATCATATGCCCTAATATGTAATTTGTACTGGTTGAAAACGATATCTATATTTCAATTTCTGTTCTTAATAACGGTGGATATATAGAGAATACTAAACGACGTCCCGTTTCATAACATATTTATGAAACGAGTGAATGGGTTGGTATTTAATGAGCGAAAGCGAGTTGAATACCTATACCATTCACGAGTTTCATAAAAATGTTATGAAATGTGACCGAGTTTAGTATTTTGTTTATTACTTGCTTAATAACATCGTAAAAAAAAACCAAAAAAGTCGCCAACATGACTGTCGCAGCCGGCCCGCTGACATTATGACGTCATACGTAACAATTGTGACGTCATCATTACGTCACGTCATTCGGTCAGCGCGCGATGTTATTACACAATGTGTAATAACATTGTAGATTTATTAAACAGCGATATCTTCAACGGGAGAGTAATAAATCTAAAATCTCTAACATACGTTTTCTGATATGAGAAAATACAGTGAGTGAATGAGTTATTGTTTACTCCGCTTGGGCAATATTTCAGCCATTAGCGGCTTGAAAAAATAGAAACACAGGTTGATAAAAGTTTTATCAACGTTCAAGTGACTGTTTCATCGTTGTTCCAATCAAAAAATTAGTCGTCTAAATACAACTGTCTTTCAACATTGGTTTTTAAAAATCACCAATTCATAATGTTGAAGTGACGTTCTTTTCAACGTTCTTTGGACGTAACAATTGGTCGTTTGAGTACAACGTCCTTTTAATGTTGATATTTAACCTAACCAAACACAACGTAGTAGTGATGTCCTGTTTCAACGTTGTTTGGAAGTAATAAAACAGATGTTGAAATACAACATCCTCTCAACGTTGGTTTTGAACCTAACCAATTCACAATGTTGAACCAACGTCCTGTTTCAACGTTGTTTGGACGTAAGAATAAAACGTTGGAATACAACGTCCTTTTAATGTTGGCTTCTAACCTAACCACTTCACAACATTGAAGTGACGTCATATTTCAACGTTGTTTGAACGTTAGAATAAGACGTTGGAAAACAACGTCCTTTCAACGTTGGTTTTGAACCTAACCAATTCACAATGTTGAACCAACGTCCTGTTTCAACGTTTTATTGACGTTAGAATAAGACGTTGGAATACAACGTCCTTTCAATGTTGGTTTCTAACCTAACCAATTCTCAACATTGAAGTGACGTCATATTTCAACGTTGTTTGAACGTTAGAATAAGACGTTGGTAATACAACGTCCTCCCAATGTTAGTTTTTGACCTAACGTATTCACAATGTTGAAGGGACGTTTTCTTTCAACGTTATTTTGACGTTGAATTAAGACGTTGGAATACAATGTCATTTTAACGTTGAGTGAACGTTGGTTTTAAACCTAACCAAATGACAATGTTATATTTACGTTCTTTTATAACGTTTTCTTAATGTTAAGGACTGGCGTGAAAGTGTGACGTTGTGTTGACGTCATTACAACTTCGGGAAAAAAACGTAACCAAACCACAACGTTGCTACAACGTTGGCTAACGTTGTCTGTTTGCTGGGTACTGATATAGGCCTGGCATTTTTCATCAAAAACATGACTTTCAATATTTTGATTGAAAATGGGCAGAAACTGTTCTTAAAGGTGTACCAAGCATGTAGAGATTTGCAAAAAATGATTTTTAAGACCTTTTATTTTCACTTAAAATGACCAGTGTTAAGTGAACAAGGGAGGGAACAATTCACAGACATTCATTGCATTTTCTACCAAAAACATGACTTTCAAAATTTTGATTAAAAATGGGCAGAAACTGTTCATAAAGGTGTAGCGAGCATGTAGAGATACGCACAAATTGATTTCTAAGACCTTTTATTTTGACGTATATTGAAAAATCTGAATTTAGGTTATACAGATATAGGCCTGGCATTTTTCATCAAAAACATGACTTTCAATATTTTGATTGAAAATGGGCAGAAACTGTTCTTAAAGGTGTACCAAGCATGTAGAGATTTGCAAAAAATCAT
Organism: Steromphala cineraria; assembly: GCA_916613615.1. Lineage (NCBI taxonomy): Eukaryota > Metazoa > Mollusca > Gastropoda > Trochida > Trochidae > Steromphala > Steromphala cineraria. Next base: position 40,248,851 of record OU744737.1, read on the forward strand.
TTTTAAGACCTTTTATTTTCACTTAAAATGACCAGTGTTAAGTGAACAAGGGAGGGAACCCTTCACAGACATTCATTGCATTTTCTACCAAAAACATGACTTTCAAAATTTTGATTAAAAATGGGCAGAAACTGTTCGTAAAGGTGTAGCGAGCATGTAGAGATACGCACAAATTGATTTCTAAGACCTTTTATTTTGACGTATATTGAAAAATCTGAATTTAGGTTATACAGATATAGGCCTTGCATTTTTCATCAAAAACATGACTTTCAATATTTTGATTGAAAATGGGCAGAAACTGTTCTTAAAGGTGTACCAAGCATGTAGAGATTTGCAAAAAATGATTTTTAAGACCTTTTATTTTCACTTAAAATGACCAGTGTTAAGTGAACAAGGGAGGGAACCCTTCACAGACATTCATTGCATTTTCTACCAAAAACATGACTTTCAAAATTTTGATTAAAAATGGGCAGAAACTGTTCATAAAGGTGTAGCGAGCATGTAGAGATACGCACAAATTGATTTCTAAGACCTTTTATTTTTACGTATATTGAAAAATCTGAATTTAGGTTATACAGATATAGGCCTGGTATTTTTCATCAAAAACATGACTTTCAATATTTTGATTGAAAATGGGCAGAAACTGTTCTTAAAGGTGTACCAAGCATGTAGATATTTGCAAAAAATGATTTTTAAGACCTTTTATTTTCACTTAAAATGACCAGTGTTAAGTGAACAAGGGAGGGAACCCTTCACAGACATTCATTGCATTTTCTACCAAAAACATGACTTTCAAAATTTTGATTAAAAATGGGCAGAAACTGTTCGTAAAGGTGTAGCGAGCATGTAGAGATACGCACAAATTGATTTCTAAGACCTTTTATTTTGACGTATATTGAAAAATCTGAATTTAGGTTATACAGATGTAATAGGCGCGTTTCAGACGCCCAGTGACAGCTGAGAATGGAATACTAAATTATAGCAACATGATGTGAAAATCAACCTTTATTGGGCTTTGCGTTGTGTACTTTTATTTTAATGTGATTATTTCCAGGCTGACTTGATGCTTATTAATTCTCAGTTCCAGTTCGTGAATGAGGAATAAAGTTCAAAAGAGAAACAACAATATAAACAACAACAAGATTTTATTACAAAAAGATGGCAAACGAAAACTCAACAAGCACCAGTTCTTTCACTCACATTCCTAAATCAGCCCTATAGGAACATGAATTTCATCTTAACTTTCTCTTAAAAGCCACCCGCACCATCCCGTAATAACGTTCAAATTACCCGTAACAAATAACCTAACTTCTATTTCTTTCCTACGCTAATTTTCCCCCTGCCCGACCTAACACTACATCCCCCTATATAACACCTAGCATCCTACTGTATAACGGGGTGGGGTGACCCTGATACAGGATCTGTGTGGGACATCAGTACTACAAAGAGCTACCTTTGATGTTGCTTGGATCACCAAGACTGAGACAACTGAATACGGGAAACAGGTCACTTATATATAGCACTCTAGAATAACCTCTAACCCAGAACAGAGTTCATCTACTGACGGCCGACGTCTCAGCCAATCAGCGCGCTCGTTACATATCTAGCACCACAACTGGTCTACCCAATGCCCTACGCTACGATAAACAATGGCCCCGGTGAGAAGAAACCCCGTTATTAGTGCAAAGTGAAACAATGTGCTACAAATTTACCCGATAAACAATCAACCCAGCTACGGTAATTATGATAAAAATCCCCCTCTATGATACCCTAACCCACCTACACTATGAATTTACCCCAGTTTTCCTACATTCCTCCCCCCTTAAGTGAAGTGATTTCCCTAAAATTACTTTATCCCCCAAGAAAAGGAAAATGGCTGAATAATGATACAACAAAAAATCTCTCAAACATAACAGTATAGAAACAAAATGCGAAAATGCGAAACACGCGAAAAATAAAACAATGGACAGTCACATGTGTTCATGAGAAGGCATGTGGATAGAGAAGGTCCCAATACCCGGGCCTAAAGTTCTTCAAGGCATCCTGATCCTCGTCCTCCTGCTCCTCCCTGCTCCGACGGCGAGGCATGGACCGGCGCTTCCTGGCAGCTTCTTCCTTGGCCACTTGTCTTCTCGGGGAAAGGGAAGACGACTCCGCCTGGATGGGACGACGTGGCAGAACGGCGTCTCCGGGGTCCAAAAAACGGCGATTCCTCCGGGAGGACACGCTGACGGATCCTGCAGGCTGGTGCATGGCGGTGTGTTCTTCAGCCGATCTTCGCCGCTCGAAGATCTTCCTGCAGATCCCACAGGAGAAGAGGCGAACGTTGCTCTGGTGCCGGCGGATCCAATGGTCCAGGAGACGACCATACCTCAGAAACTTCGGAGTCGGACAGCCGCTGACAGGGCACTCGGTTCCCCCCTGAGGCCAAAGAGGCCTCTCCCCTTCCATGAACTCTAATAGTTCTTCCTCGTTAGCATGGATTTCCATGCTTGCTTTGTGCTTGTTGATGTGAAAAGAAACTGAAAACAAGAAATATCATTAAAAACAAGGTACAAAAAATACTGGACACTTACAATCAAAATAAACTAAAGTTCCTGGTCCCAGTTTTATGTCCCTAGGGTGAATACGGGCACCTTGGCCGTACCACCCTTCCTGTCCTTGTCCTGATAACAGGTTATGTCCCCACCATGGAATTTGTCCTGACAACAGGATCTGTCCCCACCATGGAATTTGTCCTGACAACAGGATCTGTCCCCACCATGGAATTTGTCCTGACAACAGGATCTGCTTCTATCTCCTCTCCCTGTTGTCTATCAAATGAAACCCCAGCCTGTGTTGAGAAACGACTCTGATCAGAAATATCTGACTGAAAAACCCAGTTCTCTGGAACAGAAATGCCCTCGTAAGGTTTTAAATGATCCACATGTACCGTAATAGCTTGCTTATCCGGCTTTTTCTGAATCCTGTAAGTCCAATTTGATAATTTCTCAATCACCAAGTATGGCCCATCCCATCCTAGCCCTAATTTCTGATTTGCCCTAGGAGGATACCACCGCCAAACAAAACTACCTTCCTGATAAGACCTAGATTTCAAATTTCTATCATAATTGCTCTTTTGAGTGTTTGCGGCCACTTCTAACTGACTATGAGCAAAATCAAAAATCCTCTGAAAAGTGTCTTTTAGCCATTCCACATACTCTACTGGACAGTCACTTGCTACTGCTAAAGGTGGATCACCAGCCATTAGATCAATAGGAAGGCTAATCTCCCTACCCAACATCATTAGATTAGGGGAGCAATGTGTACTCTTATGTTCGGTAGCTCTGTATGCCATAAGTAAATATGGGAGATGGTCATCCCAGTCTAAGGGTTCCTGATGTACATAGATTGTCAACATTTGACGAAGTGTCCGGTTAAACCTTTCGACGAGACCATCTGACTGGGGCCGATACGGGGTGGTCCTACTCTTTGCAACTCCTAGAAGCCTACAAACTTCACTAAAAAGGTTGGATTCGAACTCACGGCCTTGATCCGTATGGAGTTGGTTCGGACAACCAAACCTGCATATGAACTCATTTACCAACTTGTCTGCAACTGTAAGAGCGGTATGATCAGGGATTGGGTATGCCTCTTTCCATTTAGTAAAGTAGTCCCCTAGAACCATTATGTACTCGTTCCCATGACGAGTCCTGGGCAATGGACCAACGATATCTATGGCTATACACTGCATTGGAGATTTGACCTGAAACTGGCGTAAGTGAGCCTTGCCCCGACCTGGACCAGGTTTGCACCTTGCACAAAAATCACAAGCTTTACACCATCTCTTGATGTCCTTAGACATACCTGGCCAAAAGAATCTGAGCTTTATTGATTTGAGAGTCCTATCTCTGCCAAAATGTCCTGCAGTACGATCAGTGTGCAGATGTTTGAAAATACTAGCACGGACTACAGTAGGAGCGACCAGTTGCTCACGGGGTCCAAAGAAGTCTGATTCAACTTTTCTATACAAAAGACCATTCCGAAGTATCAAGGAATTCCACTGACCAACCAAGCTCCTAGCCTCTGAACACAATTTCTGAACTTCTAACCTAGATGGCTGGTCATGACTATTGCTAAGATACTCAAGTACCGGTCGTATGCCTGGGTCATTCTTCTGTCCCTCATGGAGTTCGTCCCTAGTCCAAACTGGTAGCCAGTTGGTTGTAGAACTATCAAGATTATCAGAACTCCCTACCGCTGATACAACAGAGTTGTGTTCTGGTGTTTCCAAAACTGTCCCTACATGTGGATCTAAAGACTCAACTTTCTGCACTTCAAGACATCTATCAATACATTCAAACTGTGAAGCGGACTGTTGACAGTCACTGGCCCTACTGTTAACAAAACAATCAGGACATTCCTCAAAATGACATTTTCTAGATGGCCTCCGAGACAATGCATCAGCATTCAGATGTTTAGGACCTGGACGATATTTAATGTCAAAAGAGTACGATTCAATCACACTAAGCCATCGAGCCAGCATACCCTCAGGATCCTTAAAATTCTTCAACCAGATCAAAGGCGCGTGATCAGTGCGCAGCAAAAACTTTCTGCCAAACAGAAAATGACGAAAAGCCCTGAGGAAAATCACTACAGCTAGCAGCTCACGTTTTGTGGTACAGTAATTTCGTTGAGCAGGGTCTAAAGTTTTACTGGCATATGCAATAACCTTTTCCTGACCGTCCTGAACCTGAGACAAAACTGCCCCTACTCCGAAAGCACTGGCGTCCGTATCTAGAATGAACATACCATCATCCTCCGGAAAGGACAAAACGGGTGCATTGAGCAAGCTCTGCTTAAGTTGTAGAAAAGCACTTTCACATGCCTCAGACCAGACGAATGAAACCTTCTTTCTCGTCAACCTAATCAACGGGGCTGCTATCTCAGAGAAATCTGCGATGAAATGCCTATAATAGCCAACTAAACCCAGAAAGCTACGTACTTCAGTCCGGTTTACCGGACTTGGCCATGTTTGAACTGATACAACCTTGTCAGGATTGCACTGAATACCCGCAGAGGAAACTACATGCCCCAGAAATGTGACTTTAGTCTGAAAAAGTGAGCACTTGGAAGGTTTTAACTTCAAATTCGCTACTCTGAACTGAAGAAATACCAGACGCAGATTTTCCAAAGCTGCCTTAAAACTAGATCCAAAAACAATAACGTCATCAAGATAACACAGGCATTTTTTCCATTTCAGTTTCCCTAACACCTGATCCATCAGTCTCTCAAAAGTTGCCGGAGCATTGGTGAGCCCGAACGGCATGACATTAAAATGGTGTAAGCCTAAATGGGTAGAAAAAGCTGTTTTATGCTTGTCTCTAGAGTTCATCTTTACCTGCCAGTAGCCACTAGCCAAGTCTAAAGTACAAAACCACTGTGCACCACCAAGTGTCTCAAGTGTCTCATCTATCCTGGGTAAAGGGTACGCATCCCGCTTACTAACAGAGTTCAGCTTGCGAAAATCTATGCAAAACCTACAGGACCCATCTTTCTTGGTGACTAAACAAATAGGGGCTGACCAGGGGCTATCACTTGATTCAATAATACCTTGGGCTAACATTTTGTCTATCTCCTGCTCCACTATCTGTTTCCTAGCCAAAGGGACCCTACGAGCTGGCAACTTGATGGGGTTTGCCCCACCTGTGTCTATCTTATGAGTTATGACATCAGTCTGCCCTAAGAGCCCATCTTTCCCAACAAATATGTCCTGAAACTCCACAACTAGTTTCTCCACACTCCGTTTTTGTTCGAAAGACAACTCATCAGCACATCCGTCAACCATAGCCCTAAGATGTTCTGGCAACTCCTGAGATTCTACACTAAATTTCATATCCTGCTCAAGCTCGATGATCTGCTCTGGTGAACTAAGAGTACCAACTATTGAGGAATCCTGCAATGTCACACCTCTATTGCTCATATTCACAACTGACACTACTATCTTGTCCTGGGTAGCCTGGACTAAACTCTTTGCTACAAAAAGACCTTTCTTTCGCCAGTAAGTGTTTGGTTCGACCAAGCCTGAACTGGATGAAAGAAGACTATCCAATTTACACTCTATCAGTTTCTCAGAATTTTCAGGGATAACAACCTTCTCAGTCACTCTAATCCTAGAACAATTAGACGTGGACAACTTGTACAAAGAAAATTTGCCCTTTGAAGTGGTAAGAACTTTTGCCATCACATCGATCACACCAAAATAACTCTCTAAGAAGTCCATGCCTAGAATGCTACACATAGAATTTAATTCAGCAACCACCAATATCTGCTCGAACTCAGAGCACTCAATTCTCATATCAAAGGGGAAGCATCCATGAATTTGTATGGGAACACCATTAGCAGTGAAGAACTCCTTATTAACCTCATGAAGAGACATATCTGTCAACCCAATCCTGGCAGCATCTGAATGGGAAAGAATGGAAACAGGAGACCCGGTATCGACCAACATACGTACAGTACCCTTCCCTATACGCACATCAACATAAAGGCATTTCCCGTTAGGAACTGTACGGATGATAACTTTTTCCCATGTTTCACCAGACCTCTTAGCACACTCAGGAGATGATTCAGACTCTACACATGAAGGAAGATCTACCGCTGACAAAGATGTCTTTGTCTGTTTATCTGTGAATTCTGGCCTACTAACCACAGGATTGGTGACTGAAACTTCGGCCTCAGTTTCAGTCTCAACTAGTTTTCCTGAGTCTTTTCCTTGGTAACCGAGGATGGTCTCAGACCTAAGGGTTCTAACAAGGGACATTGATTTCTGAGATGGGAAGTTTTCTGACATATGTAACAACGTCTAGGAGTTCTGTTTCCTAACTGAAATGCATTCAATTTCTCATCTATGAGCTGGGCTACTGCCGCCAATGTAAGAGGAGCCTCATCCTTAATGGACCTATCATCTCTACCTGGCTCTGGAGTGGAATTGACAACTGCAACTCTATCAATAGTATCTGGCTTTCTACCCCGACTACCATCAACTGCCTCAAATTCAATTCCGAAAGCAACGGCTTGATCAAGAGTTCTAGGGTGTGAGAATGCAATATGCTTTTTCATGTTGAAATTTGATAACCCAGTCAAGAATTGATTAATTAAGTGGACTTCCATAGACGTGTAAGGAATATCTGGATAAGCCAGATGTGATAACCTCCTCAACTGACAACCAAAATCACTGACTGATTCATCCCTACCCTGCTTTCTATTTCTGAATTCACTTCTGTATGCTAGACACCTCTCCCTAGGATTAAACCTTTGTGTTAGAACATTCTTGATGGCAAAATAGTTGCTAAGCTGACACATTGTCAAACTACTGAGTAACCTCTGAGCGTCACCCCTGAGACACATGGTCAACTGCTGAGCCTTCTCATTATCAGTCAATCCATTCCAACTAGCAACTTGTTCAAAATGTACCACATAATCTTGCCAGTCACATGTTCTACCATCAAAGTAATCAGGTCTAACCTCCCTTCGAGAGACTCGAGACGACGTACCAGCACGTATAGATTCAGCTGGGTCACTTTGATATATGTCATCACCAAAAGACCCCTGATCTAAACCACACGGCAAAAGAGACCTAGGATCCAAACCCAGATTGGTAAACGGGTTTCCCGTCATGTTCTGGCTAATGTCCCCTAAGTGAGAACGTGGTAACTCAAAACGAACTGACCTACTATCTAATCTATCACCAGTAAACACTGAACTACCAAACACTGGATTCGAACTCGGAAATGATGTTTGGACTGAACCAGTCGCTGTTGCCCTTTGTGACAAACCTACTCCAGAGTCTACACCTAACCCATCATCTCCCCTACTTCCTGAAGGACCAAACGGTGTTGATGTAACAAACGGCCTTGACCCTGACACAGAAGGAATAGCATACGTCTGATTCAAATCATCTGGATTTCCAGATTGTTCAGTAGCTGGCAAACCAGCTCGTGATAGAGAAAACAAATCAAAAGGATCCATTTTTGAGAAAACAAACCACTCAAATAACTTTCAAAACTACACTGACTGTGAAAACTGTAGACCAACTTGGTTAATACTTCTCATTATTCACTAATTACTAATCCAACAATTACAATCTATATCATTTACTACTTATCTACACTACACTATAATTACAATGAAATTATTACACTAATTACCAATTACTAATCTAAAAATTAATTGCTAATTAAGTGATTAAATGGGTTACTCAAACTTTAATCAAAACCTCATCCGGGTCACGGCACCAAATCTGTAATAGGCGCGTTTCAGACGCCCAGTGACAGCTGAGAATGGAATACTAAATTATAGCAACATGATGTGAAAATCAACCTTTATTGGGCTTTGCGTTGTGTACTTTTATTTTAATGTGATTATTTCCAGGCTGACTTGATGCTTATTAATTCTCAGTTCCAGTTCGTGAATGAGGAATAAAGTTCAAAAGAGAAACAACAATATAAACAACAACAAGATTTTATTACAAAAAGATGGCAAACGAAAACTCAACAAGCACCAGTTCTTTCACTCACATTCCTAAATCAGCCCTATAGGAACATGAATTTCATCTTAACATTCTTTTAAAAGCCACCCGCACCATCCCGTAATAACGTTCAAATTACCCGTAACAAATAACCTAACTTCTATTTCTTTCCTACGCTAATTTTCCCCCTGCCCGACCTAACACTACATCCCCCTATATAACACCTAGCATCCTACTGTATAACGGGGTGGGGTGACCCTGATACAGGATCTGTGTGGGACATCAGTACTACAAAGAGCTACCTTTGATGTTGCTTGGATCACCAAGACTGAGACAACTGAATACGGGAAACAGGTCACTTATATATAGCACTCTAGAATAACCTCTAACCCAGAACAGAGTTCATCTACTGACGGCCGACGTCTCAGCCAATCAGCGCGCTCGTTACATATCTAGCACCACAACTGGTCTACCCAATGCCCTACGCTACGATAAACAATGGCCCCGGTGAGAAGAAACCCCGTTATTAGTGCAAAGTGAAACAATGTGCTACAAATTTACCAGATAAACAATCAACCCAGCTACGGTAATTATGATAAAAATCCCCCTCTATGATACCCTAACCCACCTACACTATGAATTTACCCCAGTTTTCCTACACAGATATAGGCCTGGCATTTTTCATCAAAAACATGACTTTCAATATTTTGATTGAAAATGGGCAGAAACTGTTCTTAAAGGTGTACCAAGCATGTAGAGATTTGCAAAAAATGATTTTTAAGACCTTTTATTTTCACTTAAAATGACCAGTGTTAAGTGAACAAGGGAGGGAACCCTTCACAGACATTCATTGCATTTTCTACCAAAAACATGACTTTCAAAATTTTGATTAAAAATGGGCAGAAACTGTTCGTAAAGGTGTAGCGAGCATGTAGAGATACGCACAAATTGATTTCTAAGACCTTTTATTTTGACGTATATTGAAAAATCTGAATTTAGGTTATACAGATATAGGCCTGGCATTTTTCATCAAAAACATGACTTTCAATATTTTGATTGAAAATGGGCAGAAACTGTTCCTAAAGGTGTACCATGCATGTAGAGATTTGCAAAAAATGATTTTTAAGACCTTTTATTTTCACTTAAAATGACCAGTGTTAAGTTAACAAGGGAGGGAACCCTTCACAGACATTCATTGCATTTTCTACCAAAAACATGACTTTCAAAATTTTGATTAAAAATGGGCAGAAACTGTTCGTAAAGGTGTAGCGAGCATGTAGAGATACGCACAAATTGATTTCTAAGACCTTTTATTTTGACCTATATTGAAAAATCTGAATTTAGGTTATACAGATATAGGCCTGGCATTTTTCATCAAAAACATGACTTTCAATATTTTGATTGAAAATGGGCAGAAACTGTTCTTAATGGTGTACCAAGCATGTAGATATTTGCAAAAAATGATTTTTAAGACCTTTTATTTTCACTTAAAATGACCAGTGTTAAGTGAACAAGGGAGGGAACCCTTCACAGACATTCATTGCATTTTCTACCAAAAACATGACTTTCAAAATTTTGATTAAAAATGGGCAGAAACTGTTCGTAAAGGTGTAGCGAGCATGTAGAGATACGCACAAATTGATTTCTAAGACCTTTTATTTTGACGTATATTGAAAAATCTGAATTTAGGTTATACAGATATAGGCCTGGCATTTTTCATCAAAAACATGACTTTCAATATTTTGATTGAAAATGGGCAGAAACTGTTCTTAAAGGTGTACCAAGCATGTAGAGATTTGCAAAAAATCATTTTTAAGACCTTTTATTTTCACTTAAAATGACCAGTGTTAAGTGAACAAGGGAGGGAACCCTTCACAGACATTCATTGCATTTTCTACCAAAAACATGACTTTCAAAATTTTGATTAAAAATGGGCAGAAACTGTTCGTAAAGGTGTAGCGAGCATGTAGAGATACGCACAAATTGATTTCTAAGACCTTTTATTTTGACGTATATTGAAAAATCTGAATTTAGGTTATACAGATATAGGCCTGGCATTTTTCATCAAAAACATGACTTTCCATATTTTGATTGAAAATGGGCAGAAACTGTTCTTAAAGGTGTACCAAGCATGTAGAGATTTGCAAAAAATGATTTTTAAGACCTTTTATTTTCACTTAAAATGACCAGTGTTAAGTGAACAAGGGAGGGAACCCTTCACAGACATTCATTGCATTTTCTACCAAAAACATGACTTTCAAAATTTTGATTAAAAATGGGCAGAAACTGTTTGTAAAGGTGTAGTGAGCATGTAGAGATACGCACAAATTGATTTCTAAGACCTTTTATTTTGACGTATATTGAATAATCTGAATTTAGGTTATACAGATATAGGCCTGGCATTTTTCATCAAAAACATGACTTTCAATATTTTGATTGAAAATGGGCAGAAACTGTTCTTAAAGGTGTACCAAGCATGTAGAGATTTGCAAAAAATGATTTTTAAGACCTTATATTTTCACTTAAAATGACCAGTGTTAAGTGAACAAGGGAGGGAACCCTTCACAGACATTCATTGCATTTTCTACCAAAAACATGACTTTCAAAATTTTGATTAAAAATGGGCAGAAACTGTTTGTAAAGGTGTAGCGAGCATGTAGAGATACGCACAAATTGATTTCTAAGACCTTTTATTTTGACGTATATTGAAAAATCTGAATTTAGGTTATACAGATATCGGCCTGGCATTTTTCATCAAAAACATGACTTTCAATATTTTGATTGAAAATGGGCAGAAACTGTTCTTAAAGGTGTACCAAGCATGTAGAGATTTGCAAAAAATGATTTTTAAGACCTTTTATTTTCACTTAAAATGACCAGTGTTAAGTGAACAAGGGAGGGAACCCTTCACAGACATTCATTGCATTTTCTACCAAAAACATGACTTTCAAAATTTTGATTAAAAATGGGCAGAAACTGTTCGTAAAGGTGTAGCGAGCATGTAGAGATACGCACAAATTGATTTCTAAGACCTTTTATTTTGACGTATATTGAAAAATCTGAATTAAGGTTATACAGATATAGGCCTGGCATTTTTCATCAAAAACATGACTTTCAATATTTTGATTGAAAATGGGCAGAAACTGTTCTTAAAGGTGTACCAAGCATGTAGAGATTTGCAAAAAATGATTTTTAAGACCTTTTATTTTCACTTAAAATGACCAGTGTTAAGTGAACAAGGGAGGGAACACTTCACAGACATTCATTGCATTTTCTACCAAAAACATGACTTTCAAAATTTTGATTAAAAATGGGCAGAAACTGTTTGTAAAGGTGTAGTGAGCATGTAGAGATACGCACAAATTGATTTCTAAGACCTTTTATTTTGACGTATATTGAAAAATCTGAATTTAGGTTATACAGATATAGGCCTGGCATTTTTCATCAAAAACATGACTTTCAATATTTTGATTGAAAATGGGCAGAAACTGTTCTTAAAGGTGTACCAAGCATGTAGAGATTTGCAAAAAATGTTTTTTAAGACCTTATATTTTCACTTAAAATGACCAGTGTTAAGTGAACAAGGGAGGGAACCCTTCACAGACATTCATTGCATTTTCTACCAAAAACATGACTTTCAAAATTTTGATTAAAAATGGGCAGAAACTGTTTGTAAAGGTGTAGTGAGCATGTAGAGATACGCACAAATTGATTTCTAAGACCTTTTATTTTGACGTATATTGAAAAATCTGAATTTAGGTTATACAGATATAGGCCTGGCATTTTTCATCAAAAACATGACTTTCAATATTTTGATTGAAAATGGGCAGAAACTGTTCTTAAAGGTGTACCAAGCATGTAGAGATTTGCAAAAAATGTTTTTTAAGACCTTATATTTTCACTTAAAATGACCAGTGTTAAGTGAACAAGGGAGGGAACCCTTCACAGACATTCATTGCATTTTCTACCAAAAACATGACTTTCAAAATTTTGATTAAAAATGGGCAGAAACTGTTTGTAAAGGTGTAGCGAGCATGTAGAGATACGCACAAATTGATTTCTAAGACCTTTTATTTTGACGTATATTGAAAAATCTGAATTTAGGTTATACAGATATAGGCCTGGCATTTTTCATCAAAAACATGACTTTCAATATTTTGATTGAAAATGGGCAGAAACTGTTCTTAAAGGTGTACCAAGCATGTAGAGATTTGCAAAAAATGATTTTTAAGACCTTTTATTTTCACTTAAAATGACCAGTGTTAAGTGAACAAGGGAGGGAACCCTTCACAGACATTCATTGCATTTTCTACCAAAAACATGACTTTCAAAATTTTGATTAAAAATGGGCAGAAACTGTTCGTAAAGGTGTAGCGAGCATGTAGAGATACGCACAAATTGATTTCTAAGACCTTTTATTTTGACGTATATTGAAAAATCTGAATTTAGGTTATACAGATATAGGCCTGGCATTTTTCATCAAAAACATGACTTTCAATATTTTGATTGAAAATGGGCAGAAACTGTTCTTAAAGGTGTACCAAGCATGTAGAGATTTGCAAAAAATGATTTTTAAGACCTTTTAGTTTCACTTAAAATGACCAGTGTTAAGTGAACAAGGGAGGGAACCCTTCACAGACATTCATTGCATTTTCTACCAAAAACATGACTTTCAAAATTTTGATTAAAAATGGGCAGAAACTGTTCGTAAAGGTGTAGCGAGCATGTAGAGATACGCACAAATTGATTTCTAAGACCTTTTATTTTGACGTATATTGAAAAATCTGAATTTAGGTTATACAGATATAGGCCTGGCATTTTTCATCAAAAACATGACTTTCAATATTTTGATTGAAAATGGGCAGAAACTGTTCTTAAAGGTGTACCAAGCATGTAGAGATTTGCAAAAATCATTTTTAAGACCTTTTATTTTCACTTAAAATGACCAGTGTTAAGTGAACAAGGGAGGGAACCCTTCACAGACATTCATTGCATTTTCTACCAAAAACATGACTTTCAAAATTTTGATTAAAAATGGGCAGAAACTGTTCGTAAAGGTGTAGCGAGCATGTAGAGATACGCACAAATTGATTTCTAAGACCTTTTATTTTGACGTATATTGAAAAATCTGAATTTAGGTTATACAGATATAGGCCTGGCATTTTTCATCAAAAACATGACTTTCAATATTTTGATTGAAAATGGGCAGAAACTGTTCTTAAAGGTGTACCAAGCATGTAGAGATTTGCAAAAAATGATTTTTAAGACCTTTTATTTTCACTTAAAATGACCAGTGTTAAGTGAACAAGGGAGGGAACCCTTCACAGACATTCATTGCATTTTCTACCAAAAACATGACTTTCAAAATTTTGATTAAAAATGGGCAGAAACTGTTCGTAAAGGTGTAGCGAGCATGTAGAGATACGCACAAATTGATTTCTAAGACCTTTTATTTTGACGTATATTGAAAAATCTGAATTTAGGTTATACAGATATAGGCCTGGCATTTTTCATCAAAAACATGACTTTCAATATTTTGATTGAAAATGGGCAGAAACTGTTCCTAAAGGTGTACCAAGCATGTAGAGATTTGCAAAAAATCATTTTTAAGACCTTTTATTTTCACTTAAAATGACCAGTGTTAAGTGAACAAGGGAGGGAACCCTTCACAGACATTCATTGCATTTTCTACCAAAAACATGACTTTCAAAATTTTGATTAAAAATGGGCAGAAACTGTTCGTAAAGGTGTAGCGAGCATGTAGAGATACGCACAAATTGATTTCTAAGACCTTTTATTTTGACGTATATTGAAAAATCTGAATTTAGGTTATACAGATATAGGCCTGGCATTTTTCATCAAAAACATGACTTTCAATATTTTGATTGAAAATGGGCAGAAACTGTTCTTAAAGGTGTACCAAGCATGTAGAGATTTGCAAAAAATCATTTTTTAGACCTTTTATTTTCACTTAAAATGACCAGTGTTAAGTGAACAAGGGAGGGAACCCTTCACAGACATTCATTGCATTTTCTACCAAAAGCATGACTTTCAAAATTTTGATTAAAAATGGGCAGAAACTGTTCGTAAAGGTGTAGCGAGCATGTAGAGATACGCACAAATTGATTTCTAAGACCTTCTATTTTGACGTATATTGAAAAATCTGAATTTAGGTTATACAGATATAGGCCTGGCATTTTTCATCAAAAACATGACTTTCAATATTTTGATTGAAAATGGGCAGAAACTGTTCTTAAAGGTGTACCAAGCATGTAGAGATTTGCAAAAAATCATTTTTAAGACCTTTTATTTTCACTTAAAATGACCAGTGTTAAGTGAACAAGGGAGGGAACCCTTCACAGACATTCATTGCATTTTCTACCAAAAACATGACTTTCAAAATTTTGATTAAAAATGGGCAGAAACTGTTCGTAAAGGTGTAGCGAGCATGTAGAGATACGCACAAATTGATTTCTAAGACCTTTTATTTTGACGTATATTGAAAAATCTGAATTTAGGTTATACAGATATAGGCCTGGCATTTTTCATCAAAAACATGACTTTCAATATTTTGATTGAAAATGGGCAGAAACTGTTCCTAAAGGTGTACCAAGCATGTAGAGATTTGCAAAAAATGATTTTTAAGACCTTTTATTTTCACTTAAAATGACCAGTGTTAAGTGAACAAGGGAGGGAACCCTTCACAGACATTCATTGCATTTTCTACCAAAAACATGACTTTCAAAATTTTGATTAAAAATGGGCAGAAACTGTTCGTAAAGGTGTAGCGAGCATGTAGAGATACGCACAAATTGATTTCTAAGACCTTTTATTTTGACGTATATTGAAAAATCTGAATTTAGGTTATACAGATATAGGCCTGGCATTTTTCATCAAAAACATGACTTTCAATATTTTGATTGAAAATGGGCAGAAACTGTTCTTAAAGGTGTACCAAGCATGTAGAGATTTGCAAAAAATGTTTTTTAAGACCTTATATTTTCACTTAAAATGACCAGTGTTAAGTGAACAAGGGAGGGAACCCTTCACAGACATTCATTGCATTTTCTACCAAAAACATGACTTTCAAAATTTTGATTAAAAATGGGCAGAAACTGTTTGTAAAGGTGTAGCGAGCATGTAGAGATACGCACAAATTGATTTCTAAGACCTTCTATTTTGACGTATATTGAAAAATCTGAATTTAGGTTATACAGATATAGGCCTGGCATTTTTCATCAAAAACATGACTTTCAATATTTTGATTGAAAATGGGCAGAAACTGTTCTTAAAGGTGTACCAAGCATGTAGAGATTTGCAAAAAATCATTTTTAAGACCTTTTATTTTCACTTAAAATGACCAGTGTTAAGTGAACAAGGGAGGGAACCCTTCACAGACATTCATTGCATTTTCTACCAAAAACATGACTTTCAAAATTTTGATTAAAAATGGGCAGAAACTGTTCGTAAAGGTGTAGCGAGCATGTAGAGATACGCACAAATTGATTTCTAAGACCTTTTATTTTGACGTATATTGAAAAATCTGAATTTAGGTTATACAGATATAGGCCTGGCATTTTTCATCAAAAACATGACTTTCAATATTTTGATTGAAAATGGGCAGAAACTGTTCCTAAAGGTGTACCAAGCATGTAGAGATTTGCAAAAAATGATTTTTAAGACCTTTTATTTTCACTTAAAATGACCAGTGTTAAGTGAACAAGGGAGGGAACCCTTCACAGACATTCATTGCATTTTCTACCAAAAACATGACTTTCAAAATTTTGATTAAAAATGGGCAGAAACTGTTCGTAAAGGTGTAGCGAGCATGTAGAGATACGCACAAATTGATTTCTAAGACCTTTTATTTTGACGTATATTGAAAAATCTGAATTTAGGTTATACAGATATAGGCCTGGCATTTTTCATCAAAAACATGACTTTCAATATTTTGATTGAAAATGGGCAGAAACTGTTCTTAAAGGTGTACCAAGCATGTAGAGATTTGCAAAAAATGATTTTTAAGACCTTTTATTTTCACTTAAAATGACCAGTGTTAAGTGAACAAGGGAGGGAACCCTTCACAGACATTCATTGCATTTTCTACCAAAAGCATGACTTTCAAAATTTTGATTAAAAATGGGCAGAAACTGTTCGTAAAGGTGTAGCGAGCATGTAGAGATACGCACAAATTGATTTCTAAGACCTTTTATTTTGACGTATATTGAAAAATCTGAATTTAGGTTATACAGATATCGGCCTGGCAATTTTCATCAAAAACATGACTTTCAATATTTTGATTGAAAATGGGCAGAAACTGTTCTTAAAGGTGTACCAAGCATGTAGAGATTTGCAAAAAATGATTTTTAAGACCTTTTATTTACACTTAAAATGACCAGTGTTAAGTGAACAAGGGAGGGAACCCTTCACAGACATTCATTGCATTTTCTACCAAAAACATGACTTTCAAAATTTTGATTAAAAATGGGCAGAAACTGTTCGTAAAGGTGTAGCGAGCATGTAGAGATACACACAAATTGATTTCTAAGACCTTTTATTTTGACGTATATTGAAAAATCTGAATTTAGGTTATACAGATATAGGCCTGGCATTTTTCATCAAAAACATGACTTTCAATATTTTGATTGAAAATGGGCAGAAACTGTTCCTAAAGGTGTACCAAGCATGTAGAGATTTGCAAAAAAATCATTTTAAGACCTTTTATTTTCACTTAAAATGACCAGTGTTAAGTGAACAAGGGAGGGAACCCTTCACAGACATTCATTGCATTTTCTACCAAAAACATGACTTTCAAAATTTTGATTAAAAATGGGCAGAAACTGTTCGTAAAGGTGTAGCGAGCATGTAGAGATACGCACAAATTGATTTCTAAGACCTTTTATTTTGATGTATATTGAAAAATCTGAATTTAGGTTATAAAGATATAGGCCTGGCATTTTTCATCAAAAACATGACTTTCAATATTTTGATTGAAAATGGGCAGAAACTGTTCCTAAAGGTGTACCAAGCATGTAGAGATTTGCAAAAAAATCATTTTAAGACCTTTTATTTTCACTTAAAATGACCAGTGTTAAGTGAACAAGGGAGGGAACCCTTCACAGACATTCATTGCATTTTCTACCAAAAACATGACTTTCAAAATTTTGATTAAAAATGGGCAGAAACTGTTCGTAAAGGTGTAGCGAGCATGTAGAGATACGCACAAATCGATTTCTAAGACCTTTTATTTTGACGTATATTGAAAAATCTGAATTTAGGTTATACAGATATACATGTAGGCCTGGCATTTTTCATCAAAAACATGACTTTCAATATTTTGATTGAAAATGGGCAGAAACTGTTCTTAAAGGTGTACCAAGCATGTAGAGATTTGCAAAAAATCATTTTTAAGACCTTTTATTTTCACTTAAAATGACCAGTGTTAAGTGAACAAGGGAGGGAACCCTTCACAGACATTCATTGCATTTTCTACCAAAAACATGACTTTCAAAATTTTGATTAAAAATGGGCAGAAACTGTTCGTAAAGGTGTAGCGAGCATGTAGAGATACGCACAAATTGATTTCTAAGACCTTTTATTTTGACGTATATTGAAAAATCTGAATTTAGGTTATACAGATATAGGCCTGGCATTTTTCATCAAAAACATGACTTTCAATATTTTGATTGAAAATGGGCAGAAACTGTTCTTAAAGGTGTACCAAGCATGTAGAGATTTGCAAAAAATCATTTTTAAGACCTTTTATTTTCACTTAAAATGACCAGTGTTAAGTGAACAAGGGAGGGAACCCTTCACAGACATTCATTGCATTTTCTACCAAAAACATGACTTTCAAAATTTTGATTAAAAATGGGCAGAAACTGTTCGTAAAGGTGTAGCGAGCATGTAGAGATACGCACAAATTGATTTCTAAGACCTTTTATTTTGACGTATATTGAAAAATCTGAATTTAGGTTATACAGATATAGGCCTGGCATTTTTCATCAAAAACATGACTTTCAATATTTTGATTGAAAATGGGCAGAAACTGTTCTTAAAGGTGTACCAAGCATGTAGAGATTTGCAAAAAATGATTTTTAAGACCTTATATTTTCACTTAAAATGACCAGTGTTAAGTGAACAAGGGATGGAACCCTTCACAGACATTCATTGCATTTTCTACCAAAAACATGACTTTCAAAATTTTGATTAAAAATGGGCAGAAACTGTTTGTAAAGGTGTAGCGAGCATGTAGAGATACGCACAAATTGATTTCTAAGACCTTTTATTTTGACGTATATTGAAAAATCTGAATTTAGGTTATACAGATATAGGCCTGGCATTTTTCATCAAAAACATGACTTTCAATATTTTGATTGAAAATGGGCAGAAACTGTTCTTAAAGGTGTACCAAGCATGTAGAGATTTGCAAAAAATGATTTTTAAGACCTTTTATTTTCACTTAAAATGACCAGTGTTAAGTGAACAAGGGAGGGAACCCTTCACAGACATTCATTGCATTTTCTACCAAAAACATGACTTTCAAAATTTTGATTAAAAATGGGCAGAAACTGTTCGTAAAGGTGTAGCGAGCATGTAGAGATACGCACAAATTGATTTCTAAGACCTTTTATTTTGACGTATATTGAAAAATCTGTATTAAGGTTATACAGATATAGGCCTGGCATTTTTCATCAAAAACATGACTTTCAATATTTTGATTGAAAATGGGCAGAAACTGTTCTTAAAGGTGTACCAAGCATGTAGAGATTTGCAAAAAATGATTTTTAAGACCTTTTATTTTCACTTAAAATGACCAGTGTTAAGTGAACAAGGGAGGGAACACTTCACAGACATTCATTGCATTTTCTACCAAAAACATGACTTTCAAAATTTTGATTAAAAATGGGCAGAAACTGTTTGTAAAGGTGTAGTGAGCATGTAGAGATACGCACAAATTGATTTCTAAGACCTTTTATTTTGACGTATATTGAAAAATCTGAATTTAGGTTATACAGATATAGGCCTGGCATTTTTCATCAAAAACATGACTTTCAATATTTTGATTGAAAATGGGCAGAAACTGTTCTTAAAGGTGTACCAAGCATGTAGAGATTTGCAAAAAATGTTTTTTAAGACCTTATATTTTCACTTAAAATGACCAGTGTTAAGTGAACAAGGGAGGGAACCCTTCACAGACATTCATTGCATTTTCTACCAAAAACATGACTTTCAAAATTTTGATTAAAAATGGGCAGAAACTGTTCGTAAAGGTGTAGCGAGCATGTAGAGATACGCACAAATTGATTTCTAAGACCTTTTATTTTGACGTATATTGAAAAATCTGAATTTAGGTTATACAGATATAGGCCTGGCATTTTTCATCAAAAACATGACTTTCAATATTTTGATTGAAAATAGGCAGAAACTGTTCTTAAAGGTGTACCAAGCATGTAGAGATTTGCAAAAAATGATTTTTAAGACCTTTTATTTTCACTTAAAATGACCAGTGTTAAGTGAACAAGGGAGGGAACCCTTCACAGACATTCATTGCATTTTCTACCAAAAACATGACTTTCAAAATTTTGATTAAAAATGGGCAGAAACTGTTCGTAAAGGTGTAGCGAGCATGTAGAGATACGCACAAATTGATTTCTAAGACCTTTTATTTTGACGTATATTGAAAAATCTGAATTTAGCTTATACAGATATAGGCCTGGCATTTTTCATCAAAAACATGACTTTCAATATTTTGATTGAAAATGGGCAGAAACTGTTCTTAAAGGTGTACCAAGCATGTAGAGATTTGCAAAAAATGATTTTTAAGACCTTTTATTTTCACTTAAAATGACCAGTGTTAAGTGAACAAGGGAGGGAACCCTTCACAGACATTCATTGCATTTTCTACCAAAAACATGACTTTCAAAATTTTGATTAAAAATGGGCAGAAACTGTTCGTAAAGGTGTAGCGAGCATGTAGAGATACGCACAAATTGATTTCTAAGACCTTTTATTTTGACGTATATTGAAAAATCTGAATTTAGGTTATACAGATATAGGCCTGGCATTTTTCATCAAAAACATGACTTTCAATATTTTGATTGAAAATGGGCAGAAACTGTTCTTAAAGGTGTACCAAGCATGTAGAGATTTGCAAAAAATGATTTTTAAGACCTTTTATTTTCACTTAAAATGACCAGTGTTAAGTGAACAAGGGAGGGAACCCTTCACAGACATTCATTGCATTTTCTACCAAAAACATGACTTTCAAAATTTTGATTAAAAATGGGCAGAAACTGTTCGTAAAGGTGTAGCGAGCATGTAGAGATACGCACAAATTGATTTCTAAGACCTTTTATTTTGACGTATATTGAAAAATCTGAATTTAGGTTATACAGATATAGGCCTGGCATTTTTCATCAAAAACATGACTTTCAATATTTTGATTGAAAATGGGCAGAAACTGTTCCTAAAGGTGTACCAAGCATGTAGAGATTTGCAAAAAATGATTTTTAAGACCTTTTATTTTCACTTAAAATGACCAGTGTTAAGTGAACAAGGGAGGGAACCCTTCACAGACATTCATTGCATTTTCTACCAAAAACATGACTTTCAAAATTTTGATTAAAAATGGGCAGAAACTGTTCGTAAAGGTGTAGCGAGCATGTAGAGATACGCACAAATTGATTTCTAAGACCTTTTATTTTGACGTATATTGAAAAATCTGAATTTAGGTTATACAGATATAGGCCTGGCATTTTTCATCAAAAACATGACTTTCAATATTTTGATTGAAAATGGGCAGAAACTGTTCTTAAAGGTGTACCAAGCATGTAGAGATTTGCAAAAAATGATTTTTAAGACCTTTTATTTTCACTAAAAATTACCAGTGTTAAGTGAACAAGGGAGGGAACCCTTCACAGACATTCATTGCATTTTCTACCAAAAGCATGACTTTCAAAATTTTGATTAAAAATGGGCAGAAACTGTTCGTAAAGGTGTAGCGAGCATGTAGAGATACGCACAAATTGATTTCTAAGACCTTTTATTTTGACGTATATTGAAAAATCTGAATTTAGGTTATACAGATATAGGCCTGGCAATTTTCATCAAAAACATGACTTTCAATATTTTGATTGAAAATGGGCAGAAACTGTTCTTAAAGGTGTACCAAGCATGTAGAGATTTGCAAAAAATGATTTTTAAGACCTTTTATTTACACTTAAAATGACCAGTGTTAAGTGAACAAGGGAGGGAACCCTTCACAGACATTCATTGCATTTTCTACCAAAAACATGACTTTCAAAATTTTGATTAAAAATGGGCAGAAACTGTTCGTAAAGGTGTAGCGAGCATGTAGAGATACGCACAAATTGATTTCTAAGACCTTTTATTTTGACGTTTATTGAAAAATCTGAATTTAGGTTATACAGATATAGGCCTGGCATTTTTCATCAAAAACATGACTTTCAATATTTTGATTGAAAATGGGCAGAAACTGTTCTTAAAGGTGTACCAAGCATGTAGAGATTTGCAAAAAATCATTTTAAGACCTTTTATTTTCACTTAAAATGACCAGTGTTAAGTGAACAAGGGAGGGAACCCTTCACAGACATTCATTGCATTTTCTACCAAAAACATGACTTTCAAAATTTTGATTAAAAATGGGCAGAAACTGTTTGTAAAGGTGTAGCGAGCATGTAGAGATACGCACAAGACCTTTTATTTTGACGTATATTGAAAAATCTGAATTTAGGTTATACAGATATAGGCCTGGCATTTTTCATCAAAAACATGACTTTCAATATTTTGATTGAAAATGGGCAGAAACTGTTCTTAAAGGTGTACCAAGCATGTAGAGATTTGCAAAAAATGATTTTTAAGACCTTTTATTTTCACTTAAAATGACCAGTGTTAAGTGAACAAGGGAGGGAACCCTTCACAGACATTCATTGCATTTTCTACCAAAAACATGACTTTCAAAATTTTGATTAAAAATGGGCAGAAACTGTTCGTAAAGGTGTAGCGAGCATGTAGAGATACGCACAAATTGATTTCTAAGACCTTTTATTTTGACGTATATTGAAAAATCTGAATTTAGGTTATACAGATATAGGCCTGGCATTTTTCATCAAAAACATGACTTTCAATATTTTGATTGAAAATGGGCAGAAACTGTTCTTAAAGGTGTACCAAGCATGTAGAGATTTGCAAAAAATGATTTTTAAGACCTTTTATTTTCACTTAAAATGACTAGTGTTAAGTGAACAAGGGAGGGAACCCTTCACAGACATTCATTGCATTTTCTACCAAAAACATGACTTTCAAAATTTTGATTAAAAATGGGCAGAAACTGTTCGTAAAGGTGTAGCGAGCATGTAGAGATACGCACAAGACCTTTTATTTTGACGTATATTGAAAAATCTGAATTTAGGTTATACAGATATAGGCCTGGCATTTTTCATCAAAAACATGACTTTCAATATTTTGATTGAAAATGGGCAGAAACTGTTCTTAAAGGTGTACCAAGCATGTAGAGATTTGCAAAAAATGATTTTTAAGACCTTTTATTTTCACTTAAAATGACCAGTGTTAAGTGAACAAGGGAGGGAACCCTTCACAGACATTCATTGCATTTTCTACCAAAAACATGACTTTCAAAATTTTGATTAAAAATGGGCAGAAACTGTTCGTAAAGGTGTAGCGAGCATGTAGAGATACGCACAAATTGATTTCTAAGACCTTTTATTTTGACGTATATTGAAAAATCTGAATTTAGGTTATACAGATATAGGCCTGGCATTTTTCATCAAAAACATGACTTTCAATATTTTGATTGAAAATGGGCAGAAACTGTTCTTAAAGGTGTACCAAGCATGTAGAGATTTGCAAAAAATGATTTTTAAGACCTTTTATTTTCACTTAAAATGACCAGTGTTAAGTGAACAAGGGAGGGAACCCTTCACAGACATTCATTGCATTTTCTACCAAAAACATGACTTTCAAAATTTTGATTAAAAATGGGCAGAAACTGTTCGTAAAGGTGTAGCGAGCATGTAGAGATACACACAAATTGATTTCTAAGACCTTTTATTTTGACGTATATTGAAAAATCTGAATTTAGGTTATACAGATATAGGCCTGGTATTTTTCATCAAAAACATGACTTTCAATATTTTGATTGAAAATGGGCAGAAACTGTTCTTAAAGGTGTACCAAGCATGTAGAGATTTGCAAAAAATCATTTTAAGACCTTTTATTTTCACTTAAAATGACCAGTGTTAAGTGAACAAGGGAGGGAACCCTTCACAGACATTCATTGCATTTTCTACCAAAAACATGACTTTCAAAATTTTGATTAAAAATGGGCAGAAACTGTTTGTAAAGGTGTAGCGAGCATGTAGAGATACGCACAAATTGATTTCTAAGACCTTTTATTTTGACGTATATTGAAAAATCTGAATTTAGGTTATACAGATATAGGCCTGGCATTTTTCATCAAAAACATGACTTTCAATATTTTGATTGAAAATGGGCAGGAACTGTTCTTAAAGGTGTACCAAGCATGTAGAGATTTGCAAAAAATGATTTTTAAGACCTTTTATTTTCACTTAAAATGACCAGTGTTAAGTGAACAAGGGAGGGAACCCTTCACAGACATTCATTGCATTTTCTACCAAAAACATGACTTTCAAAATTTTGATTAAAAATGGGCAGAAACTGTTCGTAAAGGTGTAGCGAGCATGTAGAGATACGCACAAATTGATTTCTAAGACCTTTTATTTTGACGTATATTGAAAAATCTGAATTTAGGTTATACAGATATAGGCCTGGCATTTTTCATCAAAAACATGACTTTCAATATTTTGATTGAAAATGGGCAGAAACTGTTCTTAAAGGTGTACCAAGCATGTAGAGATTTGCAAAAAATGATTTTTAAGACCTTTTATTTTCACTTAAAATGACCAGTGTTAAGTGAACAAGGGAGGGAACCCTTCACAGACATTCATTGCATTTTCTACCAAAAACATGACTTTCAAAATTTTGATTAAAAATGGGCAGAAACTGTTCGTAAAGGTGTAGCGAGCATGTAGAGATACGCACAAATTGATTTCTAAGACCTTTTATTTTGACGTATATTGAAAAATCTGAATTTAGGTTATACAGATATAGGCCTGGCATTTTTCATCAAAAACATGACTTTCAATATTTTGATTGAAAATGGGCAGAAACTGTTCCTAAAGGTGTACCAAGCATGTAGAGATTTGCAAAAAATGATTTTTAAGACCTTTTATTTTCACTTAAAATGACCAGTGTTAAGTGAACAAGGGAGGGAACCCTTCACAGACATTCATTGCATTTTCTACCAAAAACATGACTTTCAAAATTTTGATTAAAAATGGGCAGAAACTGTTCGTAAAGGTGTAGCGAGCATGTAGAGATACGCACAAATTGATTTCTAAGACCTTTTATTTTGACGTATATTGAAAAATCTGAATTTAGGTTATACAGATATAGGCCTGGCATTTTTCATCAAAAACATGACTTTCAATATTTTGATTGAAAATGGGCAGAAACTGTTCTTAAAGGTGTACCAAGCATGTAGAGATTTGCAAAAAATGATTTTTAAGACCTTTTATTTTCACTTAAAATTACCAGTGTTAAGTGAACAAGGGAGGGAACCCTTCACAGACATTCATTGCATTTTCTACCAAAAGCATGACTTTCAAAATTTTGATTAAAAATGGGCAGAAACTGTTCGTAAAGGTGTAGCGAGCATGTAGAGATACGCACAAATTGATTTCTAAGACCTTTTATTTTGACGTATATTGAAAAATCTGAATTTAGGTTAT